>CM034146.1:15255633-15648889 GCA_019776745.2 Taxus chinensis | reverse complement strand
ATGCACGTTCTTCTATTTACCATGTCTTTAATCCTTTCATATGGGACTTACAACTTTTACTGTCAACTTATACTTCACTTCGCACTACTCTACCTCTCACTAAAATAAATGTGCGGTCCTCTGCACATGCACAACCTTTTGAAAATAATGTGGTTACTGGTGTACAAGGCACAAAATAGAACACAAAGAAAGGAAAAAACAACGAGAAAGGGAAACACAAGAAAATAAAATGCATAAAGGGAAATCCTAAGGTAACTGGCAATACTGCCTTATTTAAAAATACCAAGAAGGCTTATTTGTAGTAGGGATTTGGCCTACTCCCATTGAAATGGCTAGGTAACTTCATCACATCCAACACTTGTAACTAATATGCACCTAAATCAAGGATGTACGAGATGATGTAAGGGACCAGCCAATGGAATTTCAACTTCTCCTGATGGCATAGATACTTGGAATAATACAACAGAACCATCTACCAAACTGCTTGTTTTTTATATGATGATCATGTCATGCCTTTTGTCTGGATTTTTCAGTCTTCTGACTCCATCTAGCAAGTGATCACCTTTCAACTAACTGCATCAATTTTTCAATCCTTTCCTCGAGTGCTTGTTCATCATCTAAACCTCGTCTGTGCGCTATCACATGAATTTAACTGGCAAGACAACCTCCATGCCAAACACCAACTGAAATGGTGTGGCCTTATTCAACCTCTTGTGGGTTTTCATGTATTCCTATAGAATGGATGATACTTTGTCATCACAATCATGTCTTTCAACATCAAAAATATTGGTCAATGTGTGACTTAGCATCTTATTAAATGCTTCAGCAGTTCTATTTTTCTGTGGATGATAGGGGGTAGTCTTGTGATGGGCCACCATAAACTCTGGTAACATAATCCTAACCATTTCATTGAGAAAATATGAACCCCTATCACTAGTCAAGCTCAAAGTACATCCATACCTTTTGATTATGTTTTCCCATAAGAACCTAGCAATTGTTGTTGTAGTGCAATCCTTTGTAGGAACTGCCTCTACCCATCTTGTAAAGTAATCATTGTAAGTAATGATATACTGCAAACCAATCCTTCACGTGGCTAGTGAAATTGGTCGTATAAAGTTGATTTCCCACTTTTCAAATGGATTTTTGTTAGATATTGGCATTAATGTCATCTCATCCCTCTTTCCAGGTTTTCCTAGGTGCTGAAAATGGTTGTAGGCCTTGAAAAATTCAACACAATCTTGGTAGATGGTTTCCCACCAGAGCCCTACCATTAGAATCTTCCGAGTGGTAACATTTCCTACATAGTGTCCTCCTACAATCCCACCATACACTTCCTCTATAATTGCCACACACTCATATTCCAATATGCATTGGCATAAAACCTCATCACGTCCTAACTTATACATATCTCCACTAATCAACATGTAGGGCGCGGCACGTATTGCTAACTATTTTCTTTCCAATTCTTTCATCTCATCTGGTGCCACACCTTTTTTAAGAAATGCCATAATATCTTCCAAGTTTGAGGGTGTGCACCAAAACCTAAACAGTTGCACGTCTAGAATGGTATCCTCAATGCTTTGCGCATCCTCCCCTGAGTCAATTCTTGATAATTGGTTAGGACCTGAATTACTTTTTCCTATTTTTACAACCACCATGAACTCAAAATATTGAAATAATAGGACCCAACGGCATATGCGCCCTTGCAAAACAGGATTATTTACCAAGTACTTCAATGTCATGTGATTTGTGTAGAATATAAAATATGTTTCCAGCAGATACTACCTAAACTTATGCAGTGTGTAGATCATTGATAGTGCCTCGCACTCAGTAGTGGTATAATTTTGTTCTACTGGTGTCAACTTCCTAATTACAAAACACAAGGGGTGATCAATAATCCCCTCACTAGTCTTCGTTAGTACTTCCCCCATGGTTTTTCTTGAGGCATCAACATGTACATGGAAAGGCTTATCTCAAGAAGGAAAACGTAGTATGGGCATAGTGACAAGTCTATCCTTAAAAGTGTCAAACACCTTCTTTTGTGCCTCTCCCTAATGAAAGGAACTCTTGTGCTTTATCAATTCCTCCAAGGCCACAGAGATCTCGGCATATCCTTTGATGAACTTCTTGTAGTACCCCATATGCCCAAGAAATCTATGCATTGTGCTTTGACTAGTAGGCTCCCCCAATCTCACAATAACTGCAACTTTGGTGGGTGTTGACACCAAAATTAGGTCACACTCCCCTTGGTCCCCTTTCAAACAACTAACTTAAACACTTTTACCTAACCATGACCCTTCTACCCCACATTAATATTAATTTAATCATTTACAATTAAATTAATACCCATCCTCACCCCATTTATTAATTTAATTTAGTTACTTTAATTAAATGGATGCACACCTCACCTAGACACTTCACCATAGACCTATTCATAGCATGTTTCCATAAATGAATAAGACTTAGTTTAACCATAAAACTCAATTCCTATTACTCCTGTAACCACCTTCCCACTCATAAAAATATAATGTCCATTCTGATTCATGAATAAATGGATAGAGCTGGCCCAAATGATTAGAAGATCTGTCATTTTTAGCAAATCTAGGGAATCCCACCTTAACCGACACCGGTCATACCGAAACCGATGTCGGTCAACCCAAAACCATCATCGATTACAATTTATTCACTTTGGTAACCTTTTTGGATAGGTTTTCCACATTTTTGAGTTTGGGAGCAAAAGGAGATCTACATGCAATTGAGAACCAGATCTCTTTCACACATCTAAGCAGCCATAGCCAGCATCAAGACAGATCCAAAGGTATCACTCTCAAGGTAACTTTCAGGAAGCACCACTGTGGCACCAAACTCCATCTCACTAATTAATCATCACCACCACCTAGCCATTGGACCTGCAACATTAGTAAGTATGTTTATCACATGTGGTATTGCATCCTTGTCCTATTTTAAAGGTTTTTATCATCTTTGTTATCATTTTCTACTTGCATTCCCTTTTCCCCACTATTCCTCTTTCTATAAAATCAATCATTCCTCCACCCACACCATAAAACCACCTATACCTAACTTCTACATATCTCTGAGTGTTCCTAAGATCCTCATATACCTCGTCATTCCCTTGTTCATCTTTTCCTAACCTCATCTCAAACCCCACAACTAGATTTTATCAAGTTTTATCATCATGCCTCTATCAACTCTGGTTACCCATAGCTATCGTCGGTTCTTCCTAACCTTGATCGGTCATACCCGACCGACTGTAACATCCACTTTTTCACACTTCTTATCTAGGAATTTTTTTTCTAACTCTTTATGTAGCTGATTTAAATACCCATATATTTAAATCTACATAAGCCTTAATGCAATCTGTTTCTGATAACTATCATGAACAATGTGCAGCTGTATGAGAGAATACCAAACTTACTCATTCTCCCTCAATTCTCTGTACGATCCATACATAAAATGTATCCCCTTTGGTTCTCCTTTTACAAGATGTGATATATAAGTGAAAACCCCTAAGTGTGTACCTAGGTTCTGCCTATGAAATCTACATGCATCTCACAGCTTAGATAATGGTGAAATCTTGACAGTGTAATCAGCTGCTTGCACCACTTTGCACAAAGTTTCTGAGTCATGTATGTCATGCTCAATTCCATGACGGCACACTCGTCATTAGGAAATTGTAGTTTCACCTTAATCACTTATTCAATTATATGGATTCACAAATTTTAATGTTGTAAACACCTACAAGTCTTGAACAAGGTAACAAATTTAGTTTAACCTACATGAAGACGTACCTCTATGTCATCCTATGATGCCTATGGGAAAGTAAGTGTTATCATAACAATTCACCTTGTTACTTGACCACTTCCCTTCCCGTAACCATCATAAGTTTATACAAGGGTGCGTACCTAGGAGGTCCAAACTATTTTTGTAACTCTATCAAGGTTTGTACTTAAGACAACACCATGCCACACTCTAGCCTCTTGATGAGACAACTCAGTACAACTACTAAACAACAATATCCTAATAATGACATCCATCATTATAGGGATACTACTATGTAGAAATTGCAGCGAGTTATCCCACCAAGAAACTCGTATGGGTCATGGTCACTAATGCTTCCAAGGTAATTATTATCATTTTAGATTAGTCTAGGTTTTACGACACCTTCTCCATGAATGGGTTGTACCTAAGATCTAGTTTAAGTTGATCCCAGGACTTCAATCTCTGTATCACTTAATTTCCTTACTAGGTTTCATGCTCAAGTTAACCGTAAATGGAGAATGATACTATTCAGGTCTAAGACCAGCATTACATATTAAAATATGTCCCTGCTTAATCAATTAAGCCCATGTTTCCTTTATTTCATCTTAGGGATATATATACTTATATAAAATTATGTATTTAAGTATGACTCATACTTTTTATCAAGTACTATAGACTTTTGATGCCAATAAATATTTAAGCTTAAGCACTCCACTTTTCTTAGTGGCAGCTTAATCAGGAGCGTTCGTTTGTTTTAATATCTCCAACTAGTAGATATATTTGGAGCATCTCTTATGATAGGTTGGATGGGATACTAGCCCTTTCATCCACTCTTGTCATATCCTTCTACATAAGGTATTTGATTCCTTTAATAATGATCATTTACTAATCCTCTTTAGAGATAATAACAGAGTTGACTAGGGTTAGGATTAAGATACTATGTTCTTTCCAACTTAGTAAGTGTGTTTCCATTTTGTCTTCATTATAAATAGAAATCATACTTGTATGCTCGTAATGACACATTATGGGATAGCCCCTTTTTAAATACGTTAACATCTCCTAGAACAAATTATCACATTCTTATATTCCACAACAACGAAACCAATCTTATTACATCTTCATGTCATCATCTTTAGCGACCGTAGTTGTATGAAAATGTAAATCATCTATGGTACCAACACCCTCTTCCTGTAATTTGAAGTAAGTCTACACCCTCCGAATTTATTTATGGTTATATTAGACTTATCTTTATATAAGTGTGGTTCCTAAACCTTCATAGAGGTATCAACGTACCTTAGTTCTTGATTCATTAGAGTCGTATCCTCTTTCCCTTGAATACTCATCATACCTAGATTGTCTACCTGACAACACATTTCAATCATAAAAGATTAAAATGTTGCCACAAGAACAATAGGCAACCGCGTATGGTTTACTATACCAATTCAGAGGTAAATTCTTAAACTATTGTTTCATCAACATGGATCATATTATCCATGAAGTCCTTTTTACTTCATTTGCAATTTATCTTTCCTGAATGCCTGTCATTCTACTTGTTCCATTAATGTTTTCTTACATGGCATCACATCTTAATCCAAGTAAGAGTAGGTCTCCTCCATTATTGATACTGGTTAAACTTTAAGATCATAATTTATTTAAGTTGGATTATATTACATGACCTTTCAAGGCATTAGATATGATCCATCACTTAAGAATATTATACTATTATCTATTGGCCGAAACTATTGATATTTACCCTTTATCTTATTAATAGTTACCTCTATTCTTATTAATTGAATTCACAGTAATTGAGGTTAGAGTGTTGTAGGGTATCCATACATGCTACCAATACATATTCATATCTTTTTAGTTAAGCTAATTGGTCAAGTTCTTAAGATCCCTATGGTGTGAAGTCACTTCACAGGATATACCAACATGTTTTAAGAAAATAACACTCAGTTATATTCTGATGATACGCAACAATGTTGCATGCATCATTACCTACTCTATGATGCCAACCTACTTTCAATAGTACTTAAAATAATCTAAGTTATTTCTTTATTTACCTCGTTGTTAAAGTGATACATGATAGAATATTTTCTCAACATTATTATTTGGTAAACAGTCCATAATAACTACATATTTTGCAATTTATAGACAATGGTTAACATAACCAATAATATTTCCCAAGGTATAAAATTTATTGTAAACCATAATATGAAATGGCTCTTGCACCCAAATGGAAATCATATAATCATATTTTATATTTATTTGAGTAGTTGATCTGTAAAGATCTTCGATTGCATCTCAGAAATTAAAGAATAAGATAAGGAAGTCAAAATGTCTAATCAAACCTGAACATAATTTGAAATAGGCTTATTGTCTCTGGTTAAAACAAAAATCTTTTCTACACATCATCAATTGTTCCCTTTTAAAAAAAACACACACAATCAAGGAGAAGCTCATAAGTGATTTCAATAGCCATCATATTCATAATAAATATGGACTGAAAATTACGGTTTCAATACAATCCAATCACTCATGCATTCTAAGGCAAATACAAAATGCATCATCCAGACTTTAATCACCACAAAGTTCCATTTTCCCTGCACTGAAAAGTTGATGTACAAAATTACACATGGTCAGTCCAACATGACTGGCATGAATAGCCCTTTTCCCCACTTAATGACTTATGCAACATAATATTTAATTAAATGATATGCTGCAACATTATGATCATAGTAACAACACAATAATGCAAAGGATAAATCATCATATGTTTAGAATAATTTATTTTCATCCATCTGAAAACTATTCATTGTCATAGATTTTAAATGCCTTAATAAAAGGAATTCATAGGAATAGAACATATAACAACATAGGATAAATCATTCATAGCATTCATTCCACTTTCAATAACATGATAAATTATAAGTCTAAATTAATTGTTATCAATAGTCTCACTAGTCTGAAACAAACAAAAGTGGAAAATAAAACACTTGCATATAAAATACAGAAATAGTATAATGAGTTTCAGCCTAGGTGAGACTGGAGATGTCGAAAGTTAAGAAGTAACAGAGGGTATCTCACCCTTGAAATGGAACTAATATCCACCAAATCAATTGAAATGAAATTGATGAGATTTGATTATCTCATGATCTCGTTCACCAATAAGAGGATATGGCATAATTGGTAGACACTACAAACTTAGTAGAATTGAGCTTTGGTAGCAAAAATTCTGATAACATGTAATTACATTATTATATTCTTATATCCTTAAGGTATTCTTCCTGGTGTCCATAGGGACTGATATCAGTGTGCTACTCAATGCACGTAGCAAAAATTCACAAGAAATGGGTATTCAGAACATCAACCCTCAAAACGTTCTTCCTTCTTACTTCCCACTAGACATCTCTTACTAGAATAGGTCAATAATTATTTTAAGAAAATAATATACACTTCCTTTCAGGCACGACTGATATACTCTTATAAAAATAGTTTATTATTTCTCTTTAATCCTAGTTAAATATATTTACTAGGGAACCCTTATTGTTCCCAAATGTAAAAACCACTAAACTCAGCATATGACATTATATTACCCAATTCCTAAGGTAGACGTTAATAAGGTAATTTTCAATTACCTTAACTGAATTGAGAGCTTTCAAAAATACCTGCAACCTTCTTACTCAATCAAACCCATCCCAGCTAAGTCATTACTAATCGACTTTTCAAGGGAAAATAACTTATTACTGGCTTATTTGTATTGTCTAGGAGGTGACCGATATAATATAGCTAAACAATATATACAAAGTTTAGATCTCACAAGTCGATCACTCACGCTCAAACATGAAAATCATATTACCATATAGATCAATATATCATATATGTCGTATCATTCATTTTATGCACCCTGACTGTCTGGATGAATCTACTCAATTAAAAATGACCAAATAAGAAAATCCCCTTATGGGTTTTTATTTAGGATTATCGTTGCATTCTCTAAAATGTAATTGACCCCATGTTCCAGAAGGAAAAATTATCCAAAACTAAACACGGTTTTAACTATACTGTGAAACAAGCATTAACTCCATAGTACTAAAAATTATAGTGCATACCACTTAAGGTATTTTCCTTACTTGTATAAACATTTTAGGCATCTGGGTAATACCCAGAGCTAATGAATTAATGTTCAAAATAGAGAATAATAGAACTCAGGTAAAGGAGTTTGCACTATCCAATAGTATAACAACACACAGTATTAATAAGTATATTCATGCAGTATAACAACACCTAGATTAACTGTTAATACCGTAGTTCCTTGAAAGCTTAATCACAACCACTCGTAATTTGAAAGAATCATACAGTAACCATTATTAATTTTCCTCAAACACATATTCAGACCCAAGAAAATGTTGCAAAAGATTAGCTATTCAAGTATTAGATTGAAAAAGATATTAAGAGGGCGAGAGAGCGATCCATGCCTAGTAAAACTAAAATCCTTCCACCTCGTAGTCCCAGCAATTATTCCTCACCACTGAGATGCGATTACTAATGATCCTTGCGCAAGGCTGAATAATACATAGTACCAAATAAATAAAAACTCATCTGTCTCACGTATCCCCCTTCTACACAAAATACTTGAGATCCTTTTATCTTCCATAATTTCCAACGAATTATCTTTCAAAAACTGCATGCAAATTTGGTTCCAAAAGTGGAGCTTTCGAAAGAAGAAGAAGAGTTTGCATTTGTGACATGCAAGACATAAAAAATGGATTTCCAACAAATCTAATAGCTTCTTCAGGAAGCTTCACCACTTCCCAAGCTCATTTAAGTGCAATTAATATATTCAATGCCATTAATGACCAACCAGCCATTACTGCCGGCCTCCAATATCTCCTCCACAAAAGGTGGGATTTTGAGAAAACCTAAAATTCCTTTTTTGAAATTAACCACTTGCATGGATAGGTGTATAACTATCTATTTACATGGTGAACACCTTCATCGAAATCGAGGTTTTTGATTAACTAATCCTAGTAACAAATTCTTCCATTGCATTAATCTATTCTTGGTGGGTTTCCAATGTTGAAATTCGACTTATAGATCCTAAGGTCTCGTGCATGGCCTAAATAATTAATAAAAATACCAAGAAATAATTTATTTTATTGTCGGAATATAAGTAATATTAATCTAAACACTATCTCATAGCCTCTTGATTATCTAATAATCGAATGCCTCATTATAACTTAAAATGTCCTTCAATTAAGTACATAAACTTATAGAAGTTTACCATAACAAAGTTTGCATGGAGGATATTCAGATAGGTCGAAGGTGAAGATTACAAAAACTTCATAACCATGCTCTCTGACAAATTAATCAAACATTTATCTCATACTACTTAATGTAAGAATTGATCAAACTTGCTATAAAGGTTGTGTAAGAAACCAAGCTCAATATATAGTTAGTACCATATCATTATTTCCTCATAAGGACTAAAGTATAGAAGTTTTGTATAAGTTCAACCATATTTTTGTAACTTAAACTCATCTAGCATGCAAATGTAAAACATTAATAATAGCCATGAAGGTACATATGCTAGTTATTTTTGTAACTTAAACTCAGACGTACAATCCAAATCAGCTTAACATAGTAATATTAACTTACTAAGCTTAACCAAGTTCATTCGCAATTGAATCTAAATTCAGGTTTCCTTTATATTCAACCTCATTTGAATGAGGTATATTTTTCATACACAGGAAATTTTTTATTTTCAATTATCTTACCTTAATTTAAGTTTTATTAAGAGGAGATATGATTTCCTCTTTCTGAGTATCCTTTAGATATGACACCCCAAAGGGTATGAATGGATTCTTATTCCGAAACTAATTGTTCTTTCCTCATCATCCATTAGTTAAAATCCTTTTTCAATGATTAATTACACATGATTTCATATGTATGTTACTCTTTTATCAAGTTAATTGATAATCTATATTGACCTATGTATTAACCATTTGTACATTCCAACTTATAGGTTGTATTTAAGAGAAGAGAAGAGTGTCAATTCCCTCCTTTTCATTATATCCTTTTTAAATCTAACAGCCATCATTTATACAGGTGTAATTTCAAATAATAATAATAAGTTCACAATTTTTCATTCAACAATTCAATAATGATACAATAATTAAAATAACACACCATTCCTTTTCTCATTCCTCAAAGTAATGTGTGTGTGTGTGTGTGTGTGTGTGTGTGTGTGTGTGTGTGTGTGTGTGTGTGTGTGTGTGTGTGTGTGTGTGTGTGTGTACATATATATATACACATACATACATACACACACACACAGATATATATATATATATATATATATAGTACAACTCTAGTATTCGAACTTCATTTATTCAAACAATGATAACTCAACAGAATGCAAATTTTCTTTTTCAATTACATCCGAAAGGAATAAAAATGTATCATATAAGGTCCAACCTATAATTAAATGACAGAAGCGTCATAAAAGATCACATCTTCTTTGACACATGAAGTCCATCTGCAAAAATTGCTAGCACGGGTTAGTTCACCGAACTGAGCATGTTAAGCACTTAACATTAAAATGATGTTCTCTTGACTAACTGTCTCAATAAAAGAACCCTGCTTTTATGAAACGTTCAAGCAATTCAGATAGATAAATCATAAGAATAAAACACCACTGAAAGAAGAACGGATTAAACAACCTCATCATAATAAATAAACATCATGATCAAACAACATTCCTAATTAGAAATCTCTTTAGTGAATTTACAACAGACAAGCAACATCACTTCCCTGAATTCTTAGTTGTTCCATATTATAATGTGTAGAGTTCATTTCATATTTAATCGAATGTTCAAAAAGGAAATAAGTATATATGTTAACTTTAACAATTCCTAAAAGAAAGGTAATTGAGAGAAGTAATGATTTACCAATCATACAAAACAAGATCAATTTTGTTTAATCTTAGTAAATGGAAGCTTTATGATGGAATAACTTCTACTCAAACAAAAATTATTTCCCATCTAATAAGCACTCGACTTCGACCAAGTTCAATGAAAGAGAAAGACAACGATTAGACACCAACAAGGTGACTTTTTTCACCTTTCGGAATTAAACAACATAGTATAGTATTTTACCCCGCTCAGAGTGAACATAAAATGCAAATCACATTTACATACACCTGAAGGAAATCGCACATCGATTCAATATATCCTTAATAGAAATTTAAAAGAGGAGAAGGAAGAAGTATTTCTTCCTATTATCTATTTTACAATCTTCTACGGCTAGCACGACTGAACTGGTCTATTTCATGCAAGGAGGGATAATAATTTAAGTAACCAGAGAGAGGTAACAACCAACGTTTCCCCCTTTTTTGCACAAAAAATAGCAGTAACGAAACCCACAACCCAGAAGGGTCGATAGTCAAAATGAGAAAGGATTCTCAATACTTCATACTAATATTTTACCGAAATATAAAGATTTTAACATATAAATCGATTAAAAATAGTGTACTTCCCTCAGCCTGAAACAAGGACAACCTCAGTAGCTTCTATCTACCTTTGTAGAATTTTTCAATGAATTTAATTATAACTAACCAAATTTATCAAGCAACTACTAACCTTACACATCCATCCTTACATTAATGTCCATTTACGTTATAACAAGCAAGTTAATCCTAAAGATTAAAACGATTAAAAGATTACAACTAGGAAAAACTTGATTCCAATTCCACAGGAATAAAAGAAATTTTTTTATTGCAAAGGGAAAGAATTCATCCTGGTTCAAATACAATAAAAAAATTACAAAGGAGTTGTCATTCACAATACCTATACTCATCATTGAGTTCAACATGGAGAAGAAACTATATATTCTGACACAATCCTTCAAACAAGCAAACTGAGTTAATCTCAGGTTCAAATAAGAAAATAATCTTTTTTTTTTAAACAATCATTATGGGAACCGAGAAGTAAAAGAAGTAACATATCTCTTCCAAACCATGAAATATGAATGAAAACATGGTAGTCATAAGGCTTCAAGTAACCAAGTCATATTTAAACCACATTTCCAGCAAGGAAGACAATTTCAAACAAAGTCCCACTTTATCATTCCATGAAATCCATAGCTTTTGATCATATACAACTCAAGAAAAAGAGTAAATATATCACTGTTACTTTCAACAATTTCAAACCCAAAAGGAGACAACAATTTCAAACACCACTCGGCCTGTCCCGCACATTGCAAGCTTTTTTACCATTGAAAATAGGAATAGGAACAAAGGAAACATGGGGGGTCCGCCATGCAAAACCGAACCGACCCACAATCCTGAGTGGAAAGAGAACATGGAGCTTTGGAAGTACTTGCAAATCGGGGGCCTGTCGAATTTCATTGAGAGGATTCAAGGCTTCGACCAGGACATCTCCATCAAATTCGCCAAGGGTTGGAAGAACAGAATTGTCAAGTATAGTAACATGAAAATGGAAATTATAGAAGAGCTCATAGCTTAGATCACGGGTCTCATCCTGGAAGGCACAAAATTCTTCAATAAGAAGGTCGACAGGGAGGTGGAAACCAAGAAATTTCTAGAAGAGGGAGAGAATCTTGAGTTCGTAACTACTGGCCTCAAGGTGGAGTCGATCCCTATACCTTTTGATGAACTTGCCAAAATGGTGGTAAGGTATGTTACCCTTGAAGGAAGATATGTGACTATTCCTCACAAGCATCTGATTTTTCTGAATCATTTTCATAGAAATAACATTATTAGCTTTCCTCATTATCTGATCAACTCCTTGGAGAAATCTATAAGGGAAGTTCAAAATCACTCTAGGGATGTCCCTCTGCACCAGGGCCTTATCCTCCTGATTCACCACCACTTTTCCAGCTTCCCTCCCATGAACCCTATCCCACCTCCCTCCTTCATACCCCCAACTGCCCATACTGCTCCCACTCCACCCTTGCTAAAAAGAAAGAATGATGATGTTGGCTCCAACAAGAAAAGCAAGAAAGCTAAAATTCCTACTTCCCAACGAGTCCTTAGGAGCCACAAGGACTTAGAACTAGCTGAAAACCTCCTGCATATTAGCATGCCTGTGGAGAAGCCCAAAGAGGAGGATTTGCTGGAGAGGGTTGACAGATTGGAGAAGGAGATTCAAGAGCTCAAAGGGACTCTAAAAAACATGGAGAGAGCCAAGGGTAAAAGGATCCTTCAAAGTGAGGAGGAAGAGGGGGTCATCGATGAAGTCTTCAAGAAACTGTAGTCCCTTGATGGCAGATTGGGGAATGTCAAAAGCCACAATGGCTGCATTTTATCTACGCTCAAAAGCATTTATAACTTCATTGAACAACATGTCCACAGTGTTTACAGTTTAATTGGAATCAATGAAGACATATGGGGCCCTAAAGAGAATAGGGACATTGCAATCTCCCAAGTAGAAATGAAGGACCCCTCTCAGGCCACTGCCATTTCCTTTTTCATGTCACTGCAGGCCATCAAGACCAAGATTGATAGGGCCATCAAGTAACGGGCTGTTGTGCTGTTGTTTTTTTGCTACGATTTGGCTGTCCTCGGGCGGTTCTGGAGTTGTTTTTTGGCAGAGCTCGTTATTCTGTTTCTCTTTTGGTTTCTTTTTGATCTTGTCTTCTTAGATCTGGATCTCTGTACGTTTTTATCCACTTTTCACCTATATTGTAATATATGGCTGTTGAGCCTTCTTGGTTGTCTGTTTTGCCCCTCTCTGGGCTACTTCTCTCTTTTTTTCTATCTGGCTTTTGAGCCCTTTTGTACGCAGGGTATAGTCCCTTCAAAACTATTTTCCCTTAATAAAAAAAAAACAATCCAAGCACCCATTTCATTAAAATCATAACAACAGTGACGAATTCACATACATTTATAGATCCTACTAAGAACATCAATTTTACATGCAGGCATCTAGAAATTATCCATATTGTAACTTTTCCAAACAACAAATTCAAATAGAAGATCATAACTAGAAACACACTAGAACATTTCCACAAAACCACTCAATTCTAAGAGCATATTTCTTTTAATGAAGACGTTTAGTAAAGAGCATAACTATTTAATAGAAAGAGCCTCACATGCATGGTAAGATTTCTTGTTAACTTGCAAAAGATAACAGCCGAATCTTTTCAAGGATTTATTCTCTGCAACAACTTCAACAACCAAATTTCCCAATTGCCTTTTTGTTTCCACAAGCTCAAAGAATGCTCGAAGGTGCTCAAGATTACAATGGGTTGAAAATAAAATTTCAGGCTCAAAAGGGCAACCAAACGCAGAGCAAAAACCATAAAACCAAATGATTAATAATTCCCACAAAACCTGCTTCTCCTCTTTCCTAGGCGGGTTTCTTCACCGAAACCAATGCCATTAATTGCATTGAATGCAATTTCCCCCTCTTTCCTCATGCCACTGCCAATTAAAACTTGGAAAATTTCCATTTTAGATTTTTGCATGTATTTTAAATTTAGCAACAATGTTAGTTAAACATCCACTAACTTCCCATGCTTCCACCAACTTGGCAATTTAAAAGAATGCAAGGACTGTAATTTATTCCACATTAATAGTGTAGAAACCATCGCCACTATCCTCCCACTTGCCACATAATCCCATAGGTCCCCATTAGGATTAGTAATAGTTTAGGTCCCCTTATTAATAGTTAGGTTTCCACCTTAGCCCTTAGGTCTTAGAATTTATCCTAGGTTAATTTACAACCTTTTAGATTAAAGTCAAAGTAGGTTAGGTCGTTACAACATAAGTTAGAGAACAAACCATAATAATTCAATGATAGGTCCTGAGTGGGTCTTGCCACCTTAGGTTAAAGCCAACATAGCACAGGACATTCCATCCAAGGCTAAAATACTCGCCTCAATATCCTTATAACAAATATTTTATCTTCTTAAGATATCCCGCGTTAGATTTTATGTATTAAGGAGATCAAATCTTACCGTTGGAAACATGATGTTGAGCAAGAATACCTAAAACCAGGTTTTTTACAATTTACAACAAAATCCAACTTGGTTCCGAAATACATTTCTTTTAGAAAGTCATTCAACAAAATGGCAATAAAGAAAAATTGAAGTATACCTTGGATCAATGGAATTGATTCAAGGTGTTTTGTTAACATATATATATATATATATATATATATATATATATCAAGTATGAAAATAATTCTGCTGGTTCAAAACTTGCGAATTGCAAAGTAAAATGATATCATTTCCCATTAAATAGAACCACAATAAGCATGAATTCAGAACAACAATACTTACTCATTACAAACATGATTTTCAACGTCGAAGAAATACGCCTTCCTAGGAAAAATCACATGTCGACATTGGAAATATCAAAAGGGAAATTCATCGTAGTAACTGCCATGATCAAGACGTTACATACCTTCCTCCTTAGTAGAATCATCATCCCAATGATTAAATTAGTCAAATCATTAAGATTTAGGACAAAATTCATTTATTGTCCTTCCATTCATAGGTTCATTCAGAACTAAATTTGAAAGTTCAAATTTTCAAAACATTATTTTAAATATCTGTCCAATAGTTCAGTAACTGCCTAAGTTTGGCAGATTCATCATCAAAATATGGATAAATTTTTTTAGATTCTATCAACTTTCAGAATTAATTATGATTAAAAAATTATGGAAAAGAAGATCTCATTTCTACAAGATCTTCCCAAGTTGCACTTTCTTCACTAAACTGGTCCCATTGGACCTTGCATTGTTTCACTTCATGATTTCTTAAGTGTAACTGGTGAGTTCCCAGCACTTGAATGGGCTTAACCATGATTATTCCTAGGTTTTGGACATGCAAGGAATTCCAATTTAGCACATGTGACAAATCTGATACGTATTTCTTAGGCAAAGGAATATGGGAAACATCATGCATTCATGATAAATCAGGAGGTAAAGCTAAACAATAAGCTACAGGGTTGATTATTTCAATAATTTTGAAGGGTCCCACATGTTGGGAAATAAGAGATAAAATATGCGGAATAATCCCTCACAGAATCGCAATAGTAGAAAACTAATATACATAAATTATTACAAATCTCAAATAAAATTGCAGAATAAAATAACACAACACAAAGAGACAATATTTAACGTGGTTCACCCAATTTGGGCTACGTCCACCAAGAATCACTTGCTCAGATTTTATTACAAGCCACCACTCTCTCAATACAATACCCAGATCCATTTGGAGCTATGCTTAACAAACTCTACATAATTCATAGCCGAATTCAAAACACATCTGCAATACATTTACATGTACATCTATCATATGCATAAGACCATATAAATAGACAACTACTTAAGCAGTTTTACAAAACCATGGGTATCAAAACCATGGGCAAAACCCGTCCCATAAACCTATGGGTCAAAAAACTCACCCATAGGAGAAGAGTACGTTTCCCAATATGTCGGGTGTATTTTTCGAGGCCAAAAAAATTTACGCCTAAAAAATAAATTCAAGAGCTGCGCCCCCGAATCCCTGCTACTGGGGGCTACCGCCCCCAGACCCCCACTTGGGGCCTAGCCCGGCCCCGAACCCCAGCAAGGATACATGAAAAGTGTATAGTACTCTTAGTGTACAGTCTTCAACACTTTCACACATGAAAACAGGCTCCACAACCTAACACTTGGAAACTAGTTTTCCTCTGAGCAAGCTTCTCAACCCTTCACTAGTTTTTGTGAAGACCAACCAAAGCTGAACACAACTTTAGTTTTTCCCTTGTGACCACCTTGGTCATCATGTCTATAGGATTCTAACTGGTATGAATCTTCTCCAACTTCAACTTCTCTTCCTCCAAAGCAGTCCTAATGAAATGGTACCTTAACTGTATATGCTTTGTTCTGGAGTGGAAAGCAGAGTTCTTAGCTAGGTGTATAGCACTCTGACTATCACTATGCATCTTACATTCCTCATGCTTATGCTCCAACTCCTCAAGTAATTGTTGTAACCAAATCATCTCTTTTCTTGCCTCTGTGGCAGCAACATACTCAACCTCCATGGTTGACAAAGCCACCAGCTTCTGTAGTCGTGAAATCCAGCTCACTGTTGTCCCACCTACAGTGTAAATATAACCTGTCGTGCTCCTCCTACTGTCTACATCTCCAGCCATGTCTGAATCTGCATAACCATGTAAAGTGGTGTCTGATCCACTATAGCACAAAACTACCCCCATGGTCCCTCTCAAATACCGAAGGATCCACTTTACTGCTTGCCAATGCTCTTTACCTGGATCACTCTTAAATCTACTCACAGCTCCCACTGCATGCACAATATCAGGCCTAGTGCAAACCATAGCATACATCAAACTACCAACTACTGATGAGTAAGGTACCTTGGACATATGGTTTCTTTCCTGCTCTATCTTGGGACATTACTCCTTTGATAACTTAAAATGGCCTGCCAAAGGGGTCCCAACTGGTTTAGCATCCTGCATGTTAAACCTATCTAATACCTTCTTAATGTACTCTTCCTGAGATAAAGTCAGCTTCTGTTCCTTCCTATCCCGAGTTATCCTCATACCAAGGATTTGTCCTGGCTGCCCCCAAATCCTTCATATCAAAGGATTCACTTAGTTGTTTCTTGAGTACTTTTATTTGCTGTATGTTTTTACCTACAACCAACGTGTCATCTACATACAAACACAGGATAATATAACTTCCATCCTCAAATTTCTTTGTATACACATAATGGTTAGAATGACATCTAATATAACCTTGCTCCATCATGAAGCTATCAAACTTCTTATACCATTGACGTGGAGCTTGTTTCAGGACATACAAGCTCTTCTTCAGTTTGCACACCATCTCCTCTTTACCTTTAACTTCATATCCTTCTGGCTGCTGCATATATAGCTCCTCCTCCAAATCACCATGGAGGAATGCAGTCTTTACATCTAACTGTTCTAGGTGTAAGTCTTCTGTTGCCACTATTCCAAGAACAATTCTGATAGAAGTCATTTTTACTATAGGAGAAAAAATCTCATCAAAATCTATACCTTGTTTCTGTGTAAACCCCTTGACCACCAACCGGGCCTTATATCTTTTCTTTCCTCCTTCATCATCTTTAACTCTGTACACCCACTTGTTCTGCAATGCTCTTTTTCCTTCCGGTAGCTTCACCAAATCCCAAGTCTGGTTCTCCATGAGAGACTTATGCTCCTCATCCATGGCTTGCTCCCACTTCTTATTGGCATCTACCTGCATTGCTTCATCAAAGCTCTCTGGCTCTCCACTATCAGTGAGTAATAAATAATAAAGAGAAGGAGAAAAAATTTCAGGTTCTTTTCTTACCCTAGAAGACCTCCTCACTGTAGGATTTTAGGGTTCCTGTTGAGTAGGTTCTTGAACTGATTCATGGGTCACTTTCCCATCTAGAAGATCCTCCACCACTACATATTCTTTCTTGGATTCTTCCCTATTTTCCTACAACTGTTGCTTATACATGACTTTCTCATTAAAGACCACATCCCTAGACCGAATGATTTTCTTGTCCTTAATGCTCCAACATTTAAATCCAAATTCATCACCACCATAACCAATGAAAGTACATTTTTCTGATTTAGCCTCTAGCTTGGTCCTATCATCCTTGTCTATATGAACAAACACCTCACATCCAAAGACTCTAAGAAATGAATAATCAACTTTCTTACCATACCATGCCTCCTCAGGTATGCCTCCATCCAAGGCGCTTGAGGGTCCTCTGTTTATCAAGTACATAGTTGTGCTCACCACTTCTACCCAAAAAGAAAGATGCAGTCTTGCATGTAACCTAATGCTCCTAGCATGTTCCATTATTGTTCTGTTCATCCTTTCTGATACCCCATTCTACTGCGGAGTTCTTGGAACCGTCTTTTGCTTGTGGATTCCATTCTTAGAACAGTAATCATTAAATTCATTTCTGCAATACTCCCCTCCATTATCTGACCTGAGACATTTTAGCTTAAGACCTATTTCATTCTCTACCAAGGATTTCCATTTAACAAAAGTGTTAAATACATCAGATTTGTTTCTAATACAATAAACCAAAAAATTTCTTATTGCATCATCAATAAAAGTAACATAATAACTTGAACCCCCAAGAGATGATACCTGAGCCGGCCCCCACACATCAAAATGTACCAGCTCTAACTTACTCTCTTTCTTTGTAGGTCCAACCTTGAGAAACCTTACTCACTTTTGTTTCCCATATATGCAGTTCTCACAGAAATCCAAACATGTTCTTGTATATCCAGGAAAATTCTTCTTTATGATGTTCATGCCATTATGGCTCATATGACCAAGCCTATAGTGCCATAATGTTGTATCTGCATCTAAAGCCATAAGATTACAATCATTAGTATTATCAGTGGTTAAATACAAGGTTCCAACCTTCTTACCTCTTGCCACCACAAGAGCACCCTTGGTAACCTTCCAAGAGTCTGCTGTAAATATCACAATACAACCATCACTTCCCAACTACCCTGCCGATATCAAATTTTGTCTTAATGTAGGCACATGTCTGACATCCTTCAATAGCCAAGTATTCCCATTCTGCATCTTAACCTGAATAGAACCTTTTCCAACTATGCTGCAAGGCCCATCATCACCAAGAAAAACATGCCCAAAATTTCCTTGAACATAATCAACAAAATAATGCCTATGTGGAGAAGCATGGAAAGAAGCCCCTGAATCTAAAACCCAAGATTCAGTAATATTGTGCAAAGAGAGAATCAAAGCATCCTGACATACATTACCCGTTGCCACATTTTCCTACTTGTTTTCTTCCTGTTGTTTCTTCTTATCCCGAAGCTCCCAACAGTCCTTCTTTACATGCCCAGGCTTTCCACAATTCCAGCATACAATCTTGTTCTTGGATTTTGACCTTGCCCGATCTTTTGATTTTCCACGGTTTCCTCTATTCTTCTGTCTCCCTCTAGTTTCCAATGTCAAAGCATTCCTTGAAGTAGAAGATTCCCCAGAGCTTTTTCTTCACATTTCCTCACTTAGAATCACCCCTACAACATCCTCAAACTTCAACTTCGAGTTAGCTAGAACTAAGTTGCTTACTGCCATTACGAGGCTATTCCAACTTTCAAGTAAAGAGCACAGAATTAATAAATCACCAACTTCTTCATCAAATTCTATTGTAACCAAAGCTAGCATATTCACAACCGTATTGAAATCATTTAAATGATCTGCTACTGAACTATTCTCAGACATCTTCATATTAAACAACTTTTTCATTAGATCTTAAACATATTAAAAATGTCTTGTTAGAGGCAGAGGGTTTTTCATACAACTTCCCTAATGCATCCATTAGATCTTTTGTAGTATTTTCCTTTGAAACATTAAATAATACTGAAGATGCAAGACATAGCCGGATTGTCCCAAGTGCCTTCCTATCCAGAAAATCCCATTCTGCATCTATCATACTCAAGGGTTTGTTCACCTTCTCAGACAACGAAGTATAAAGATCCTTTTGATAAAGGTAATATTCCATCTGCATCTTCCAAAGACTGAAATTCTTCCCGTTGAATTTATCAACCCTATATCTTCCATCATCTGCCATAGCTCCCACTCAAGCTAAAAACTTTCCCTACGATTCAACACTTCAGCAAACCAAACCAGGCTCTGATACCAATTGTTAGGAAATAAGAGATAAAATATGCGGAATAATCCCTCACATAATCGCAACAGTAGAAAACTAATATGTAGAAATTATTACAGATCTCAAATAAAATTGCAGAATAAAATAACACAACACAAAGAGAGTATTTAACGTGGTTCACCCAGTTTGGGATACGTCCACCAAGAATCACTTGCTCAGATTTTATTACAAGCCACCACTCTCTCAATAAAATACCCAGATCCGTTTGGAGCTATGCTCAACAAACACTATAGAATTCACAGCCGAATTCAAAACACATCTGCAATACATTTACATGTACATCTATCATATGCATAAGACCATATAAATAGACAACTACTTAAGCAGTTTTACAAAACCATGGGCAAAACCCATCCCATAAACCTATGGGTCAAAAAACTTGCCCATAGGAGAAGAGCACATTTCCCAATATGTCGGGTGCATTTTTCGAGGCCAAAAAAATTTACGCCTAAAAAAAAAATCGAGGGTTGCGCCCCCAAACCCCGGCGAGGATACATGAAAAGTGTATAGTACTCTTAGTGTACAGTCTTCAACACTTTCACACATAAAAATAGGCTTCACAACCTAACACCACATAACGAGGTGACAACTTGGTAGCCTTGCCAAAAGTTATAGAACTCTTTTTCAGCTTAACGCGAAGAAAGACCTTTTCACCAAGTTCATATTTCCTATCAACCTGTTTTAATTCTGCATAAATTTTTTGCCTATCGATAGCCTCCTTCAAGCGTTCATGAATCATTTTAACTTGTTGTTCCATTTCTGTAAGGATTTCTATCCCAATTATCTCTTTGTCTTCAATGTTGTCCATTTCCTTCCGTATAAGGCTTCGAAAGGTGCCATTTTCAAAGAGGCGTGATACGTGTTATTATAAGAAAAATCAACCAATGGAAGGTACTCCTCCCATTTATACTGCTGGTCCATGTAATACATTCTTAACATGTCCTCTAAAACTTGATTAAATATTTCAGTCTATCCATCCATTTCTGGATGATACGCAGAGCTGAAATTCAACTTAGTTCCCAAAGAAACATTAAGCATTTGCCAAAATCTTGATGTCATTCTTGGATCTCTATCTGATATGATCAATTTGGGTACTCCATGTAATCTGAAAATATCATGCACAAATATTCTCGTCAACACAGGTGAATCATCCATTAGATTACCAACTATAAAGTGTGTTACTTTTGTTAGTTTATCAACAACTACTAATATGAAATCATGTTTATTCTTTGACATAGGAAATCCTTGAACAAAGTCCATAGTTATCACTTGCCATTTGTACTGTGGAATGCTGTGAGGGTACAATAAACCAACTGGATGCATATGTTCTACTTTGACACATTGACATTCTAAGCAATGTGTCACAAATTCTATTATTTCCTTTTTCGTCCCTTTCAAGAAATATTGTTTTTTTGTATCAGCAAGCATTTTTGTAATGCCCAGATGTCTAGAAAAAGGTGAATTATGAAATTCAGTTAACAATTTCTTTCTTAAGTCATTTGCCAAAGGTATATATACCCTGTTTTCAAACTATAAGATTCCTTCATTGTCAAATTGAAAACCTTTATATCTCACGTCATTTAGATCTACAATAAGTGTTGCCTTTACCTGCTGAAAATAGGAATTATATTCCATAACGATTTTCACCTCATCCTTAAAATGAGTTCTTAATGTCATGAGAGCAGAAATTTGCTTCCTACGATTTAGAGCATCTGCTACTATATTTTCCTTGCCCTTAATATAACTTATATCAAAATAATATTGAGATAGAAATTCTAACCATCTTCATTGTCTTGCATTCAGGTTTGGTTGAGTAAAAATATACTTCAACCCAAGATGGTCAGTTTTTAGTTCAAATGGCTTACCGAGAAGGTAATGCCTCCAAATTTAAAGTGCATGAACAATGGTAGCAAGATCTAGGTCATGGGGAGCATAATTTCGTTCATGTAACTTGAATTTTCTACATTCATATGCTATGACATGGCCATCCTATAACAAAATTCCTCCGAGTCCTTCCCCAGATGCATCTGTTATAATAGTAAAGTTCCCATTAGGATCAGGTATAGTTAATATAGGTGTTGTTATTAACCGTTCCTTTAGAATCTTAAATCCAGATTCACATTTATCATTCCAAATAAATTTCTTGTCTTTCTTTTATAATGAAGTTATTTGTAACATCCTTGATAGTTGTTATTTTCCTCCTTTGCATTTCAAGTGTTGACATGTGATTTTCCTTATAAAGATATGCTCTTGTGATTATTGGAGATCGTGCTTAATATGGACAAATCATTTATGTTCCTAATATCCTTTGACTAAATTGGAATGCCTTCTTTGAATCCATTTTTCACTTCTTTTAGATGAATTGCAATCTAGTTTAAGAGTTGTAAACTTATCTATTAATCTGACTCATCCTTGGATCAATTTCAGTGATCCAATGAATGTTTTAAATCTGCTCTTTGGAACGAATGGTAAATTAACATTCCATGAATTAAGAGACATATTGACTGAACTTTGTTGTTACAAGTTCTTTGATTTTTTGTGTTAACACATTTCCATTCAGTTGAATGTTGTGCTTTGGTCCTTGGAGATCGATCATGGCAGGACATTGCTAATGAACAAAAAAATACAGCCTGTTCATGACATAGGAAGGATTTAGGATCCTAAAAATGACTATCCTACGAAATCCTAGCATAGGTAAGAATATTTGCTACCAAAGTTATGTCACTTAATAGAATTCTTATTCTAACCTAAAGCTTCTTATTCTGCTTTGTTGGTTGATTGGCATCCTAACCTAAGCTTTGTGCTAAAGGATATGGAAAGGTTACTAGGCTATTAAAATTAACCTAGAACCTAATACTATAAGGTTTTAAGATGATATAACCTAATGCCTAAAACTATTATGTGGTGAATTAATCTAACCTATGTGGAAACCACCTAAGGCTATGTGTTAAGACCTATGGTGGAAATTTTTTGTTGGGGTTATATCTTAAGGTACGCATTATAAACTACCTAAGATCTAACCTAAGAAATTTCATCTATCCTAAACTAATGGGTATGAAAATGGAATTAGGTGGTTGCATGCATTAAGGGTGACGGTTCCTATGGCATTTATGTTATTGATAAGGCTTTTAATGCATAGGGTACTGCCAGTTTTGGTAGGGGCTAGTGACTTGGCGGAGACTTATGTGGAAGTATCACTAAAATGGAATTTCATGTTAAATTTGATTTAGTAATCGCCAGACTTGGAAGACGGTGGCAAGGAAGGATAGGCAGGAAAATTGGAATTAATAAAACTTATTATTTTTGGTTTTTGTGCACAAATCGTCTTGGTGGGCATGCAAGCAGGTTTTTCTGGGGTTGTTTCATTTTTCATGTTTTGTAATTTTCACTCTGCATGCTCTCTGGTTTTTTGAACCAGCAGATTGAACTGCACTTAACAGCTATTTTTGAAGTCATAGACCTATTGTCAATTTGTGGGATGTATAAGAGACAATGTGGAAAAAGAATATGATTGTTTGATCTTTTGTGGAGAAGAGGAGAAGTTGTGAGCTCAACTAGAGGTCTCCTTCGATTTGGCAGAAGCAATATCAGGCATGATAGGCTCTAATCTTTAAGATCTATTGATTTTCTCTAAATGTTTCATTAAAACAAGTCTTCTCTTTTGAGATTCTTGGCTTGCATGTTTTATCTGGTTACTTGTTTGCTGGGTTTTTACAATCTTTGTTATCTTGGATATGAATCCATGGAAAAAATAACGTTGGTTTTGAAACTATCTTTGTGATAGTTTAATAGTGATACATGCATGCGAAGCTTGTATTAGTAGCTTTATTTTCCATTTCTGAAATTTTTATTCAAGGTTGTTGGGTTGGAACTGACCTTCATTGCATTATGTGGATTCTAAACTTTATGGGAACCTTGAGTTCTGTTTGAGCTTGTATTTGGGCTTCGTATTTTGATATGAACTTGTGTTGGAGCTTCTTGTTGTCCTGGACCTGTGTCTAGGAATCTTGGGTAACTCAGGATTGTTATTGAATCCCGTATGTGGCTTTATAACCGTGTTTTATTCTTGTGAAAATATGGACTGTTAATGGAGGTTCATTTTTTACACCGTACTCGTATTTTGTTACTTGTATAGTTCTCAACTCTTGTTGAAGCTCGTGTTTCATTTTGAGCTAATATTTGGGACTTCTTGTTTAAAATATAGACTAGAATGGGAACTTCGTGTTGCCCTAAACCTATGATTAGAGACTCGTGTAGCTCTGAACTGTTATTGGAAGGTCATATTTTATAAATCCCTCATATTTTAAATACTTGTGTAGTTCTAAACTTTTGTTTAGACTTCTTGTAATCGACTCTATTCTGGTATTTTGAGTTGGGCTTTACTTGTATTAAAAGTTTAAAACCTTATAACTCTTTTGTTGAACTATTGCTCAAAGAAAACTGGGAGAATAGTTGGCTGAGTTTTTGGGTAAACTCTTCAAGACCTTAACTGAAAACGTTTTTGTTAATGAATGGATTTGGTAATTCTTTTCTGAGAACTATTTCATCTTTTATGAGATAGCAATGGAGTTTTATCGAGGGGTATTATTTTCCCCTCTATTTTATGTAAAAACCTGCGTCTTCAGATATTTTCAAATAAGCTCTGGGTTTCCTCTAAAATAAGATTTTATTACTTCAGTGTTATGAATTGTGATCATGTACGGATTACTTTGTCTATATTCAGATTGTTTTTATATTATAGTACTTAATGAATCGAGTACTTATTACTCTTTTGTAATTCAATATTAAAACCTGACAATGGGATTTTAGTCTTTGAGTTTGTTCATACTTTTGAACATGTTTAGCTTACTGAGTCGGTTTGTTTTTCTATCTCTTTTTGGATATAGTAAATAAACCTTGTGTCTTTGTAAAAGAGAGGAATGTGATTCCTTTAGAATAGAATGTTGTTTTTAGGAATGTTATGTGTATTTCATTCTAAGAGTAGAATTGAAACTCGTGATTATTGAAGGTAAAGGAATTGTAAGGAAAATGGTAGTGTGCTTTCTTCTTACTATGAGTCGATTTTGTTCTCTCTCCTAGGAACTAGCTTATAAATTTCTATGTTTGAATTAAAAGCCAAAATTCATTTGTTAGTACAATAAAATGAATTATTGATTGGATCATTTTCTATTTAAGATCCCTTTCTTTCTATTGCTGGGATAAGTAGATTGGTTGAACTTTTCTATTTTGATTCTCTTATGAAAAGGATATTTCTTTATGAGTTATTTGGTCTTCCTTGTTCGAATCATTTGTAGAAATGACGTAGGAAGATATTAGATTATTCGGTTTTATTGAACTGAAAATGTAAATTTTTTTGGTAGACTATTTGTTTGACAAGGCTTTGCTTTGTTTGACTTGTGATGAGTAAGTTTTGTCTCTTACACTCTATCTTTTTATGGATCCTCCTTGGATGGAATTGAGTGGAGATTAACTCCTGTATAAGTCTACCTTGATTTGTGAACGTTGGTTTTTTATCTTTAAATGTTAACTTCTAACATGTGGAAGTAGATTTAGACTTGCAAGTAGACTATTTTATTCCCTATTCCTTCTTGGATTGAAATGGGATTCTGTTCTAATGAATATCTTAAATGTGGGATTTTAAGGTAGTTGTCCTTTAAATGAAGCTGTTAATTCATGTTATGAATATGTTTCAGTTTTTCGGATGTCTTGTGTTTGAGCATAGTTTGTAATGGTTCTTCTTTTTCTTTTTCTTAGGAGTTAGATGAATCATCCTAATGAGAATCATTCTTTAAACCCTTCTTTTTGTTAAAGCAAAGATAAATTTTGTATTCTATTATGATAGAATTGGGAAAAAAGAGATGATATGATTTGTTGTTTGATAAAAGATAATTGATAGGATCAATTAAACTTTAATTTTGTAAGGCAGATATAGTAGATTATATTCCATTCTTCTCTTAGAAGTAAATTCAATTGGTTAAACATACTTATTTTCCGTTTGCTATTACTTATATTGATATTTATGATGTAATAATTTTCTCATTAAAGCGGAGTTGTTTTAATGGAAAAATTATTGGAATTCACCTCGTTTATAAGGCTTAGTGCTTATCATGCTTAGTTCATTGAACTGACCCATGCTAGCAATTTTTGCAGATGGACTTTGTAAGTGATAAAAGAAGGCAAAACTTATATGATGCATTGGCTGAATTAAATTTGATTCCTTCTGAAGAATTATGATTCATTCTTGAGATTCTATTGAAAAAGGAAATGTAGTATTCTTTTATAATGAAGATGGTTGCTATGCAATATACCTCAATGCATAAGACTTATAAATGTATAAGTTAGAAAACTAATTAAAAGTTGAGATTTTACCTGCATTGGTTGTATAAATTATTTTGTACTTGTATGAATGAGATGGATTCTATCTTGTTGATATTCTTTATATTATTTTTACGTTAATTGGTTATTTTTCCATAAGTTGGATAGAGGGATTTAGTTCAATCTCCCTACTTGTGATGCAGCTTGTTAAGTTGCACTATATGATATTCATTATCTAAACTATATAACATAGTAATGTAACGCGTGATGAACATACATTAAGAAAATGTGGACATTGGGTAGGATAAACCCTAACACGTAACATGTAGAGAAAGACTCTTTCTCTTTCTTAATGGAATATAAACCATAAAGGTTTGCAAGTATTACTACGATTTATTAGACTTCATTTGTATGAAGTATACCTTATATTGGATATATTCTAGCATTGAAATTTCAAAAAAGTTACTGTACTTTTTAAATAAGGCATATTATAACGTTGCACAATTACATTTAATTGACAGTTTAACTATGTGATCAATTATTCAAAGTGACCATGAAAATAACAAAGTTCTTAATGTGCTAATTGAGGTAAATTTAGGAAGAACTTATTGAGCGTTGAATCAGGGTTGATGTAATTAGGTTTTAATCCAAACTAATAATGTATTAACAATCTCCTCAGGGGTATGTACATCTCAATGAGGTAGTTTCTATAGGATGTTGGCACACGCCAACTACAGGGCTATAATTTCGAGAAGGATTAGATCTTCTTGAGAATATAGAATTGTTATTGACATGTGGCATCACCCTTTCACATTGATCATCTAGATCTACACACATCTGGAACTCAAACTTGAACCTAGTTTCTCTCTAGGTTTGGATAGGAGCATATTTAGGATAGGAATTAGCTTCCAAAGGCTCAAGGTATGTGTGCACATTCAGATGGCTTAGGTCAAACGAGTATTCCCGTCTACCCTAAGCCTTTGTGATTGTCTTCCCATAATAGGTTATGTTTCTATCTAGGGCTAGGGTAAAACCTGAAACAAGTGGACTGACAGTAGTCAATAAAGACCAATCATGATAATAGAAGAGTGAGGTGAAGGACGTATTCCAAAATGATGAGTATGTCATCTAAGAATAGTGACATACACTGTATGTTATAAATATTTGGCCAAAGTATCGCAAAATGCTGGTTGCATTGTCCTATGTCACCAAGTTTAAAACAACATGATATCATATGAATATTGGTAACAAATATTCAAATATGTTCTTTAAACAGATCACTCAGTACCCAGTGTAGGGTAAGATGACAAAGTATACAAAGTATACAATATGTACTCAATACATAAGATAACATAAATAGATCGGTAGCTTACCGAGTCATTACAGCTGCATGTGTTTATCCATTGAATTTGATTGGCATGAAATGTTTGTTCTAAATATTGCTTTATTTAGAACAGTGAACATTATTAAATAAAAAAAAATTCTCTTGATTCTAAAGTCTTAAAATGGGAATGTTACATCTTGGTATCATAGCTGAAGGTTGCAGCTCTTAGACCTATTGTGTCCACAATCTTATGAAACTTAAATTTTCTTGTAACAGAAAATGGTGAGAACAAGAGAAAACGTTGCAAATAACCCTCCACCAGAGGCAAGCGTGGTAACTTCCTAGAAACGCGATGAGATTCTTGTTGCCCTATTGGACATAAGAGATTGTTTGGCTGTGCTGGAACAACAAGTAATGGGTAATGAGGAGGAAGAAGAAGCTAATAACAATAATCAGCCACCTCTAGGGGATAACAACAATGTGGGTGTTGATAATAACAATGTTAACATACTTGTTCAGCCTGAGAACAAAAAGGCTGGCTAGCAGCAAAACTCACTAATATAAAAAGGATAATTCCACCCAAGTTTGATGACACTACATTAGGAGATGGGTCTGAGAACTGGCTCAGTGAAATAGAGAAATACTTTACAATAAGAAATTTATTAGAAGAAACAAAGGCAATATGGGAGCATATAAACTTTCACATGAAGCATCTTCATGGTGGGACAACCGTAAGGATGATTTAAATATTGATGAAACTAACATCAATTGGGATCAATTTAAAAGTTACTTTAGGAAATGATGGCTGCCACAACTTTAATATGATCAAAAAATGATTGAATTTTAGAACTTAGCTCAAGGAAAGCTAACTGTAGCTAAGTATTGGGAGCAATTTACAAAACTCCTTAAGTATGTGCCTCAGTACCAAATTGATGAGAAGTTCAAGATATGGAAATTCATCATGGGATTAAATACCATTATAGGAGGAGAGGAGGATGTTCACAGCCCAACCACGATGGAAGGGGTTGTTAAAAAAGCCATAAGGCATGAACATAAATAAAAGAAATTTCTGCTCATAAGGAGGAAGTAAGGAAGAAGAATCCCAACTCCTCTTCATCCTCTCTTGCACCTAAGAAAGGACCATGGAATAAATTCAGAATGAAAAGTAATTTTTCATCTGATGCAAATAGGAAAGCAGCAACAAACAAATTTTTTTGTAATACACAGAACAACTTTGCCAAAAACAATAATAATGGAAAAAATTCCTATGGGGGTCAAAATGATAACTCTAAGGCTGGAATTAAACCTGAGCCTAGGAAGGGACCTGTAGGAGGCTGTTATAATTGTGGCAAAGATCATTACACAAATCAATTTCCTTTGAAGAAGGATGATCGCAATTAGTAGCACAAGATACATGCTGCAGTAGCTGACAAGCAGGCTAAGAAATAGGCCACACACATAGAAGTTCCAGGTAAGTTATTTGGTTTACCAATAACTATTCTTTTTTATACCAAAGCTACTGAATGTTTTATTTCTAGTAAATTAACATCAAAATTAAAAAGAAAAGCTGGAAACATGGATAAAACATGGACTGTACAATATGGTAATAATGTTGTTCATATGGTTAGTATGTGTCTTTTTAGAGAATTCCTTGATTTACCTAACTGTTCCACAGAGGTTGATCTTTATGTTACACCTTTAGGGTTTATGATGTAATCATAGGTGTTAATTGGTTAGTAGAACATAAGGCTAAAGTGGACTATTTTGAAAAACACATTAGTTGTTTAGAAGACTTGCAGAAAACAACAAAGATTCAAGGTGTGAAACATGAGGTTTCTGTTAGAAAACTGTCAGCTATGTAACTAAAAAAGGCCAAAAATAAAGGATGTACCTTATATGTAGTAAAAATTTATGAAACAACAGAAGAAAGCAGTAATATTATGAAACGATATCCGTTGTTACGAGACTTCAATGATGCATTTCTGGAAGAATTGTCAGGTCTTCCACCCAAAAGGGAATTTGATTTCATAATTGAGATCAAGCCTGGAACTGAACCTATTTTTAAATCACCTTATTGAATGACTACTATAGAATTAGTAGAGCTTAAGGCTTAATTGCAAGAATTTTTTTCTAAGGGTTTGATTAGACTAAGTGTTTCACCTTGGGGAGCCCATAATTTTGGTGAAAAAGAAAGATGGAACACTTAGATTGTACATTGATTACAGAATGTTAAACAAGGAAACAATCAAGAATAGATATCCACTCCCTAGGATTGATGATTTATTTGATCAGATGCATGGAGAATCAGTATATTCCAAGATATATGTTTGATTTGGATATCATTAACTATGAATTAAGGATGAGGATATTCATAAAACAGCTTTCAGAACAAGGTATGGACATTATGAGTTTACGATTTTACCTTTTGGATTAACTAATGTACCTGTGGCATTTATGAATTTAATGAATAATATCTTTCAAGAATACTTGGACAAATTTGTGCTCGTATTCTTGGATGACATTCTCATATATTCTAAAAGCATTGAGGAACATCATGAACATTTGAAAATAGTTTTGGAAATTCTGAGAAAGAGATGGTTGTTTGGTAAGTTGTCCAAATTTTCTATTTATGACACAAAAGTCCACTATTTGGGTCATGTAATTAATAAAGATGGAATTGTTTTAGATCCTTCTAAAATTATAGCTATAAAAAAATGGCTTGCATGAAAGAATGTACATGAAGTTAGAAGCTTCATGGGACTTGTTGGCTACAATAGGAAATTTTTAAAATACTTTTCTAAGATAACTACACCAATAACTTCCTTACAGAAGAAAGATAAAAAGTTTGTTTGGAGTGAGAAATATGAAATTGCATTTAAAAACTTGAAGGAACAGTTAACTTCAGCACCTATTCTTGCAGTACCAGATCCTAATGGAGATTTTATGGTGGTAACTGATGCATCTGGTGAAGGTCTAGGTGGTATTTTGTTACAAAGTGGTCATGTTATATCATACGAAAGTAGAAAAATTAAGTTACATGAGTTGAATTATGCTCCACATGATTTAGAGCTTGCTTCCATTGTTCATGCACTCCAAGTTTGGAGGTATTATCCGCTTTGTAAACCATTTGAGTTGAAAATTGATCATCTTGGGCTGAAGTACATTTTTACTCAACCAAATTTGAATGCAAGACAATGAAGGTGGTTAGATTTTTTGTCTAAATATGATTTTGACATAATTTACATTAAAGGAAAAGAAAATAGAGTGGCTGATGCTCTAATTCGTAGAAATCACATTTCTACTCTTATAACACTTAGAACTTAGTTTAAGGATGAAGTAAAAATTTTTATGGAATTTGATTCTTAATTTCAACAAGTAAAAGTAGCACTTATTGCAAATTCTAATGATTTGAGGTATAAAGGTTTTCACTTTGGTAAGGAAGGAATCTTATGATTTGAAAATAGAGTCTATGTACCTTTGCTTAGTGATTTGAGAAAGAAATTGTTAACTGAATTTCATAATTCACCTTTTTCTAGACACCCTAACATTACTAAGATGCTCGCTGATATAAAGCAACAATATTTCTGGAAAGGAATTAAAAAGGATGTTATTGATTTTGTAACATATTGCCTTAAATGTCAGCATGTTAAAGTGTAACATATGCACCTATCTAGTTTGATGTATCCTCATAGCATACCGCAGTACAAATGGTAGGTAATAAGCATGGATTTTGTACAAGGGTTACCCATGTCGAGAAATAAGCACGATGTTATCTTAGTAGTTGTTGATAAATTAAGAAAGGTAGCACATTTTACTGCTGAAAATCTGAAGAATGATTCTCCTATTTTGGCAAGAAGATTTGTACACGAAATTTTCAGATTACATGGAGTACCTAAGTTAATCATTTCAGATAGAGATCCTTGAATGACATCAAGATTTTGGCAAACACTTAATGCAGCTTTAGGAACTAAGCTAAATTTCAATTATGTGTATCATCTGGAAACATATGGGTGGACTGAAAGAGTAAATCAAGTTTTAGAAGATATGTTATGAATGTATTGCATCGATCAATAGTATAAGTGGGAAGAGTATCTTCCATTAGTTGAATTCGCATACAATAATACATATCATGCTTCTCTTAAGATGGCACCTTTTGAGGAATCATACAGAAGAAAATACAGAACCCCTGTTAGTTGGGATAACATAGAAGATAGAGAGGTAATTGGACCTAAAATCCTTACATAAATGGAATAATAAGTTAAAATGATTCATGAATGCTTGAAAGAAGTAGCAGATAGGGAAAAGAGTTACGGTGACTTGAAGCGGGTTAATAGGAAATTTGAACTTGGTGAGAAGGTTTTCTTCGGGTTAAACCAAAAAAGAGTTATATAACTTTTGGCAAGGCTATCAAGTTATCACCTCGTTATGTGGGACCTTTTGAAATAGTTGAAGTAATCAACCCTGTAGCTTATCGTTTAGAATTACCTCCTACTTTGTCACGAATGCATGATGTTTTCCATATTTATTTGCTTAAGAAATATGTTTCAAATTTATCACATTTGTTAAATTAGAATTCCTTACAGGTCCAAGACCTAGGAATAATAGTGGTTAAACCCATACGAGTGCTTGAAACTCACCAGTTGCATTTAAGAAATCGAGAAATAAATCAATGTAAGGTCTAGTGGGACTAGTTTAACAAAGAGAGTGCAACTTGGAAAAATCTAGAGAACATGAAAAATGCTTTTCCATATCTATTTGAACATAATTCATTCTGTTAATTGATAAAAATTTACGATTTTATCTTTATATGACAATAAGTATGCCAGTTTTGGGCATATATTTATTTGATTTGAATAAACAGCTATTTAATGTTGATTTCTAGAACTATACAATTTTGGTATATTTGACTTAGGATAAGAGAAGTGAATGAATTGATTGTCTTTGGTGTAAATTGTTAAAAGAGGTAATCATCGGGATGATGATTCTTTTAGGAGGGAAGCATGTAACACCCTTGATAGTTGTTATTTTCCTCCTTTGCATTTCAAGTGTTGACATGTGATTTTCCTTATAAAGATATGTTCTTTTGATTGTTGGAGATCATGTTTGATATGGACAAATCATTTATGTTCTTAAGATCCTTTTACTTAATTGTAATGGCTTCCTTGAATCCATTTTTCACTTCTTTTAGATGAATTACAATCTGGTTTAAGAGTTGTTAACTTATCTATTAATATGACTCATCCTTGGATCAATTTCAGTGATCCAATGAATGTTTTAAATCTGCTCTTTGGAATGAATGGTAAATTGACATTCCATGAATTAAAAGACATATTGACTAAAATTTTTTGTTACAAGTTCTTTGATTTTTTTTGTTAACGTATTTCCATTCAATTGAATGTTGTGCTTGGGTCCTTGGATATCGATCATGACAGGACATTACTGACGAACACGAAAATACAACCTGTTCAAGACATAGGAAGGATTCGAGATCCTAAAAAGGACTATCCTATGGAATCCTAGGCTAGGTAAGAATATTTTCTACCTAATCTATGTCACTTAATAGAATTCTTATTCTAATCTAAAGCTTCCTATTCTACTTTATTGGCTGATTGGCATCCTAACCTGAGCTCTGTGCTAAAGGATATGGAAAGGTTACTAGGCTATTAAAATTAACCTAGAACCTAATACTATAAGGTTTTATGATGATATAACCTAATGCCTAAAAATACTATGTGGTGAATTAATATAACCTATGTGGAAACCACCTAAGGATATGTGTTAAGACCTATGGTGGAAATTTGTTGTTAGGGTTATATCTTAAGGTATGCTTTGTAAACTACCTAAGATCTAATCTAAGCAACTTTATCTATCCTAAACTAATGGGTATGAAAAGGGAATTAGGTGGTCACATGCATTAAGGGTGATGATTCCTATGACATTTATGTTATTGATAAGGTTTTTAATGCATAGGGTATTGCCAGTTTTGGCAGGGGCTAGTGACTTGGCAGAGGCTTATGTGCAAGTATCACTAAAATGGAATTTCATGTTAAATTTGATTTGGCAATTGCCAGACTTAGAAGGCAGTGGCATGGAAGGATAGGTGGTAAAATTGGAATTAATGAAACTTATTTTTTTCATTTTTTATGCACAAACCATCTTGGTAGGCATGCAAACGGGTTTTTCTGGGGTTGTTTCACTTTGCATGTTTCACGATTTTCGCTATGCATGCTCTCTAGTTTTTCAAACCAGCAGATTGAACTACACTTAATGGCTATTTTTGAATTCGTACACCTATTTTTGGTTCGTGGGATGTATAAGAGACAATGTGGAAAAAGAATATGGTTGTTTGATCTTTCGTGGAGAAGAGGAGAAGTTGTGAGCTCGGCTGGAGGTATCCTTTGATTTGGCAGAAGCACTATCAAGCATGATAGGCTCTAATCTTTAAGATCTCTTACTTTTCTCTAAATGTTTCATTAAAACAAGTCTACTCTTTTGAGATTCTTGGCTTGCATGTTTTATCTGGTTACTTTTTTACTGGGTTTTTAGAATCTCTGTTATCTTGGATATGAATCCATGGAAAAAATAACATTGGTTTTGAAATTGTCTTTGTGATAGTTTAATAGTGATACATGCATGTGAAGCTTGTATTATTAGCTCTTTTTTTCATTTCTGAAATTTGTATTCAAGGTTGTTGGGTTGGAACTGACCTTTGTTGCATTATGTGGATTCTGAACTTTATGGGAACCTTGAGTTCTATTTGAGCTTATATTTGGGCTTCGTCTTTTGATATGAACTTATGCTGGAGCTTCTTGTTGTCCTGGTCTTGTGTTTGGTAATCTTGGGTAACTTGAGACTATTGTTGTATCCATTATGTGGCTCTGTACCCATGTTTTATTCTTGTGAAAATATGGACTGTTAATGGAGGTTCATGTTTTACACCATACTCGTATTTTGTTACTTGTATAGTTCTCAACTCTTGTTGAAGCTTGTGTTTGATTTTGAGCTGGTATTAGGGAACTTCATGTTTCCCTGAACCTGTGATTAGAGACTCATGTAGCTCTAAACTATTATTAGAAGATCGTATTTTATACTTCCCTCATATTCAAATACTTCTGTAGTTCTGAACTTTTGTTGAGACTTCTTGATCGAATCTGTTCTGGTATTTTAAGTTGGGTTTTACTTGTATTAAAAGTTCAAAAACTTATAACTCTTTGTTGAACTATTGTTCAAAGAAAACTAGGAGAATAGTTCACTGAGTTGTTGGGTAAACTATTTGAGACCTTAACTGAAAATGTTTTTGTTGATAAATGGTTTGGGTAATTCTTTTCTGAGAACTATTTCTTCTTTTCTGAGATAGAAATGGCATTTTATCGGGGGTATTATTCTCCCCTCTGTTTTCTGTAAACCCGCGTCTTCAGTTCTTTTTAAATAAGCTCTGGGTTTCTTTTAAAAGAAGATTTTATTACTTTAGTGCTATGAATTTTTATCATGGGATTACTTTGTCTATGTTCATATTGTTTTTGTATTTAGTGCTTATTGAATCGAGAACTAATTACTCTTTTGTAATGCAATATTGAAACCCGACAATGGGATTTTAGTCTTTGATTTCGTTGATACTTCTGAACATGTTTAGCTTACTGATCAGTTTGTTTTCCTATATCTTGTTTGATATAGTAAATAAACATTGTGTCTTTGTAAAATAAAGGAATGTGATTCCTTTGGAACAGAAAGTTATTTTTAGGACTGTTATGCGTATTTCATTCTGAGATTGGAATTGAAACTCGTGTTTATTGAAGGAAAGGAATTGTAAGGAAAATGGTAGTGTGCTTTCTTCTTACTATGAGTCTATTTTGTTCTCTCTCCTGGGAACTAGCTTATAAATTTCTATGTTTGAATTAAAAGCCAAAATTCATTTGTTAGTACAATAAAATGAATTATTGATTGGATCATTTTCTATTTAAGATCCCTTTCTTTCTATTACTAGGATAAGTTCATTGGTTGAACTTTTCTGTTTTGATTCTCTTATGAGAAGGAGATTTCTTTATGAGTTGTTTGGTCTTCCTTGTTTGAATCATTTGTAGAAATGACATAGGAAGAGTTTAGATTATTCAGTTTTATTGAACTGAAAATGTAAGCTTGTTTGGCATACCGTTTGTTTGACAAGGCTTTACTTTGTTTGACTTGTGATGAATAAGTTTTGTCTCTTGCACTCTATCTTTTTATGGATCCTCCTTGGATGGACTCGAGTGGAGATTAACTCCTGTATAAGTCTACCTTGATTTGTGAATGTTGGTATTTGATCTTTAAATGTTAACTTCTAACATGTGGAAGTAGATTTAGACTTGCAGGTAGACTATTTTATTCCCTATTCCTTCTTGGATTGAAATGGGATTCTATTTTGATGACTATCTTAAATGTTTAATTTTAAGGAAGTTATCCTTTAACTGAAACCGTTAATTCATGTTATGAATTTGTTTCAATTTTTCAGATGTCTTGTGTTTGAGCATAGTTTTTAATGGTTCTTCTTTTTATTTTCTTAGGAGTTAGATGAATCATCCTAATGAGAATCATGCTTTCAACCCTTCTTTTGGTTAAAGAAAAGATAAATGTTTTATTCTATTATGATAGAATTGGGAACAATGAGATGATATGATCTGTTGTTTGCTAAAAGATAATTGATATGATCAATTAAACTTTAATTTTTTAAGGCAGATATAGTAGATTATATTCCATTCATATCTTGGAAGTAAATTCAATTGGTTAAACGTACTTCTTTTCTATTTTCTATTACTTATATTGATATTTATGATGTAATAATTGTCTCATTAAAGCAGAGTTGTTTTAATGGAACAATTTTTGGAATGCACCTCATTTTTAAGGCTTAGTGCTTATCATGATCAGTTCATTGAACTGGCCCATGCTAGCAATTTTTGCAGATGGACTTCGTAAGTGAGAAAATAAGGCAAAAATTATATGATGCATTAGCTGAATTAAATCTAATTCCTTATGAAGAATTCTGATTCATTCTTGAGATTTTATTGAAAAGGGAAATGTAGTATTCTTTTATAATGAAGACGGTTGTTATGCAGTATACCTTAATGCATAAGACTTGTAAATGTATGAGTAGAAGACTAATTGAAAGTTGAGAGTTTACCTGCATTGGTTGTGTAAATTATTTTGTACTTGTATGAATGAGATGGATTCTATCTTGTTGATATTCTTTATATTATTTTTACGTTAATTGGTTATCTTTTCATAAGTTGGATAGAGGGATTTAGTTCAATCTCCCTACTTGTGATGCAACTTGTTAAGTTGCATTATATGATATTAGTTATCTAAACTATATAACATAGTAATGTAATGTTCTTATATTCCACGTCAGCCGTCAACCACTCCCACCTAGTCCCTCACCACCTTCTATCCTGTCACCCATGGATCTGAATCTGCCTACCACCATTTCTACAGGTGAAGAAGAGTTCACATGACTCCTCGATCACAATCCCGCAACCTTAAAATTCTATCTTTCCCAATCATCCACTTGGGACTCCTCAAGCTAGTTGATATATGGCATGCCCGTATCCATCTCTCCAACCCTTGTCCCCACTTTTGCATTAGCCCTTACTAGTTCAGCATTACCCTCACCTACTTTTCCCCCAGTGTTTTCACAGCTAGGCCCCACACCCATTATGACCGCTGCATCTACAACATTTGTTGCACCCATAGTATCATTTGTTCCTTCATCGACCACCCATAGCATAACCCCATTCACGCACATTATCTCACATATACCAATTGCAACATAACCACCCATGGTGTCGGTAAACCCTACCCATTCCAGAATCTTTTCCACTCTATCCCACAATCGCTACCCCCAATCGCTACTAGATTCACTTCGATTGTCCCACCTACATATACATATTATCAACAATCCCTATCTCACTTGTCATTCATTTTGTTTATATGCTCTCCATGTCAATCCCCCATTCTCAACCTTCCTATTATACATCATCATACACTAGAATGCCACCCACATCACATTTTCAACACTAGCCCTCTTACACCACAGGAGGCACCCTTCTATCACAACCTAAAAATGACATCATCAAGTTAATGATGGAAAAGATGTAAACATTGGAAGCATCAGTTTCTGGCTCATGCAATTCCCTCACCTACGATGAAATCTATAATGAGCCCATTCATCCATCCATTCCTATTCGCCCATACCCTATAAATTGAGAAATTTCAAAATTCAACCGGTTCAATAGTAAAGAAGACCCGCAATAAAATTTTCGGTCCTTCAAACATGGGTGTTACCTAATTTCCCATGATGACGTTTTACTCCTATGGACCTTCCCAATGTCCCTAACAAGACCTGCATTAGATTGGTATAGTGGGCTACCCAGACATTCCATTTATTCATTTAATCAAGTAGTCCAAGCCTTCTTAGACCACTTCTCAATCAACATTGTCAAGAAAGTCACCATGACTAATCTCTATTCCACTCGATAGTATGACAACGAGTCTATCGCTGACTTTGTCACTCATTGGCACAACCTAATTAACCAGCTCACATTCCAATTACCTCAAACTAAGATCATATATTTGTTTACTTGACCTTGCATTAGACACATTTCAACAACCCTGTAGGTGTAGACTTTCCGCACCTTTGATGAGGCATTCACCACAGCATGAAAATTTGAGATTCGTGCTATCGAAAAGAAGAAACTTCAGCTACATAACAAAAACATCACGTTCAAATCAAATGATGCTTCCTCATCTTTGAAACCCTAGAACATCTATTCAAAATCCAAAGGATATGCCAACATCGTAGTTCTCAAGGCTGGACCCTCTCACCCATAAAACCAAGCCAAACCTTCTTCTAATCTCTCTCCCGTCCAAACTTTTCAATTCAGATGAGAACAACACAAGTACACCCCAATAGGGGAACCATATTCTTCTATTTTGGAAAAGCTTATTAAGGATGGTGCCATTACCCTTCCACCTATAAAACCACACACTAGTTTTGACCCTGATCGCCCCATGCCTGCATGGTATAAATAACATGACTTTTACAACTATCATCGTGTCAAAGGTCATAGCGATGGTAACTACATCACCTTCAAGAATATCGTCCAAGAAATGTTAGACAACAGAGATCTCGTCTTGGATATTCCAAATGCACCAGCCAACCAAAACCTACATATCTTCAAAACACCATTCCCTAATGATGCCCCATCTTCCAACCAAACTGGTGACACTTTAACCAATGATAGAAATGTCTATGAGGTCCTCGCTATTTTTGATGACATACCAGTTATTTCCTAATTTCCCCCGTTCCTTCCATATAAGAAATTCTATCCCGAAATCCCCTACCTTCATAGGAACCTATTTCACCTACTCCTCCACCCACAGAGGAACCGCCTTCATTTTCTACTTCACCCGTGAAAGAGCCCATAATTAGCACTTCACCTCTTGCTTCTCAAATTACGAATTAGTTATTAGTAGCACATCTCCTACTTATAGGGGACACATATCCACTCCCTACACCATCATAAAGAGAGTCTACCTCACCATCTCCTTTACCCATAGAGGATCCTGTAGAAACACCATTTCCTTTATGTGACCATTCTCCATCATCCTTCCAAGATCGTGTTGACCTACTTTCAGCTCTCTTACTCACAGAGTCTGAAGCTAACCATTTCCATGTTTCTCAAACATATTTTATGGGGATTGTTACTTGATCCACATCAGCCCCACTTACAGCAGTAAAGTTTTCATGCTTGGCTGATCTCCTGGATTATGTTGATAGAGCCTTGCTTTGGGGATGTCTCCTACTTCCTACTGCAACCCAAATGTAGCTGTCACTCACCGACACCTCCATAATCTATCCAAAAGTGTTTCACACAACCAGACCAAACATAACCATGTTTATTGGAACACCTTCTGCATCATTTCCCATAACCCAACATGCACCTCTTCCCACAACCCAACTCTCACCTATACCCAAACACGTACCCACGCCTATATCATCTCCCTTACCTAAACCCATCACTACCTTAGGGGTCATGTTGACATCAAACCTTACTCATCCACCCGTCAAACTAGATTTAGCCACATCTTCCCAAACCAACACTAAACTTATTCATGTGCCTAAAAGGAAGACCCAACCTTCTAGGCCTTATTCTCTAACCTCACCTACCACACCATTGTCACCTTCACCCCTTATGTCCATCCTAGGACCTCACCCCTCAACCATGGCCAAGAAACCTTCTTCCACTGGTAAACCAAGAACATTGTAGCCCACCTCCTCATCATGGCCCTCTAATATACCCAAGCGATTCAGACAACCCCCGTTGTCACCTGTGACCTTCTTACCACCACTACCTTCCATAAATTATTCACTACCCATAACACTCTCCTCTCTTCCACTTGTACCTTCCACATGATCTCTGCCAATGACCACTACTACACCGTGATTATCCCCATGGGTAACTCACCCCCTTCCACCATATTCATTTACATCTATGTCATGTACTCTTTCCTCACCTCTACCCAAGAAAGTACAACAGAAATTGAAATTTCCAATGCCCTCCATTTAAGTGGTTAAACCTATTGTTCCCTCCATTACCAATTCATTTGTTGCTCCTTTACCCAAAAAGGAGAAACCCAAGCCTAAGATGGTACCACTCCCAAACTGATGGTCTAGCATACCCCTCTTCAAGACCCCTCACCTATGAAACCTTTAACACCACAGTCACCCATTATTCCATCCAATCCAACACTCACCTCACACTGTGATCCGTTGGCGGGGTCATATGCCATTATCCTAGCCAACCTCATTGAAACCTTTGTCATCACATTACCACCTCTTAGACCTTATGACCTGCTCAAACCCAAACCAAAAGGGTTTGATGAAACTAAGATTTGCACCTACCATCTAGCAAATCACAGGTCATCTTTCTGAGTGTCAGGACATGATGTAGAGAAATATAAGGCTTTAAAAACCCCCCTTATCCAATTATGCCCTCCCGAAGAAAATTTTGACAATGATGATCTTCTTGATGAGGACCCCATTCCGCCTTCGCCAATCTCCCCAAATCTTCTTCCATTACCTATCCAGTAACCAATATCTCCACCCCCATAACCCTTTTATCCACCCCCGAAATTTGAAATCAACATGGTCCACATAAGGGAGCTCACTAAAGCCCCACCTAAATGTTAGTGTGCTCTACTCATTTCACAAGGCTCTTATCCACCACTAGTATTTTTCCCCTCATGCCATTATACCTTCCATGGCACACCCTCTCCATCCACCTCTCCTCATACTAACATAGCTTACATTGTCACCCGCACTCAGAAAGACAAAGGCAAGGACAAGGCAACTAGCCCATCAACCAACCCTTTACCCAACATACCATCTGTACCCACACCCAAAGTCACCATTCAAGGTCCCGTGTATCATATTTCCAATGGGGTCACACATCACACAATGCTAAAACAATGGCACCAATCCTCCCTCAAAATATCTTTATATGACCTCATCCAAACCTCTGAGTCACACCATCAATCCCTCATTGAGGTCCTTCAATCTATTGAGGTTTTACCAAATTACCCCATGCCTGTAGCCTCCATCATTACCCCTCATCACATAGGCTCTCTTACTAATTTGTCACCTTCCTCTACACCTCCACTTACTCACCAAGTAGCTACCCTCAACTTTTCAGATGAAGAGATCGCTCCCTTCCAGTCTGATGACCCTGATCCCATTCTTTTCATCTTCATCTATATCAATAATATATGCATACGATGCATTATGATCAATGGTGGTGTTATTATTAACATCATCTCCTCCCACGCGTACAACCAAATGTGCATACCCACCAATTGTATGCATGGTAACCCAGTTATGTTGCACTCCTTCAATGACGCCATGACCTCTACCCTGGGTACCATCATTATCCATGTCCGCGTAGGTCCCTGCACTATCCCGGAACTATTCTATATCCTAGAAGGGGAGTTCCAATATAATCTATTATTTGTCCAACCTTAGATTCATGCCATGGGTTATGTCTCTTTGACTTTACACCATTGCCTCAAATTTGAACATGAAGGACATAACTACACCATCTTAGCCAACCCATCACCTTTCAAGACCTATAACATGATGTACCAGCCTAACGATGTACTTGTACCAGTCAAGGAATCTGTCACTACCCCCACTTCACCTTCACCCACAAGCCCATCCACCAAGTCTGTCATCACCTCTCCCACATCTAACCTTATCATTCCTATTGTCATCACAACCACTACAACTAACTCACCTGCTTCCCAATCATCTAGCAATTCATTTATCCTTGCTACCCACATATCGACTACTAATCCCTTAGTAGTTGTTTTTAAATGCCTCACTCTAGAGGAGTAATACCTATACAATATCGACATGTTCCTCACTTTGTAAGAGTATGAGAACCTGCGTCAACACCCTAGTTATGACTACCACATAGGAAAGGTTTTTCATTATGGTCCTCCCCACATTCACACTAATCTAACATATGGGGTACTTGATATTTCCACTTATTCACCCAAAAATCCATCCCAAATACGACTTTTTTCATCTGACTTACACTCCCTTGCTAAGTGCCACTTCACTCACACTTTCCTTCACCGTTGCACATGGAAAGGATTTGGCTTCAATTTTTACAAACATGGCTGCCATACTGTCATCTCCTATACCACCCATAAACACAATGACTATAGTAGCATTGGCTTTGACCCACCACCTACTGAGAAGGCTCGCATAGACCTCATTCAGAAATACAAACATTCTCCACCTCATTCACCCACGTCACCATCTTCACCCACGGAGTCCATAGATCCTGAATCTATTCCTCTTAAAAAAAATTTGTAAACAAAACTTCCCTGAGACCTCTAACCTATCAACACGATGGTGAGGCTCCCTCTTCTCTCCCATTCTTATACCCTGATATGATCGATGATGATACACCTTCTATTAATGTTGTTTAATGTTAGGATGATGAGTCCATCCTCACCTACCTTGGTGTGGAAGATTCTTATATTCACTGGTTGTTACCTTCTGAGATGCAAACCATGTTGAAGGAATTGACCATTGAAATAAAAATTAACACTCAAGATGACCCACACATTCTAAAGATAGGTCAATCTTTAGATGCTACTAAGCAGGAACCTTTTGCCTTTTTCCTTCGGGACCATAGCAATGCTTTTACCTAGTCCTATGCCAATATTCTCGGTATTGACCCAAAAATCATGGTCCACAATATTGTAACCATTCTTGACGCCAAACCCATCAAATAAAAGATGTGGAAAATACATCCTCACATTTCTCTTCTGGTCAAAGAAGAGCTTCAGTGCCTTCTCTTAGTTTCCTTCATCCTACCCATTGACTATCCCCAATGGATTTCTAACATTGTTCACGTCACAAAGGCAATAGGGGGACTCTGCATTTGCACAGACTTCTGTGACCTCAACCTATCTTGTCCCAAAGATGATTTTCCCCTACCAAGAATTGACCAACTAGTTGATCTCACCGCTGGCCATGAAATGCTATCACTCATGGACGGTTTCTCAGGTTATAATCAAATATTACTTACTCCAGAAGATCAACAAAAGACTACCTTCATTACTCCTTGGGGGGCCTTTTTTTATAGAGTCATGCCTTTTGGCCTTAAAAACACTGGTGCTACATATCAACAAGCCATGACTTATATCTTCCATGACATCATGCATCGTATATTGGAAGATTACGTAGATGATCTTCTTTCCAAATGTAAACATCGATTTGAACACCTGACCATCCTTAAGGTCACCTTTGACCACCTTATCAATTATTGAGTTCATCTTCAACCAAAGAAGTGAATCTTTGCAGTACTTTCAGGAAAACTCCTTAATTTCATCGTTTCTTTGTGTGGCATAGAAGTCGATCCTGATAAAGTAAAGGCCATTCTAGAAATGTCTCCACCTACTAATATCCATCAACTTTGAAGCCTACAAGGAAAGTTGCAATCCATTCATCATTTTATCTCACAGCTTTTTGACCACTGTCAACCATTCCACCATCTTCTCAAGAAGGATGTTTCATTCAAATGGGATGATGAATGTCATAAAGCCTTCGAATCCTTAAAAAAATACCTTCTTTAACCACTAGTGCTCATTCCTCCTAAGGATGACCACCCCTTTTACCTATAAATTTTTTCCACCGACCATTCTTTAGGTGCCATGCTCGCTCATCGCAACAAGTAACATAGAGAGCAAGCGGTTTATAACATAATTCATACCCTTCTAGACTAAGAAACTAGATACATCCACTCCAAAAAACTTTGCTTAGCCTTAGTTTTTCATCACCACCAAACTCCCCATTACCTACTCAACCAAAAAACCTTCATTTTTACCAATACTGACCCCCTACACTATATGTACGCCAAACCCTATCAACATCAACGTGTCGCATGTTGGCTTATGCTTCTTTTCGACATCGATCTCAAATTTATTCATCAAAAGTCCATCAAGGGCCAAACTATCTTTGACTAACTAGTAGACGCACCTCTTTCTGGGAATCAAATATCTAACTTCGATTTCCCAGATGAATCCGTGGCTACCCTCTCCTTAGAGGAACCCACTTATCAAATGACACTCTTCTTCAATCGCTCTAAGTGTCAGCATGGAGGTGGGGCTGTTGTTATCCTCATTTCTCTTTATGGTGAACCTATGCCTTTGTCTTTCAAACTCGATTTTGATTATACAAACAATATTTCCAAAATGAAGCACTCATATTAGGGCTCAAGGTTGCTTATGCCTTGGATGTTAAGTCAATCAATATCTTTGGTGATTCTCAGCTATCGTAAACCAAGTCAATGGTATATACCAGTGTCATAATGATATACTTAAAAAGTATAAGCATCACATAGACATAATTTTGACCACCTTTGACCGTTACAAACTTCAAACCACCCCATGTTCTACCAATAAGTTTGTGGATACCATGGCCTGCTTGGCTTCTTAGATACCTGCTTTACCTACCGACTCTAAAATATTTTTCACAATACAAAGGTTGCAATCACCCTCTTATTTACCTCATGAGGTCTACTCCGTCGAACCTATTGCACCTAACCCACTTGACTTTTGGTATAAGAAATTTGCATACTATCTTTCCCTTTCCATTCTACCCGCCGATCTCACTCGTAATAGACAATGTGCCTTTCTTAAAAGTGTCTCTCATTATTTCATCATGGGTTGTCTCCTTTATAAGCATGGCTTCAATGGTATTCTCTTACGATGCCTTAAAAGTTCTAAAATTCCCTACACCTTTAAGGAAGTCCATGATGGGATTTGTGGAGGTCACTTTAGTGGTTTAGCTATCGCAAAATGCTATCTTTGCCTTGGCTTTTATTGGCCAACCTTAAAATACAATTATTGTGACTATGTCAAACATTGTGTGAAATTATAACAACATGCTAATCTTTATCACACACCTAGTCATGCCTTGCAGGTCACACGAGACCTTTTTCCTTTCTCTCAATGGGGCTTGGATCTTATTGGTGAGATAAATCTCCATTCTTCACAATGCCACCAATGGATTATAACTACTACTGAATATTATACTAAATGGGTAGAAGCCATTCCCTTCATTTCTACAAAAGCCGAGAAAATATGTGAATTCATCAACCATCACATCATTTGTCATTTCAGTGTTCCTCACTGCCTCATCACTGACAATGGAAAGCAATTCAAAAACAAAACCCTACGTAAGTTATGTGACACTTTTGACATCCAACTCAGTTTCTCATCACCTTATTATTCGCAAACCAATGGCCAAGAAAAATCGACCAATAAAACCTTGAACAAAACTCTTATGAAATTAGTTGATGATACTAGAAAGGATTGGCATTCGCACTTTCCTTTCACCTTGTGGGCTTATCACACTAGTATTCGCACTTCGACTGTTGCCACACATTTTTCTCTAGTCTCTGGTACCGAGGTTGTATTACCTCTTGAAGTCTAGATTCTGTTATGTTTGTGGAGCATGTTTTCATGTTAGAGTGTGGTACACCTTCTATGTGTTACATTCGGGTATTTTTATGGCGGTCCCACTCGCCGATGAGTGGGTCAAGGGGGTTCGGGGGGTGAAGCCCCCCCAATCAATGGGGGCTCGGGGGCGAAGTCCCTGAAGAAAATTTTCATGGGTGGTTTATTAACCCATGGGTAATGGGTAACTGTTATGGGCTGTTTTTGGGCCCTTGGTTTTTTTAGTACCCATTGTTTTGATACCCATGGTTTTTTACCCATTGTTTTTATACCCACAGTTTTTTTCCCATGGTTTTGATACCCACAATTTTGTATCAAACTGCTTAAGCAATTGTCTCTTTATATGGTCTTATGCATATGATAGATAGAAAATCAAATGTATTGCAGATGTGCTTTGAATTCGGGTGTGAATTCTGTAGAGTTTGTTGAGCATAGCTCCAAATGGATCTAGGTATTGTATTGAGAGAGTGGAGGCTTGTAATAAAATCTGAGCAAGTGATTCTTTGTGGACGTTTCCCAAATTGGGTGAACCATGTTAAATCTTGTCTCTCTATGTTGTGTTATTTATTCTGCACTTTTATTTGAGATCTATAATATTTTCTGCATATTAGTTTCTACTGTTATGATTCTGTAAGGGATTATTCCACATATTTTATCTCTTATTCCCTAATAGAATCCATCTCTCTGCATCTCACTACAAGACATTTTGAGAGACGATGATTTTCACCAAGATCGTTTGATGCAACTTGAGTTATTAGATGAACACCATCTCAATGCTCTTGACCATCTCCAAATTTACCAAAAATGTATCAAGCGTGCCTATGAAAAACATGTTCATGAATGAACCTTTTAGGTCAGTGACCTCATCTTGAAATAAAATCAACATGTAACCAAAGAAGAGAAAAGTAAACGGGGAAAATTTGCTCCTAATTGGCTTGGACCCTATATCGTTACCCATGCCTATGGATCAGGTGCTTATCATTAGTCTTCACTCGAAGGTAAAATCGAACCTGAACCTCTCAACACCTTACATATTTGGCCATTTTATTATTGACATAAAGTCCTATATCACTTTCTGTCAATTGATCACTCATCCCTTGAGTGTTGTTCACCTTCCATATTACCCCTTTTTAAGGATCCATGACTAAACAAGAATCATGTGATTACTCGTCACCTTTTAGCCTTATCTTCAATATGAGTACCATGGCTCTACTCATAGCATGATTCTCATGGATAATTTTCATCTTCTTCAAGATGGAATCCCATGGTCGTTCATCACTCAAAACCACCCCTTTCATAGTTAACCCCTGTGTACTATGGTTTTCTCTTCTAAAAAAGAGCCTACTCTTCCTCTATAGTCTTTTCCATGACTTAAACATCTAAAAACAAAAAGGGATTCAACTCCTTAAGTCAAACTTATAGAAAAAGATGAATCCCTTAAAATGGGACATCTCTTCAATCTCTTTCTACCATTATAAATAGATTGTTCCCTTAAAGGACAGCTATGTAAAGTCATTGCAAAAATACAATAAACATATCTATAAGCTTCCCGCATCGATCAGCGTCGTGAAGACCTCAAGGAGATAATATATGCATCCCATATAGACTTCTTGCATTGATCAGTCTACTAAAAAAATGAAAAAAATGAAGAAGAGGATGAAATTTTCGTCATGGACTTGCCTATTTTTGATCCTGGGTTTCTTGCTAAGAAAAATATGTTGTTGTGCACTAAGTTTCACTAAACCACCCACTCCCACCTCATTGCCTTTTCATCCTAATTTCCTCTCTACTCAAGTGAATTTCCACAACGGTGACATTTTGTGATCATGTGAATTTATTCACTCTTAGAATTGTCCATTGTGCAAGGCCTTTAGGGTCTTACGTTCATAAGTCCATCTGAGGTATGGTAGACTCATTAGGGTTCTTGTCAATTAAGCGGCTCTTTTTCCACCTCTTCCCATTCACCTTCCTCATTACTTATTCATTATCTTATACGGGACCAGATCATTGCCACCTATATTTAAAACAACTCAATCATGCCTATGACCTAGACTCAATCATGCCTATGACCTACATTCAACCATGCCTAAAACCTACCAACCCATTCCTCTAATTCATCATATTCTTCCCTAGCTTATGGGAGAACTACATCATCTTAAGGCCCCTTTTGACCGGGGCTATGTAGGCAGCACTTTGAGGTATATGACCCTTAGAGGTTAGCTCAACCACTCTTTACCCTAACCAATTTTCTCTTCATTCTCCTATTCACATTCTACCTTAGTTAGTTTCCATTTTTTTATCAATAATTGGAAATTAAACCAAAAAATCCCTAATTAACAACCATTTTTATCACTTCATCAAATCATTCATTTATCATCTTTAAATTTCCACCATAACAAATATTTGGAAACTTAAACCATAACACGCATATACATAATCATTTATTCCCCATGTTATCAATGACTTGGACATTAAAATCATCACCTAAGAATCAACCATGCCTAAATTATGACATGACTCCATCATGCCTATGACCTGACTCCATCATACATATAACCTGACTCCATCATACTTATAACCTGACTCCATCATACCTATAACCTGACTCCAACACGCCTATAACCTAACTCCATCATGCTTATAACCTGACTCCATCTTGCCTATAACCTGACTCAACCATGCCTACAAGACCTCAACTCAATCATGCATAATTCGCCTAGTTTCCATCACATAGACAAATAATATTGGAAATTAAAACAAGTACACTATCCATACTATAAATATCATCATATATATAAAAGAGAAAGTTTGTGTAAACATACATATGTACACAGATACAAATAAATACAAATATCTCACATCACTCAGATACATCCTCAACATCTTTGGCACGCAAGCCGGTATATGATCAAAAACCTCATGTACATTGTTGCTATCTTCAGCATGAATGCTGACATATATCAAATATATACAAAAAAATGAAAGTATGCGTAACTATCAGGAATCCCCCCATTGAATATCATCTATGCCTATCTCACCTGTCTCTTCCTCCTCCTCCTCTGCTCCTGTGTGGCATCTTACTAGCATCTCACCTCCCTCCATGGGCCTCAGCCTGACCTTTACTAGTACCTCACCTGGATCTAGCCTCTGTGCATTGGTGGCCTTGCCTTGACCCTGTCTCAAGGCTCGTCAGCCCCTTATACTCTCCACACTCAAGGTCTATTTTTCTCTATACTCTAAATAAGAAGGGACATCTATGTCTGCAACCATCAAGTGATCTTGATAATATCTCACCTCTCCTAAGGCATCCCTGAACATGATCATGGGTATTGTCTATGGTGGTGCCATTGGCCTCTAATCCTGTACCTGTACCGAGGGACCCTGTCCTGCCCCTGTCTGTAAAACGGGGTCCTCTCCCTAAGCCTGTGTGGGTTCCTGTTTCTGTACCTGGGCCTGAATGGCCACAATCTGTGTCTATACAGTGGCCAACTGGCCCTACAAACCTGTAACCTATGCCTTTAGGGTGGCCACCTATACTTCATCTCCATCTCCACCCTGTGTAGGTACTTGTCCCTGATAGTTGTTCCTACAACATGGAAACATGTGCCTCTGACCCTATCAGTTTTCCCTGCACTATCCCTAACTTTGTAACCAGAGTCGTCACCTACCCCTATAGAGCATCTCTCTGAATTATGATAGTGGCTAAGTCGAGCTGCCCTAGCCTCGGTGGTACTGCTCATAGTCGTACTTCCCACCACTGTCAATACCTATATGTAACCCTAACATCATCAATCTACCAGTCTACCACCTAATCCTCCTATCTTGTAGGCATTTTTGGTTGTGGTAGAGGCATAGGCCTCTCCATGTCATCCCTCATGTACTGTGGAAATGATGGAGGTACATCCTACAGCATCCCAAACTATCATCTAATCCTATCAATCGGTATCATCTCGTGCTCTCCTGCATGGTGGCCCTCTATCCACCTCAAAATTTGTAGCCCCTCCAGCTCATCGGCCATCTTCCTATATGATGGGAATCCCACATACAGCCTCTAAATGATGTCCACACTGGACAACCCCTCTAATACACGCATGTAATATTCCACATCATGTGTAGCCTTGGTAGCTCGGCACTCTCCAACATCAAGTACCCATCCCATGTAGCCCACCCAAACCATGCCCACCTCAAATGCATCAGGTTAAGGTATTACCACTGGATGCACACACACGATGTGCTAGTAAGCCCAGCAGTGTAGTAGGAATGTGCAGCATAGGATGAATCACCGCAACCACCCATGGGCCCATAACTCTCTGTATAGCTGTTTCGCACAGAAATGGTTCCGTTCCTAGAATAGAGTTGCTTCTATCCTTTCATTCCTTTGAGAAACAGATAAGGGTTAGGGCTAGGAGGAATACCTATTGACTGTTGAGAGGGTGTGCGCGTACCATAGAGAGAGATCAGATCGATTGTAAAGAACTCCTTTTTATCTGGGAAGGACTACCTGCAAGTAAGAATACAAGACCACCAGATTCTAATTAGATAATAAGTGAGGGAACTGCCTTGGGCCCAGGAAATATGAGACTTCCTTTCGAAGGTGGTCAGTTCCCCTGCTAACATGAATTAACGCAAATTCTAACAAATAATCTATTGTCCAATTACAATTTATTTACCTTGTTAGAACAATAGAGAAAAGGTTGGTCTTGGTTTTGAATCACAGTGACCAATGCCTGTCAGTGTCACCGGTACCGGTTGATGATAGCTGATATTGGTAGGGGTTGTGATTTAGGGGGTTTGGTGAAAGGTTGGCTATAAGATGGCTATATGATAGCTATGGTGTTTATAAGGCTGGTAAAACGATTGGGGGTAGGTAATGAGGTGATGGAGAAGACTCAGAGAGTATGAGGGGCTGTTCTTGGGGAAATGTAGGGGTAGAGAAATGTAAGTTAGATGGAGAGTGTTACCGGGTAGTGGATCTGGGAGTAGACTTATAATTACTGTGATTCAGAAGTCCAAGAAATACTATTAAAAGAACGTACAAGATAGTACTTACTAGTTCCTGATGAAGATACAGGTCCAAGGACTGTTATGATGAAGGCAGGGTTCAGGTAGGATGGTCTGACAATCTGAGATGAGCTACCTCCTCTCCTGATGCTTGGATGAGTGTCACTGGGCTCTAGTTATTTAGTTGCAGTCCTTAGGCTTGATGTCCTTCTCTGCAAACTCCTCTCTTTCCTTCACTTGTCTCTGCTCGGCCAAGTAAATTCCAGATTCTTCCAATGACTTCTGATTTTCCGATCAATGAAAATCCAGCCTTTTGTTTTTGGTTGGAGGAGGTCATTTACAGGGAACCGATGGCGGTTACGTAACCGATGACGATTGAGTAGGAACCGGTATCGGTTCAGTCAAAGTGGGCTATTTTTAGTGAAATAGCCAACTTTCCCTCCTTTTCTCCCGAGGGATTAGTTGTGAGCTTGGTCAAGTCATTATGAGGTTGGTTTTGGGTGTGGGTGAGGAGTAATTAGTCATGGGTGTGGATGTAGACCAAGTTATAGGTCTTAATTAGGTTAGTTTAGGGTTAGGACTAAGTCATAATGAGGTGGCGAAATGAGGTGGCAGGTTTGGAGATGTGGATTTATTAATTATAAGGTAATTAATAAATAATTATGTAAGGTTTAGGTGATGAGGTTAGGTTACAAAATGAGATGCGGGGCACAGGGGGTCGTAAGACACAAATTTGGTGTCTACATTAGCCCCTTGTTGTCGTGTAGCTTGTCTTGTAAAGCTACACTGACAATAATAAGAAGTGGTTATTCCTGTTAAGGGTATAGGTAATCCCCCTCAAATCTATCACAGATTGAGGTGACGTGAAATCAGGGATAGGGTTGATAAAGGGTGAATGGTGTTGAGAGGATGGTAAGATGGTGGGGTCGGTCCAAGGAAGCAGACGCACGTTGAAATGCAGTAGTGCGACCAGGGTACATGATTTGAACAACAAACAAACAATTCATAGGCAAAGGTTGATAGTTTATACAAACAAGGGTGATATAATCCTGGTATCCAAGGCATAGGAAGTAGTTCCAGGGGATATAACGGGTAAGGTACAGGAATGTTTAGGCATGTTCGGCAGTACCAAATGGTTGGTTTGGTTGAGATAAACGTCACGGTCTTGGTCTAGGCAAAGTTGGTCGAATGATCAAGTCAAGTACCCTAATCATGCTAAAACATGAACAGGTGAGCTCAATTAAACAAAAGGCTACATGATGGGTGGATAAAATTGTAATTTGTTGGTTTTGGGTGAGGTATTTAATTGGTGCAGCCTTGGGTCGGGCCGATTGATTGGTGAGGGCCATGGGTCGGGCCTGATTGGTTAGTTGTAGCCTTGGGTTGGGCCAAATGGTTGGTTGCGGCCTTGGGTCGGGCCAAATGGTTGGTTACGGCCTTGAATTGGGCCAGATTGGTTGGGTGTAGCCTTGGGTCGGGCCAAATTGGTTGGGTGTGGCCTTGGGTCGGGCCAAATTGGTTGGGTGCAGCCTTGGGTCGGGCCGGATTGGGTGGTTGCGGCCTTGGGTCGGGCCAAATGGTTGGTTGCGGCCTTGGGTCGGGCCAAATGGTTGGTTGCGACCTTGGGTCAGGACAAATGGTTGGTTGCGGCCTTGGGTCAGGCCAAATGGTGGGTTGCGGCCTTGGGTTGGGCCAAATGGTGGGTTGCGGCCTTGGGTTGGGCCAAATGTTTGGTTGTGGCCTTGGGTCGGGCCTAATTTGTTGGTTGTGGCCTTGGGTCAGGCCAAATGGTTGGTTGCGGCCTTGGGTCGGGCCAATTGATTTGTTATGGCCTTAGGTTAGGCCGATAAATTCAAAATAAGGCTATTTAGCAAAGCCGGGGGTAGGTGATGTGGTGAAAAATGGAGATTGGTGGATAAGGGAAGGAGTTAGGTTAAAATAAGCAGGTAACCGATATCGGTTAGGGGTGACCGATATCGGATTTGAGTTATGATAATAATAAGAATGTTTGTGTTTTGAATGTTTGTGTTTTAAGAAAGGATAAAGATGACTGTTATAAAATAGAAATACACAAAAATATTTATATTTACAACACATGATAGGTTATGGTAGGGGATGGTCGAGCTAACCTTGGGAGACCCCATGTCTCCTAAGTGCTGCCTACATAGCCCATTGCACAAAGCAAGGAGGGGCCTCAGACCGATGTAGTTCTCCCTTAGAACTAGGGAGAGGTGAATTCAGGCAATTTGGTTGTGGTTAGGCAATTTGTTGGTTGGTAAAAATTTGATGTTGGTAGGGTAATGTTGTTGGTGTTGGTAAGGTATTGGCGATGTTGATGTAGGTATAGGTGAAGCGAAAGTTAGCTTACCCAAGTAGTAGGGAATCGTGTCCTGATTAAGGTCAACACACAATCATAGAGTCGAGTAAAAGAGGTAAAAGTGTCACGTAGTTGAGAAGAGCTAAACAAACCACATATTAATGTTGGATGAGCTTGAATCCCTAAGTACCTTGCATATGCGAGAAGTCGATAGGTGAAAAGAGTTGTATAATCACAATATATCGGATATACGTCATGTCCCTTGAGTTTTGTTTCTTTGACAAATGGTGAGGTGAGGTGATTGACATAGGTGGGGGTGCTGAGAAATTGTTATAAGGTGATTATTCTGACGAAAGAGAACCAAACCTAAATAGACAAGTCCATGACTCAAAAGTGCTTTTGGAATACTTCTTTTTACTTTTTTCTAGATATAGACTGATCGATGCAGGAAGTCTATAGGGGATATATATTTTTTGTTCTTGAGGTCTTCACGAAGCTGATCAATGTGAGAAGCTTCTGATAAAGGCTGACTTTGTATAGCTGTCATTCAAGGGAGAAGTCTATTTATAGTAGCAGATGCGATTTTTGTGTATAGTTGTCCTTCGGGGGAGCAGTCTATTTATAATAGTAGAAGTGGCTTTGCACATATTTGTCCTTCGAGGGAGTAGTCTATGTATAACTTAGAGGTCTAGATGTCTGTTTGGCATGAAGCATCTAGTTTTGTAGGAAGTTTGACTCAAGAATATCCCATAAGTGTACAATTGAGAACATGTTATTTTTATACTTTTAAGTCATGGACCTGACTAAAAAGGGGAAGGCATTCTTTTAAGAGGAGTTTTGGACATGACTAAAAAGGGGAAGGCATGAAACAAAGTGTATGAGGTGGTAAATGAGCTCAAGGGACGAGAGCAAGGTAGATAAGAAGTGATATAACACTAAATTCAATAGTAGAATGGTCGGATATACAAGGCATTAAGGGGTTCAGGCTCGGGTTTACCATTAAGCGAAGTTAAACGATAAGTGCATGATCTGTAAGTATGAGTGATAATGTAGGGCCGAATCTAATTAGGAGTAAATTTTCCACGTTTTCTCTTTTCTAGTTTGGTTACATGTTGATTCTCTTTGAGGACAAGATCACCAACCTTAAAGGTACGCTCATGAAGTCACTTATCATAAGCACGCTTGATGCGTTTTTTATAGATTTGAAGGTGGTCAAGAGCTGTAAGACGACGCTTGTCAAGAAGCTCCAATTGGGCTAACCGCTCTTGGCGGAAATCATCGTTGGTGAGGATATCCTAAAGAGATATTCTTAAGGAGGGTATTTTTATTTCGAGAGGCAAGACAGCCTCGGTACCATATACCAAAGAAAATGGTGTGGCATTAGTGGAGGTACGAATGCTAGTATGATAAGCCCAAAGGGCAAAGGGGATGTGATCATGCCAATTTCTTCCAGAATCATTAACAACTTTCATGAGGATTTTTGTTAGGGTTTTATTAGAAGATTCGGCTTGACCATTAGCTTGTGGATAGTAAGGTGATGAGAAGCTAAGTTTGATACCAAAGTTGTCACAAAGGTCTTGTAACAACTTATTTTTGAAAGATTTACCATTATCTGTTATCAGGCGATGAGGAACGCCAAAACGACAGATAATGTGATGGTTAATGAATTCGACAATTTTTTCTTTTTTGGTTGAAATGAGTGGAATGGCTTCCACCCATTTAGTGTAATATTCAGTTGCTGTGATTATCCAATGGTGACGTTGCGAAGAGGGCGGGTGAATCTCACCAATAAGGTCTAAACCCCATTATCAGAAAGGCCAAAGATCTCATGCGACCTGTAGCAGATGGCTAGGAGTATGTTGAAGGTTGGCATGTTGTTGACACATAACACAACGCTTAACATATTCATAGCAGTCGTTATTAAGAGTAGGCCAATAATAGCCTAGGCAAAGGATCCGTTTGGCAACGGCCAGGCCACTAAAATGTCCGCCACAAACACCGTCATGGATTTGTTGGATGGTATAGGTGACCTCCGCACTGGTTAGACATTGAAGGAGGATGCCATCAAAGCCACATTTATAGAGGATTCCCCCCATGATGACATAACAAGAAACACTTTTGAGAAAAGCACGTTTTCCGTTACTAGTAAGGTCAGGTGGGAGAATAGAGGTTGTAAGATAGTCGTGAAATTGGTGATACCAAGTATCCTATGAATTAGTAGACACATTATTTATCATACAAACAACCGGGGCTGAGTAATATGGGGCAAAGAGTTGTTAGACCAAGACGAAAATGTCAGAGTCAGTTGGTGAGGCAGGAATTTGTGAGGCTAAGCAAGCCATAGTATCCGCAAATTTGTTAGTGGAGCGGGGAATAGTCTAGATAGAATAATGAGTAAATAAGGTCAAAAGTGAATCCACGTAATGTTTTTACTTTTGAAGTTCCTCATTTTTACATTGGTAGATGCCCATAGCTTGATTGACTACCAATTGAGAGTCGCCGAAAATATTGATAGATTTGACACCTAAGTGTAACGCAACCTGGAGACCCAAAACAAGGGCCTCGTATTCCGCTGTATTATTAGTGCAGGGGAAATCGAGCCAGAAGGAAAGAGGCATAGGCTAAGCGTCAAGAGGAATGAGAAAAACACCGGCTCCTCCTCCATGCTGGCATTTGGATCCATCGAAGAAGAGGGTTATTGGATAGGACTCCTCACTAAGTGAAAGAGTGGTGATGAGTTCGTCGGGGAAATTAAAATTGGTAAATTGTTCCCCAGGTAAAGGGGCTTCCGCGATTTGGTCTGCAATAGTTTGTCCTTTTATTGATTTCTGGTGTATAAATTCAAGATCGAGGTCAGTGAGGAGCATAAGCCATCGGCGATGCGTTGGTTTAGATGTGGTTTGGCGTACATATAATGAATGGGATCCGCGTTGGTGATGACAAAAGTTTTGTGATTCAGGAGGTAGTGTCAAAGTTTGGTGGCCACGAAAGAAAGGGCTAGGCACAACTTTTCTACATGTGTATACCTAGTCTCGTAATCCACGAGAGTACGACTTATGTAATAAACGGCTTGTTCTCGATGCTCAGAGTCATGATGTGCAAGCATGGCTCCTACAGAATGGTCGGTGGTAGAAAGGTAAAGGTAGAAAGGGCGATCATCCTGAGGTGGGATAAGCACAGGTGGCTGCAAGAGATAGGCTTTGAGAGCCTCAAAGGCTTGGTGGCACTCTTCACTCCATTGAAAGGCAATGTCCTTTTTAAGAAGGTGATGGAAAGGTTGACATCTATTCGAGAGTTGGGAGATGAAACGCCGGATAGATTGGAGTTTACCTTGTAAACTATGTAATTGTTTGAGGTTAGTAGGTGGGGGCATTTCTAGGATAGCTTTGACTTTCGATGGAACGACCTCAATGCCACTCAAAGAGACGATAAAACCAAGAATTTTTCCCGAAAGGACACCAAAGACACATTTCTTTGGTTGAAGACGAACACAATATTGTAACAGGTGATCAAAAATAATGGTTAAAACATCGAGATGTTCACTACGATGTTTAGATTTGCCAAGAAGATCATTGACATAATCCTCAAGGATAGTGTGCATAATGTCATGAAAAATATAAGTCATAGCCCATTGATAGGTTGCACCAGCATTCTTAAGGCCAAACGGCATGACACGATAATAGAAGGTTCCCCAAGGAGTTATGAAGGCAGTTTTATGTTAATCGGCCGGGGCTACTAAAATTTGATTGTATCCTGAGAAGCCATCCATGAGAGAAAGCATCTCATGGCCCGTAGTGAGATCAACAAGTTGATCAATACTTGGGAGAGGGAAATCATCCTTGGGGCAAGCGAGGTTAAGGTCTCAAAAATCTGTGCATATCCGAAGTCCCCCTGTCGCTTTAGTGACAGGTACAATGTTAGAAATCCATTGAGGATAGTCAATAGGCAAGATGAAGGAAATGGAAAGGAGTCATTGAAGCTCTTCTTTGACTAAGAGGGCAATGCGTGGATATATTTTTCTTAGTTTCTGTTTAACTGGTTTGGAATCAGGTTTCAGGGTAATGTTATGGACAGCAATGTCAGGATCAATTCCTGGCATGTCAGCATAGGACCAAGCGAAAGCTTGGTTGTGGGCATGGAGAAAGGTAGTAAAGGTGTCTTGTTCTGATGTGTTAAGAGATTGTCCGATCTTCACAATGTGAGGATCATCCTCTGTGTGGATGTTGATTTCTATAGTCGACTCATTCAACATGGTTTGAGTTTCAAATGGTAAGGCGCGTTGAATATAAGAGTCATCCGCACCAAGGTAAGTGAGGATGGAGTCATCATCCTGGCACTCAACAACATTAATTGAAGGTGAATCCTCTTCGATCATGTCTGGATATAGAAGGGGAAGAGAAGATGGGTCCTCATTATCACGTTGATAAGTGAGAGGACCCAGGAAGATAGCATTTATGAAAAAAAAAAAAAATTTAGGAGGGATAAATTTAGGGTCTATCAACTCTGTGGGTGACGATGGAAAAATGGGTGATGATGGTTTGGTAGGGGTGACGTCGTCATCTTCCAGGATACAACTGACACAAGGTTTCTTCAGTGTAAGTGTTTTAGGAAATCTGAGACCACTACGATCATTGTGTTTGTGTGTAGTCACGGGAATGATTGTATGTTGGCCTTGTTCATAAATACCAAAACCAAAGCCTTTCCAAGCACAGCGAGTCAAGAAGGTGAGGGCGAAACGACGATTTGTCAGGTATTGAAAATCAGATTGGAAGGGAACCACACCAAGGGGAAGTTCAGGGGTTACGAAGGATGCATCGACACCCCCATACGTTAGGTTGGTGTGGTAATTAGGTGGTCTGTAAGAGATTACCTCCCCCACGTGACGGTCGTAGGTAGGATGCGCATGTAACTGTCCATACTCCTGTGGGGTATGGAAAGAGCTAACGTTATATAGGTGATACTCCCCCAGTGTAAGGCGTTGAAAAACATCTACTAAGGGGTCTGAGGTTGGGATGTTGTCTGCAGGAAAGGAAGTGGTATTTGCGACGACGGTTTCATTGGTTGAAGGTGTAGGTGTGGTTGAGGTGGATGGTAGAGGTGTAGTTGAAGTGGATGGTTGGGTTGGATGAATGGGTGTCTTGACTGGTACAAGCACATCATTAGGGTGATATAACATATTACAGGTTTTGAAGGGGGGAGGATCAGCTTTTACGGTGTAGGACTTCCCCTCGTACTCAAATTTTATGCATCTATGTAAGGTGGAGGGAACGCATCTCATAGCCCAAATCCAAGGGCGTCCTAACAACATATTGTATTGGAATTCACCCTCAAGGACATAGAAGAGTTCAGGTAAAGTACGTGGCCCTACACGAATGTTAAGGATCACGGTGCCTAAGGTAGAAGTAATAGCATCATTGAATGACCGCAACATGATGGGGTTGGCACACATGCAACTAGAAGGGATATTCATTTGTTGGAAGGATTTTGAAGAGATGATGTTTAGACTAGCACCCCCATCAATCATAACACGATGTACCCGAATGTCCCAGACATAAGCTGAGATGAAAAGAGCAGGGTCAGGCTCTTCAGCACCAAAGTCGACAATTTCATCTTCGGAGAAACTGACAGTAGCGGCTTGCTGTATAGAGACAGAATTGGTTGGGGAGATAGGTTGTTTGGTGAGTGAAGCAACGTGATTGGGTGTTAGAATGGAGGTAACAGGAAAGGTTTCATTAGGTAAGACCTCTATCCCTTGAAGGATTTCGACGAGAGCTTGTTGATGAGATTCAGAGGTCTGAATGAGATCATACAGTGTCATTTTTACAGGTGATTGGTGAAGCTGTTTGATCATGGTTTGGTGGGTAACTCCATTAGAGATGGGGTATGTGGGTCCTCGAATAACCACTTTAGGTGGTGTTGCAATTGGGATGGTGGACGGAGAAAGAGAGGCCGCAGGTGTGCTATCTTTAGTTTTCCCATTATTTTTCTGCCCTCAAGTAACAACACTAATCATGTTAATTTCATGAACACGAAAGGAGGAAGATGGTAGGGATAAGTCATGGTCTTCGAGAGGTGGGGTTGTAATAATGATAGATCTTGGTGAGGCGGGGATAGGTGGTATAGGAGAGGGGATTGAAGCTACAGGTCTTTCCCTTCGTAATTTTTCTTTCTTAACCTTTCTATCTGAGAGAGGTGACTGGCAAAGAATGGCTTTCAATGCTTTGCATCCCTCTACATCATGTTCTGGTGTGCGATGGTAAGCGCAGATTTTAGACTCATCATAACCTATAAGTCGAGGTTTAGATGGATCATAAGGTCTAAGTGGGGGTAGGGAAATGGTCGCATTCTCCACCAACATAGCAAGGATTTTGGCGTAAGACCCTTTGAGCGGGTCAAAGTCAGAGGAAGATGAGGCTATTGACTGGGTAGTTTTTCGTAATGACGGGGTATGGTTGATTTGTATGGGTGGCTATTTAGCCAAGGGGTTTTGACAATGGGATTTAACTAAACGTGGCTTCTTTGGTGTGGAAGTTATGTTTAGCTGGTTAGATGATGAGGCCACCGATGATGTGGTATTAGGAAACAACCACGGAGAAATAGGATTGACAGCAAACAAATCCTTTGATGATGAAATTTGTTTAGGGTTGATAGGTGGACAAGATACGTGGGGTGACGGTGTTGATATACCCTTGGATCTTTGTATGGGTGTAGAAGGCATACGTCATTTTAAAGAAAATGTAGGAGGTATGATATATTGATGCAAGGTGGAGGAATGAGGTCCCAATATGGAAGGTAGGTGTGACGATGATGGTTTTAGTTGTAATAGAGGCATAGGTTGGGGTTGAGGAGATTGAGTCTGTCTCCTAAGTGGATGGACGGCTTTATTTTTGGATAAATCTAACCGTTTAGGTGGGTGTGTTAGACTGGGTATTGGTGAGGTCCCAAGCGTAGGGGAAGGTTTGGTTAGGTCAATAGAGGTGGATGAGGTATTTGGTAGAGATGAGGGGGGTGAAGATGAGGACATAGGCATTTTAAGCTTCTGTAAACACTTCGGGTATATGGTAGAGGCGTCTGGATCGGTCATCTGCATTTGAGTAGAATATGGTGTACTCAAACGTTCCCATAGGACTCGTCTATCTTCTGAGGGATGAAAATCCTCACGTGTGAATAGGAACTTTTTTATGGAAGAAAGGTGGGTTGTGATTCCGGTCCACTGTGGGTGTGATACAGGGGGTAAATGAGGCACTGTATCAATGGGCGTTAAGAGGTCAACCGGTCGCTGAAAAGATTTAGGTGATGAAGAACTAATAGGTAGGAGGGCATGTTTGAGAGGATCCGTCATGATTAAATAATTTGGTGATGTCGGTTCAAGAGGCTTCTCGTCTAAGGATGACAAAAGAAGTGGTGAGCCCTCCTCTTGTATAGCAAGAGTGGTAGAAGGAGATGTTTGGGAAATAGATAAGTTAGATAACATCCGCTCACAGTCTTGCAAGGATGTGGTGTAAGAAGGCTCATCTGTGAGAAAAGAACTCTGGGCGGTTAATTCCTTGATGGGTAAAGGAACGGTAAGGATTTCGTCTTGTCTTAATGGTGGTAAAGGGGGTTCGGGTTCCTGCATTAGTGAAGAGGCTTGATTCAGAATTTTTACGATAGAGGCTTTTGGCTGGGAGTCGAAGACTGCATGGATTTCATGAACACTCTCCTCACCTAAGATATCTTGGTTTATGTTACTGTTGGAAGAGTGATTTGGGAATGGTTTGTTGAAAATTTTCAAATTTAGGTTAGCAGGGGCGTTAGGATTATCGAGGGCTATATCCCCTGCATCAACCATTTCCTGCACTATGTTTTTCAACATCTTGAAGTTTTCATGACTATGTCCCTTCATGTGGTGGAAGTTACAGAAGTCATTTTCTTTGTACCAAGAAGGTATAGCGCGGGTGGAATCAAACCCGGAGTGAGGTTTAACAGGAGGTAAGGTAATAGCTCCCGCTTTAAGCAATTTTTCCAATATCACACCATAAGTTTCTCCCAAGGGAGTGTAATTGATGGGCTCAGCTTTATACTTATAGGTGGTTTTTGGCGGGGTATTAGACGGTGGTTGGGATTTGACCATCACCGCGTGGACAACTCCTTTTGATTTTGAAGCAATCGATGCATGAGGATTCGTGGTGTTAGGTTTTTTGGTGGAATCTTGGGTTCGGAAATTGGGATTTTTGTTGCGCAACCGCAATTTCTCTTCCTCTAAGGCTCGAATCTCTATTTTTCGAGCCATAGTAAAGGCCTCGTCAAATGTGTGGAAAGTTTGAATTTGGAGGGTAGGAGAAATGTGCTTAGCGCAGGCCCGCGTAAAGAGTTCGATAAGTTCAGCCTGAGGCAAGGCATACGTAAGTTGGTTGATAAGGCCCCGCCATCATCCAACGAAATCTGCAATAGATTCGTCTTCAAATTGTCGGATGGCATAGAGGTCGGTGATAGATACTTTCTTGGCAATGTTAATGGAGAAATGATCCAATAAATATTGGGCTAGTTGGTTAAAAGAGAAGATTGAGTGCTGGGTTAAAGCACTGTACCACTCCAAGGCAGGTCCTGATAAGGACATGGGAAAGGTGCGGAGTAGTAAGGCATCGTCATGAGCAATCAGATAGCAGGCATGTCTAAATGATCGCAAGTGTTGTTGAGGATCCTCCTTACTATTAAAACGAGTAAATTTTGGTAATTCCCATTGAGGAGGATATGAATGAAGGGGGAAAAAAGGGTGGATAGGCTCCTGACAAACTTTCTCGTATGTGAGGGTGCTATGGCTTCCTGAAACAGAAGCCTCCAGATTTTGTATCTTTTCCATCATTTGTTTGATTAAATCAGTAGTTGGATGAGATGATGGTGCGGTTGCAGTAAACGGAGGTAGATTGGGCCAAGGGCCACCACTAGACAATGATGGGGTTAAATGTTGATAAGGCATTGAGGATGAATATGTTGAGGCGACCGAATAGGGATGTCCTATATAAGATGTTGAAGTCACCGGATAAGTGTGTGGAAATGAAAAGGTGGGCGGAGCTTGAGAAGGAAAGCTCGTGTGGATAGGTGGAAGAGAGCAAGTCATGAAAGGAGCAGTCTGCAAGAGAGATGAGGTAGGAGTAGTCGGTGGTAATGATATGTGGGGCCCAAGATTAACCAAAGGAAATCCAATTTGTGCCATATGAACCCCTGAAGCCGCTGAGTTAGGAGACGGGACTAAGGATGAAGAAGGCGAGGCGGAGTTATCAGGCGGAGAAGGAGCTAAATGAGCCACTATACTAATAGGCATGCCAATAAGGAGTTGACCATCGGGTGTACGGTTAGGGGCATGGGACAAATATTACTATACAGCGCTAGGATTAGCATCCAAAAATTTTACAAATTCCTTATCTCCTACAGGGATTTTGGGAACCTCGCTGGTGTCGGTAAGATTCCCCGCAGGATGTGAAGGGGGTGATTCAGGCAAAGGCATGGAGCAGGCATGTGAAACCATGGTTGCAGCTTGTTTCCAAATGATAACAACCATGGAAAAGAGTACATAGCAGGATACAATCTATCAGGAACAGAAGCAGCAACAAAATATTGGAATTTGGTAGGCTGCTGGTTTTAAAAACTGTGAAAGACAATAACCGATATCGATCAGGTAACTGATGTCGATCAGGCTGTAGCCGGCGTCGGTAAGTTAACCGATGTCGGTAGAATAGGACTGGTGTAAGAAGCTGTAGGAAATTACTGATTTGGGGTTAACAGTGCTTATTATACCTATCAAGCTATTCTGAAGTGATCACAGAAATAGTGTATGACAGAGAAACAAAACCAAAAACAAGCAAGAAGGCACAAACAAATTAACAGACTAACCCTAGGATTAGTTTTAATCAATTTGGGCTTATGCCTTAGATGCAAAATGATGTCAATCCTAAAAAAAAAACTTAGGGGGAAATGTCAAGTTTGTTTTGGCTTATAAGGTTACCTCAATCGGGCGGAGGAATACCGTGGAAAAGGGGGCATGTTTTGAGCTATTGTGTTAATTATGAAGTGATTCGGTATGTGCTGTGCAGTGAAAGTAAGATTAATTTCTTTTCAATACCATGGAAATCACCCCCACGTGTACGACCTATTACTTAATCTACGTTCACTAGAATTGAAAATAGCAAGCAAGAATGGGATGCACGTGTTTTAAACCCAAATCGAAAATGATATTCGATGAAGCAAAGAAGATGACTTTCACTAATGCAAAGCTGGGAAAGCAAGACAAATTCTTTTACCAAATATAACAAAATATTTTGTGAATATTTTAGAAGAAGAAAATAACAAGTGTGCTCCTTATATGAAAGCAATCAAGAAAGAAAGAAACCCGAAATGGGTCCCACCGGGCGTGCCAAAATGTTTCGCACAGAAATGGTTTCGTTCCTGGAATAGAGTTGCTTCTATCCTTTCATTCCTTTGAGAAACAGATAAGGGTTAGGGCTAGGAGGAATACCTATTGACTATTGAGAGGGTGTGTGCGTACCGTAGAGAGAGATCAGATCGATTGCAAAGAACTCCTTTTTGTCTGGGAAGGACTACCTGCAAGTAAGAATACAAGACCACCAGATTCTAATTAGATAATAAGTGAGGGAACTGCCTTGGGCCCAGGAAATATGAGACTTCCTTTCAAAGGTGGTCAGTTCCCCTACTAACATGAATTAATGCAAATTATAACAAATAAGCTATTGTCCAATTACAATTTATTTACCTTGTTAGAACAATAGAGAAAATGCTGGTCTTGGTTTAGAATCACAGTGACCGATGCCAGTCAGTGTCACCGGTACCGGTTGATGATAACAGATATCGGTAGGGGTTGTGATTTAGGGGGTTTGGTGAAGGTTGGCTATAAGATGGCTATATGATAGCTATGGTGTTTATAAGGCTGGTAAAACGATTGGGGGTAGGTAATGAGGTGATGGAGAAGACTCAGAGAGTATGGGGGGATATTCTTGGGGCAATGTAGGGGTAGAGGAATGTAAGTTAGATGGAGAGTGTTACCGGGTAGTGGATCTGGGAGTAGAATTGTAATTATTGTGATTCAGAAGTCCAAGAAATATTATTAAAACAACGTACAAGATAGTACTTACTAGTTCCTGATGAAGATACAGGTCCAAGGACTGTTATGATGAAGGCAGGATTCAGGTAGGATGGTCTGACAATCCGAGATGAGCTACCTCCTCTCCTAATGCTTGGATGAGTGTCACTGGGCTCTAGTTATTCAGTTGCAGTCCTTGGGCTTAATGTCCTTCTCTGCAAACTCCTCTCTTTCCTTCACTTGTCTTTGCTTGGCCAAGTAAATTCTAGATTCTTCCAATGACTTCTGATCTTCCGATCAATGAAAATCCAGCCTTTTGTTTTTGGTTGGGAGATGTCATTTACAGGGAACTGATAGCGGTTACGTAACCAATGGCGGTCGAGTAGGAACCAGTATCGGTTCAGTCAAAGTGGGCTATTTTTAGTGAAATAGCCAACTTTCCCTCCTTTTCTCCTGAGGGATTAGTTGTGGGCTTGGTCAAGTCATTATGAGGTTGGTTTTGGGTGTGGGTGAGGAGTAATTAGGCATGGGTGTGAATGTAGACCAAGTTATAGGTCTTAATTAGGTTAGTTTAGGGTTAGGACTAAGTCATGATGAGGTGGTGAAATGAGGGTGGCAGGTTTGGAGATGTGGATTTATTAATTATAAGGTAATTAATAAATAATTGTGTAAGGTTTAGGTGATGAGGTTAGGTTGTGAAATGAGATGCGGGGCACAGGGGGTCGTAAGACACAAATTTGGTGTCTACAATAGCTACACCAATAATGCTAGTGCCCATGCAAACTAGTTCCTATCCTCCATAATGTCATGAAGAACCCCCATCAATGCCCGTGGGAATCTCCCACCCTCTGCATCTGGTAGTGTAAAGCATAAAACTACCTCCATCATCAACACCACTAACCTCATCTCCTCTAGATGGTCCCAGTACATATCTCCATAACTCATGTTGGCACTATGGAACCTCAACTCCGCTAACCCCTCACCAAAAACTTTCAACATCAACTCCTCAAATGCCTCTATGGAAATGGAATACACCCACATCCATACTATCGGCAACTGGAGGATCCTATAAACATCCTCCAAGGTGAAGGTCATCTCACCCTTCGACAAACAAAAAGTGTTGGTCACCAAATCTCATCTGTCGATGAGGGCGACCATCAAACTCAGCTCCCATACTGCATGTCGGTAATGTCTAACCCTAATCAAGCCTACCTCAGCCACATGCCACCACTCCTCAACTATCGCACTCCCTCGTGCCTCTAATAACAGGGGTGGTACCATGTCACACATCCGTAACTAGTCCCTCGCCTACATCTAACAAACCATAACATCATTAAAACTTGACCATACCCTAACTTCACCCTTACCCACCAAACCTATTCCCCAGACCTTTCCTACTCATGAGCTATCTCCTCCACCCAACCTATTCCCAAGACCTTTCCTTCTCATGACCTATCTCCCCCCACCTACCTTCTCTCCTTTATGAGCCCATTTTCCTCTAACTGTTGACTGGTATCAGTACTTATTGACTGGAAACAGTCAATTAAAACTGGCATCGGTCATCTCATTCATGACTAATCCCAGCTAACTACCACTAACGTCGGCCAACCCTTGACCAACATTGGTCACTATTACGGTGAAAAAATTTGTGAAACCATCCTATTTTTTCTAAAAATTCACTATTTCTCCTTAACTACCCACCCATTCCTACCCAAATCTCCCCTCCCCCCATCCCCCCCTTTTTTAACCTACTTCAACCTTCCTACCCTTCCTATTTCACCCATTCCCTTCCACATTTCACTGTCATTTTCCCCCCAAAAACCTATTTTACCCTAACCCAATTTCTACAAATCACTCTACCTAACCAACGTACAATGGAATCAAATATTACCTTTTCGTGATGTCGTCTCCATGGGGGGACGTTGGGTCGCTGCACTGGTGGTCCACCCGACCCCTCTCCTTCCTCTACCATCACCGAATTCCCTCCTCACCTCCACCCAATTAAATTGATCCCCCTGAGCTCATGGACCCATCTCCCTAGCTCCTCTCACCAAATTGTACTCTCCACCTCAGCCAGGTATAATTCCATGTCCTTCTTTCTCGGAAAGGTAAAAAAGGTCAAATGGATTTTTCATTTTATCCAATGTCATAACACAATAATGATTCTATAAAATATGGAATTTTTGTTTTATAAACCCAACCCGACCTGCTGACACCGGTCCTATTTGTGCCCTAGCCAGCCAACGCCAGTGTCGGTCCACCCTTATAACTATTTGGTCATACTAAGCTTCCTTTTTCCTACATCCATTACTTTTACTACACCTTTTTATCATTCTGTACACCCCTTGAACCATACCTACAAACCCAACCCACCCCTACATTACCTTTGTTGCATCTTAGGAGTTGTTAAATTACCTACACCTTGGCCTTACCCATGCAATCACCTATATACCTTGATGTGAACCACTTTATATGACCTTTGACCCTCTTTGCCCACTATACCTTGCAATGTTGTTACTCGTGTTGTTCTGCCTACCGACATTACCTTTCCTGTTGTCATGTTGTTTATCCTAACCTGACCTTTTGTGTACCAGAACATACCTAAATGTTCCTACACCTGACCTATGTTGTGTTTCTGCACCATATCCTATACCTTGGATACCGAAATCACTTTAACCCTATTTTGATAGACCTATCAACCTTAGACAAAGTAGAGTTTGAAATATTTTCTACTTGGTATCGTGTCGTAGTTTCCAACATGTGCATGTGTTTAACTACCACTACCTTCTACCTTATCCCATTTACCTATTTACCTGATTTGACCTTTAACCTTTACCCAATGCGCCCACTAACCTTCATTTTCCCACCTCCTCATTTTATCAAACCACTCCCCACTTCTATATTTCACCTCATCAATTCCTAGTTTTAGGGGGGTTACCTTCACCCACGCTTAGGGAAACACCACCCTCACTTACACTCAACACAACCATTTCCTGTTTTTGTCATCATCGCTTACCAATACAAGATACACAATAAAAAGGGGAAAAATGTAGACACCAAAATTGGGTCATACTCCCCTTAGTCCCCTTTCCAACATCTAACTTAAACACTTTTAGCTAACCATGACCCTTATACCCCACATTAATATTAATTTAATTATTTACAATTAAATTAATACCCATCCTCACCCCATTTAATAATTTAATTTAGTTACTTTAATTAAATGGATGCACACCTCACCTAGACACCTCACCATAGACCTATTCATAGCATGTTTCTATAAATGAATAAGACTTAGTACAACCCTAAAAATCAATGCCTATTATTCCTCTAACCACCTTCCCGCTCATAAAAATATAACGTCCATTATGATCTGCGAATAAATGGACAGACATGGCCCAAATGACTAGAAGATCTGTCATTTTTAGCAAACCTAGGGAATCCCACCTTAACCGACGTCGGTCAACCCAAAACCTTCATCAGTTAACATTTATTGACTTTGGTAACCTTGTTGAAGAGGTCGGACACATTTTTGAATTTGGGAGCAAAAGGAGATATGCATACAAGCAAGAACCAGATCTCTTTTGCACATCCAAGTAACCATAGCTAGTATCAATACAAATCTAGAGGTATCACTCTCACGGTAGCATTCTGGGAAGCACCACTGTGGCACAAAGCTCCATCCCACCGATCAATCATCACCACCACCTAGCCATTAGACCTGCAACATCAGTAAGTACTTTTATCACCTATTTTATTTCATCCTTTTCCTATTTTAAAGGTTTTTATCATCTCTATTATCATTTTCTACTTGCATTCCCTTTTCCCCACTATTCCTCTTTTTGTAAACTCAACCATTCCTCCACCCACACCATAAAACCACATATACCCAACTTCTACATATCTTTGAGTTTTCATAAGATCCCCATATACCTCATCATTCCCTCTGTCATCTTTTCCTGACCTCAGCACAAACCCCACAACCAGATCTTATTGAGTTTTATCAGCCTGCCTCTACCAATGTCGATTACCCATAACCTTCATCAGTTCTTCCTAACCATGATTAGGCATACCCGATCGACCCTGGTCTCTATGTCTACCAACACTATGTAAACCAGTGACCAACCTACCTACCAAAATAACCCAAACACCTTACCCAACCCTGCTAAGACCATGTTTATGACCTATAGACCACCTGAATAACTTGCAACTTGACCTGAAGACCTTGACCCTCATAGTTTTTAGTATTTAATTGGATCGACACTAATAGTTATCTGAGGTACCCAAATTAGAATACTAGCACTAGATTCATTTATGTACATATTTTAGTTATTTTATAATTTATTTTATAAAAACAGTGGATTGACAACCGTCTAGGAAGCATCACAATTTCTAGATCTAGCACATGTTAGGAAGTCCACTATCATATATTATTTAACTATTATTTTGTGGTCTTGTTTTCTATTTCAGGTAGTTCCTCCTAGCCAAAAGGAAGCTCTCACAGCCAGCATCGGATCGAGAAGTTAGAATGTACATAACCTCCAAACCAACCATTGCAATAGGTATTCCTCCTCAGCCCATAACATTATCTATTTTTTCACATTCAAAACATAAAGAAAATGGTGAAACGGCAGGATCCACTAGTAAGACTTCCTCACATATAATATGACCCAACATGGTTCCAAATGGAGTAGCAAAGACACATTTCTTAATGTTGAGGGATATCATCAATTTTTGACATCTCTCAAACATCAGCCTCAAATTGTCACAATGGTCCTTCACTAGCCCATACACTATCCAGTCATCCAAGTAGACTTGAAGAAATTTATGGATAAAGTCTTGGAATTCTTGTACCATGATGTGCGAGAACACATCAGACGTATTCTTTAACCCAAAAGGCATAACAGTGTAGGAAAAGCTTCCCCACTCAGTGGTGAAAGTTATCTTTCTGTGTTTTACCTTTGCAACCCTGACTTGGTGTTACCCTAAGAAACCATCCGTGAAAGATTAGACCTCATGCTCGGCTACTCCCTCCATAATTTCTTCAGTAAAGGGGGTTGGGAAAGGATTAATGACACACACTACATTCAGGTCTCTATATTCAACACATATCCTTATTCTTCCATCCTTCTTGATATTGATGACCATTGGGCTTATCCATTCAAATTCCTCCACAACCTCAATGATACTAGATGCTATCATCTTGTATATTTTCTCCTTGACCCATACACACAAGTTCAAATTCATCTGATAAGGCCTCTTCCTAATCACGCGCGTACCTTCCTTCAACTTGATTCTCATCTCCCCCAAGGAATGGTGGATGCCTTTGAGTTCATGGTACCCACATGGGAATAAATCCTAGAACTCACACAACAGATCAATGATCTTTGAAACTTCTTTCTCTGACTAATAGTCCCCAATGATAGCTTCATTAGGTTTTGTCTCTATCCCAATGTTAACCTTCTTTGTTTTCAAGGGCTCATGGTAGGTACATTCTTGCTCATCAGTGCTATCTATGACTTCACGCGCACCTTCAGAATAGTTAACATCCAAACTTTCCATTTATCCACCATCTACTACATAGACCATTTTTACTTTTTCCTTTTCAATGCACGCATGCTCAAGCTGTATTTCTTCTGATTCTTCTTCATTGAGGTGCGTCTTCAAACAAGGTTCACCCAACAACTCCAGTAGCCTATTGTCTGCCATAGCACTATCTCCCATTGTAAGGCACTTGATAACTTGTAATACCTTATCCACTGATGGCTTGGTACTTCAATACTCAAAATATTGAATGAGATTGGTTGTTAACTCTTGCCAATTCCCTATCTAATGGTGTTTCTCTGAGTGGATATACCATGCATGTGCACAATCATGTAAGGTGAAATAAAACTTATGCACCCATAACAAAGGTGGTAACACTTTTGTGCCCTCCATACAGGCCTTCTCACAAGCTTGGATATGGAACAAGGCGGGTTCCTTGCCATGGTAGTATTTGATAACAGTGGGTGCGTTACTTCTACATAATCTTATAGAGAATGTGACTCTTACCTCATACCACTCTAGGAGACTCTCACAATGTGTTTCCCACCATTGTAGTACAGTCCCGAATAAGTTATAACGGAGCATACTTCTCCTTTCATCCTCATTTTTCCACTGAGCCTCCATTTCTTGTAAGAAATCATCATAGTTTTCCCCTCCATAGTAACTTGGTATCTTATTTCTTCCCATGTGCTTGATTGAGCATGCCTTCCTCACCGTTGATACAAATCCTCTCAATTATAAACCCAATCAATTCATAAGTCTCGTGCACCCAATTTTCACATGTTATGATAGTTGTATCACTCATCGACTGAGTATCTTCAAATTGGATAACCCCTGCTATAGGATGAATTATTTTAGGGTCTCTGATGGAGCGCACATAGATTCTATCGAGGACTTCCTCTCGTAAGGGCTCAGTATAGGGTGTTAACTTCCCATCTATTAAGGGGATGATCACCCTTTCTTCCTTGTTCTCAAAACTGATATACCCCTTATTAAACCACAGGTCAAAATTATTCTTATAACACTAAGGGTGCCCAAGTAATGCTGGGAAATTATCCACCTCATCGAACGCCAAGACTTCAAAGTCCCCATTGAACTTAGCCCCTTGAATAGTGATAACCGCATCTTTCAAGACTCCAATGGGCATTTCCTTTGTCTTTTTTGCCATATACAACACATTCGAAGATGGATGTAATGTCGGCCTTCCCAATTGATTTCATGCATCCAAGATGAGAACATATACCTCCACTCCTGTGTCAATGAGGATATTTCTCATAAGCTACCCATCAATAACTGCATTCAATGTAATCTCTTTATCATATTCAAGGCTATGAGGAGGAATATTGGCATCTAGAACATTCCTTTCACACTCTCTCCCAGCGCGTGGTACCTTCTCCCTTAACCATTCTCCTAGCAAGGGAATGATATTCTCCTTCCTTAACATTTTGCACACTTCCCTGACCTCATCTAGATCCTTCTACTCTAACTACCTTGACTTCTCCTTTAGACATTGGATTTCCCCTTGTAAAATCTAAATCACATCCATAGTCTCTTGATACACTTCCTTATGATGAGTAGGGTATGGATACTTCCCATATACCACTTCTTCACTAACAACCAGTTCCTATCATTGCATATCCTTTACACGCATAGCCTCTACTCACATTGTCACTAGTACATGTTCTAATTATGACTCACACGTTAGTCTTGACATCCACTAAGGTTTGTCCTTCTTTATACTCACCATCCCAGTGCCTTTGTCTTTCTGGTGTTTTTGGCTCATGTGCTCAAACAACTCAGGGCACTCCTCATACTTATGTTTCTTTCTACACCATGAGCATTGCAATAGATCATAACACTCACACTTATAATGCTCTGTAGACCCATAGTTATAACAAGTTCCTCATGGGAACTCACTTCTTCCTCTTCCACGTTTATTATGACCACAAAATCCTCTACGAAATCCTCTTCTGTGTGCTCCTCCATCTATACACCCTTCATAGTGGCGATCAACATCCTTAGAACTACTTGCAAGGCTATTCTGGCACACACCAAGATAAATAACATCATGAATCTAGTAAATCATCGTACAATATTTGGTATCATGGTTCATAGAGGTACATATCTTACAATAGAAAGAAACATTCTTACAGATTGTGTGTTGTAGAAGAGGACACCTATTTACATCATGATCCCCATGGAAAATCTCACAGTCTACCACCATGATGCATACCAACTTCCAAGGGTAAATTTCATTTTCATGCCCTCCACTTCACAATCTATGCATAAAATCCCACTACAAATGTCATGCATTGAATTTACAAACAGATTCTCTAATTGCTTGCCCATTGCAGAAATTTGAGCCACTAGAAAGGGGCTAACACTAGTATCAACCAACATCCTCAGCGCATAGGGCAGCTTTTAAGGCCTCGCATGGGTCTGTGAAAGTCTTGTGTGACAGTGCTCGTCTAAATGGCATTGTCAATCCCCTAAAAAACCATTGAGCATGTTGATAAGGGTGAATGTCGTAGGATAGTTTTGACAAGAGAGTTTTGAATCATACGTCATACTCCCGTACACTCTCTGTCATTCCTTTTTGGATATCCTTCAGAGCTTTGATGCTCTTCTTATCAAACTCAGGGATATGGAACTCTTCTAGGAAGGTATTCTTCAATGTAGTGTAATCCACGACCATCTAGTGGGGGTCATACTTGCAGTACTAACTATGCACGTGTCCTTGCAATGTCATTACAAACTAACTTGATTTTCACTCCAGGATAGTGATCCCCTTCACATGCCATAGCAATTCATACTTGTGCACATGCTCTATAGCATATTCAATGCCTCTGTAGTCCATAAAATGAAAAGACATCTCAAAGAATACTTATGGAGGTGGTTGAGGCCCTTTTCCACCTAACCCAAAACCTCGGTTTCCTCCTGTGTTTCCTCCACCACTAGATCCAATAGACCCACCAGGTCTTATTCTTCCTAACCCACCAAATCTTCCAGATCCGCTAGGTCCACCAGGTCCTCTAGCTCTTACACCACCAGATCCACCTTCTGTAGCTGAAAAATGGCCTGAAGTGGTCACGCCTAGTGTCCCTAACATCCCACTAAATTGTGCGTCGATGGTTTGTGATATTGTCTCGCTACCTATTGTGTGTCCAGTGCCACTTCCATATGTGGTACTAAAACCTTGTGTATTTGCACCTTGTCCAAAAATTCCTCCAAATACGGGAATGGGTTACACAACCATGGATGTCCCAAACAAGAAATCATATCTCCTAGGCGTAGATTGGTTACTTCCACCGATACCAACCGGATTAGCAATGCTTCTTCATTGATTTGGAAAACCAAGCACCAAGGGTTGGTCACCAGGTGGGTTTATATGCATGCCGATGGCTCTCCTTTATCCATGCAATGAACTCTCATCATAAGCTTAAGGGAATTCTCTCTCATTCTTTCTAAGATGGGGTAGCACAGACTTCTCAGGTTCTACATCCTTTGCATGAACCTTAACTCCTTCCCACAACATCTACATCCATAGATCCATCACACCTGTAACCACGCATTGTATAGCCATCTCCCTTTCATGAGATTCACTATATTTGAGTCTTCTCTCTTCCCTTTCCTTTTCAGCCACAATGTCTGTCATCTTCCTCCACCCTAGCTTCCTCACCTAGCGCTTAGAGAATCTTAGCCAGCCATAGGAAATGCCTCTAAACTTAGGGTAATGATCAAGATCTTCATATCCAAAGGGATAGCATGTAAAAAATGATCCTCTAGGCTCCCTCAAAAAATTGAACTCAACAACCTCTGGGAAAGAATACGTAGAAATGGCATATTATAGAGTATATTTGGTTAGCACTCCTTTCCACTAGTGATAAATATCACACGTCCAAGTTAGATCTGCATCCTTCCACCTATGATAATCATCTTTATTCCATACACACGATCTATAGTACCAGATTGATTTAGATGAATATGCTCAAATCCATTCATATAGTTCTACTGGAAAATAATAGAAGATTGTCTCCTACAACTCACGGTATAGGTTCTCTTCTACCCATCTATGTGCATCGAATTCAAGTCCAGTGCTAAATCTTTGAGAAAACTCATCCTTCATGCTCTAGTACCATGCTTCAACACTTTCCAAGGTCAAACGTTTGGTCATCACACATCACAGGGACCAAGATGTATGCCATTTCTCACAACAACTTTGAAAAGAGGTCCCAACAACAGAACCAAGATGTAGTCATTTTTATGCTCTTAAAATAATAGTCTAATCCCATGCACGATGGCCTACCACCCAACAGATGTTGGGTGCTCACTTGAGGCACGCGCGGGTGCCAAGCCCCTCCTTTATGTGAGTTTTTTGAGAATACATCCTCTATTAACATAATCTTAGATGCAAGAAGGAAAAGAACCATGCATTCATTATGTGTATTACGATGAGTTACTATATAAATGCATCTATTTAGATAACAAGGAAATATCAAACAGATAATATATCTGATAATATAGAGAAAAGGCACTAGGGTTTATACCTGTGAAAAATGCATATATTTTAAAAGAAATCCATATACTCATATTACTCTCAGTAACCACATTACATTACTCAAGGCCATTATAGACCAAATGTCTTAATGCAGATAAGACTTATACATCAGAATCCTAAACTATTCTTTCTAGATTACAAATATGTTCATAGACATTCCTCTAGATAAGTTATCTCTCCTATAGCCTCCCTAATGAGAATCCCTAAAACCCATCGCTATTTATATAGAGCTTCACCTCTCCTCTTCTTATTTTCTGCCTCTCTTGTTATTTCTCTTTATGCCCTCTTCCCAAATATTTTTCCCTTCCTTCAACTCAAGCATCTCTGTATATAGCTTTTCCATCCACCGCCATGCCTTCATGAAGTAGTAGATCAGTTTCCAAGTGTCCATGTGGTACTTTAATGGAGCATGATTCTTCCCATATGAGCTCTCCACTTTCTGTAATAATGTCTTTCGTGATCCTTCCATCACATGGAATATTCCTTCCTTGACCATCAAGTTGTCAGGTTGGCACCTTATCCACTCTGCATGCTCATTCAGGTCATGTTTTCTCATCTGCCTCTTAAGACACCGAATAGGGCTAAGTCCTAAAACCCCTTCCATTGCCTTGCACATGTGCCTTGGGTTCTACTAAACCCTTCTAAAACCCTATCATGCACATCCCTCTTTATATAGGTCCCACATGCCCATGTACCTTCTTGTACTTAGTCAATATTCTAAGGCCCGACATCCTACCAAGACATGTGAATTTTATGGGAAGGATTATCAACACCATACTCAACAGTGTGAGAGGATCTTAAAAGAAGGGCAAGAGGCCTTACCACCTTCACTATGGGTACACAAGTTCTACTACACCATATGAGGTTATGTGCACGCATGGTATGTTTATGCAGAGTTGAATAGAGAAACATGAATTTGGAAAGAACTGACTGTAGGATGGTTCAAATATTTGACTATTTTTCCACTAAACCCCCAGTGAATAAGGAATTACAGGTTATGAAGAATTTTACTATGGGAGATAGTGCAAAGACTGAGGAACTTATTCAAGAATTTTTAGGTGAGTAAGATCTAGAGGTGCATTTTGAAGAAGAAGAGACATGCAAAACAGCTTGGGTGTGCCTGCCTAGAAAAAGAAAATCGTAAGATGGTCTATTTAATTGATGATGAAGAAGTGGAGAACCTAGATGTTGAGCATACTGAGGGTACGTGTGAAGTCTTATAAAGTTTAGATGAGAAGGCGCACACGTATCATGAGCCTATGAAAATGAAGAAGGTCAACATTGGGACAGATGTTGAACCTAAGGAGGGAATCATTGGTGATTACTGGTGTGACTTTGAGGTTGGAAAAATAATTGAGCTATTGCGCAACTTCTAGGACCTATTTCCTAGAGGCTATCATGAACTGAAAGGAGTACATCACTCTTTGGGTGAGATGAGGATCAAGATGAAGGAAGGTTCACACCCGGTTATGAATATGCCTTATAGGATGAATCATAATCTTCATGTCAAAGTGAAAGAAGAAATTGACAAGATTCTAAACTCTGGCATCATTGAGCCCATAGAGGAATCAGAATGGGTTAGCCCAATGGTGATTATTATAAATAAAGATGGCAGAATAATAATTTGTATGGATTATAGGGTGTTGAGTGCTGCATGTGTAATAGATCTCTTTCCCACCCCATTTACAGAGGAGATTTTGGAAGGCATTGCAGGGCGTGAAATATACTCCTTCACTGATGTATTTTATGGATATAATCGAGTATTTCTAAAGAGGATCAAGAGAAGACAACTTCACCATAAAGTGGGGAAGTTTTACATACAAAGTTATGCCATTTGTGTTGTAGAATGCATCTACAGTATTTTCACACATTGTTGTTCAAGAATTTTAGGACTTCATTCATAAGTTTCTATATGTTTACTTGGATTATTGGATAGTGTATGGGCTAGTGGAAGATCATTATGATAATTTAAGGCTTATGTTTGAGAGGTTTCGACAGTTGAGAATCTCCTTAAACATTAAGAAGTGTGTTTTTGCTACACCTTTTGGGACTGTTCTAGAGTATATTAGTTATAAGGAAGTCTTGTTAGTGGATCTTGCTAAGGTTGTTGTTATTTTGGGCTTAGAGGAAACCAATAACTAGAGCAAGGTGCATAGATTCTTGGGATGCATAGGATATTACATGCAATTTATCAAAGGTTATGCTAAGGTTATCATGCCCTTATAATAATTATTGAAGATTAAAAGCAAGTTCCATTGGGGTGAAGCGCAATAGCGTGTATTTGAGACATTGAAGGAAAGGCTTACTACAACGCTTATTATGCGCTTTCCTTCATGGAAAAAACCTTTTCATGTGCATGTGGACACCTCTCGCATGGCCATTGGCGTGGTATTATCCCATCCTGGAGAAGGTATTTTTGATCATCTTATTTGTTTTGCAAGCAAGAAATTGACCCCAACTAAACATAATTATACAACTATAGAGTGTGAAGCCTTGTCCATGATCTACGCGTTGCATAAGTTTACACAATACTTGTTGGCAACACCTTTTATTTTCTATACATATCACATGGCATTGAAATATTTAGTGAACAATCCCATTTTACAGGGGCGCATATACCGTTAGATTCTGTTATTTCAGGAATATGATTTTACGATGGTGGTTAAGCTAGGAAAGATCTATTCTGGACCAAACCATTTGTCAAGGATTAATTTAGGAAAGGACATGCAGAGCATTGAGGTTATAATGCCAGATGCATAGTTATTTAGATTGAATCACATGCACTCTGACTTAGAAGATATTGTTGTCTCTTTACGAACAAGTGTGGCACCTGAGGGAATGAAAAATATAGAGAAGAAGTAACTTGCCATACACGTCACACCTTATATGTTGATCAATGGAGACTTATAAAAACTAGGTCTGGATGAATTTTTGTGCCTATGTGTATTTGATCATAAGCGTGAAGCCATTATGGATGAGGCTCATGTTGGTATTGCAGGTGGACATTATGCAGGAGATTTTACCTTGTGTAAAATTTTATTGGTAGGCCTATGGTGGGAAATATTGTATAAGGACTGTAAAGAATATTAAAAATCATGTGACCATTGTCAGTGCCTTAGAAATCCTGGGTATAGAGATGAAATGCCTCTAAGGTCAATTGTTAGTGCAGAACCATTTTAAAATTGGTCAATTGACTTTGTGCGTCCTATATCTGCACCGGCGCGCAGGAATGGATCACGCTACATTATACGTATATAGATTATCTTACAAGGTGGGTAAAATATTTGCCTACAAATTGTTACACAGCAGCTTCGGCAACAAGGTTTCTATGGGAAAAAATTATTAGTAGGTATGGATGCCCATTGAGTTTGACAAGTGATAGGGGTACTCATTTCCTTAAAGAGACCATCAGGATACTATTGGCAGAATTTATGGTGGCACACCATAAAACAACACCCTACCATCCAAAAGTAAATGGAACTGTTGAGGCTTTCAACAAGATACTAAACCATGCATTGACTAATATTTTTGATGTTGGAAGGAAAGAATGGGATGATAAAGTCTTTTTTGTAATTTGGGGATACATGACAACCTACAAGAGGTTGAATAAGGATGCACCCTTTCAGTTGGTGTTTGGCATGGAGGCTATTCTACCGGTGGAATTCATATTACCTTTTTTGTGTATTGTGCACACAGGAGGATTGGCTAATGAGTCAGCACTTGAAGAGCACATTGACAAACTGATGTAGTTGGATGAAAGGAACACCATTACCAAATGGAGTCAGAAAGCACAAAATTCCAAGCAGACACATGACATGATAGACATATTAATGATAAGAAGATTTAATTTGGATAAATGATTCTTTTTTATAACTCCAATTTCTTGCACAATCCTAGGAAGCTTAAGGTGCATTGGTTGGGACCGTATATTATGACTTACATACTTGATTCAGATGCTTACCAATCAGAGGCCCTGGATGGGACAAGGTTACCCAGTTATTTCAATGGGAATAGCCTAAAGCCCTACTATAAATAAGTCTTCTTGGTGTTTGTAATAAGTAAATATTTCCATTATATTAGGTTTCCTTAATGCATTTTCTTTATATGTGTTTCCTTCATCGTTGTTATGCTTTGTCAATTTAGTTCTATGTTTTGTGTAATAAGCGCACTTACGTGCCAGAAGCTGATTAATTTTAGTGTGGGGTGGAGTATATATAGGATACATGGACCAAGTTTGAATGTTATCTGAATAAGGGTATGCATAGATAGATGTTGTGCAGGTTTCTGAAGTAAAGGTGTGGATACAGGAATGAAGACCATGTATGGATGGACGCACAATGTAACGCAAGGTAGGCTGCAACAATGGAAACAACTTGGTGAAAGGTGCAGTGGATAGGTACTTTGGTGCATGAATGTGCATGAAAGGATATCTATGGCCAAGGAGTATTAGGCACACCAGAAGGTTATGACTGTGGCATGGAAAAATAAGCACAGAAAAATGAAAGAAACGCCAAATTAATGCTAAGTACGGTGGTAGGAAGAGAGAAAAAAATTTAGAAAAAAATTAGAAGATATATAAGGTGGTGTTGGGAAATCATTTTTACCTTTGAAATTGAGATAATTCAAGCAAGTTGAAGAGCAAGATAAAGAAGTGAGTTGTGACGTGCGAAGAGCTGCGATACGAAGCTAAACCAGATGAATTTTTTGAATTTATGCATAGGATTGTTTAGTGCTCCATTGGAGAGGAGTGTTTGAGTGAAAAAAGGTGTGTGGGGAGGAAAATTTGGTTATTAGGGTTCGAGTTTGAGATAGGGCATGCAGATTTGAGCTAGGGCATAAGGGGTTGAGTTGCAGAGCTCAAATTAGTTACAAGAACACACCTTTATTGATTACATGACACCTAAGTGACCACCTAGAGTAGCCACAAGGGGAAGGAAGTAGAAGTAAATCGAGTTCAAAGTAGAAGACACCCCTGAGATCTATTTTTCTGAGATGTAATACCTAGAAGGGGTTTTTATGGTCACGATTGGGATTCACACATTCACCATTACAAAGTAAGTGACTATAACCATAGAAACAAAGATAACAAATATGATTTGGACAAGTTTTTGGTAGTAAATATGACACTGAGGAAAGAGAACGACATGGTTATCTATGATGATGTGGGAGAAAAATTGTTGACAAAGGTGGGAGCTTTGCAATTTTACGAACTCCCCTATTTTGGAAAACTAAAGAAGTTATATCAGTTGTTGATGAATAGATTCCATGAGGACTTTTTCTACTTTTCTAAGCGACGGATGAGGATTATCGTGCCCCTAATTGGAAGACTGAAAGGTTTGAGGAGTTAAGGAATAGAAATTAATAGTGACCTTGCTGACAAGGAGGCGATAGAAACAACAAGGAAGGAGTTGGGTTACACAAAGGGAGGGTGCGGAATGGACATCGATAAGTTGTAGAAGTACTTGATTTTTTGGGCAGCAACACACCTCCTCACAATAATGAACAACTAGGAGTGATGGTCACAAGTAAACATGATGTGGCTGCACATTGCCAAGAAGATGACAGAAGGTGTAGATTATAATTTATCCAACTTCATCAATGAGACCATTTTTGTAGAGGAAAGTGAGGGAGATAAAACAAGTTTTGACACGATCCTTTTGTCTCTTATGTTCATGCATATTGGAGTGCCTGATGGTATGAAAGACAATATTTGGTAATACACCAAGGAGAATTGATCACTCACAGAGAGGTTTAAAAATTTCACTTGTGATGGATCCATGAGTGGACCCTTCAAGAAGAGAGAAGAACTCTGGTACAAATGCATGTGCACTGCATTTGAGGAGGAGTGGAAAATACCTAAGGATCTTCCTTCGGTAATAGACAAACAAGTACAATTGGCAACATACCAACACTTTTACATAGCACATTTTGGTTTGAAGGATGGAAAGTGGAGCCTTTGGTGTAATCTCTCCTATGCTTTCACAGCACTCTACTTTCAAGCATAAGTACATATATTATCATTCACGCAATGGTTGAATTTTAATGAAGATAAGATAGATTAAGACTACCACACCCTTACAAAAACTTACATTTACCCAAGTAAGTCTACATACATTGAAAAATCGCTTTCAAATGATATTAGCATGAAGGCTACAAGTTTGGCAATAAGGAATTCTAGGGAATCCCTTAGTTATATTTACCTTAAGCCCATGTTAGAAAATGGGAAGCATGTTGAAAATGAGTTCAAGCTCCCTAGACCACCCAAGGGAAAACATAATTTGGGAAAAGGAACTTAAGGAAGATAGTGGTGGCTTAGAGCACAAGGGAAGGAAACAGCCCACTGTAGGAGAGAAAGGGAGCATGAGGTAACCCCTCCACTATAGAAAGAAGAAGTAGTGGGAACAAGTGTTGTGGAAACAGACATAGAATAGGGCACCAAGGAGAAGCAATATAGAAGAGTGTTAATGAAAACCATAACTCAGGCACGGGACCTTCATAGCCACTAAGGAGGTTTCCTAGAACCTCCCCTTTGAAGACAGAATCAGAGAAGAAAATAAGGCGTAAGTACATCCCCACCAAGGATGATGAGGAAGAGATATCTAGGGATAGCACACCGACCACTCCAATCCAAACTAAAGATGCAGAAGCCTCAAGAAGAAGAAATAAAGAATGATGCAGAGGAGTTAAAGGAAAGAGGGATAAGTAGTGGTGCCATGGATACTGAGGTGGAAATAGATAAGGGTGATATGTCTAGTGTGCCTTATACTACATATTCAGGTGAGGAACTAGTGCTAGATTTGGGAGTGCACGTCTATAAAGGTGAGCACTCGAGAAGGGGAAAGGAGGAATAAATTTATGAGATACCAATAGTTGGGTATATTGATGACCCAACCAAAATCATATGTGCAAGGTTCCAAAGCACTTTGGATCCCAAGTACCTTTATGGTTGGGAGTTAATGGATGGAGACATGGCTACTACATGCACACATAAACAATTATCTTGGATCACGCAGACTCATATGGATGAGATGTACTTTGATGTATGTGAAGAATAATGTGTCTCACGTAGGTTGAAGAAAGCACCACATTCATGCCATGTCATAGTTAAGCCTACTATGATGTCAGACGAGTAGGTAAGAAATGCACTAATGAATGTATATATAGAGGTTTCACGTAGAAACATAGATAAAGTGGAAACTAATTGGGCACATCTCAATGATAAGAAGGATAAAAATACTAAAATCAAGTGCCTACCAGAGGAAACAGAGACAGATGAGGTGACTATGGGTTCGGTACTCAGCATGGCAGAGAAAATTGGGGATGTGATTTTGAGGAAGAGGTCAGATTTTGAGGATAAAGTTACATAAAATTTTGTCTTCTTTACATTAATTATGCACATTAGTTCATATGGTACTAGATGAGGGGCCCATAAGAATGCAAAAAACCAAGGATGTTGCAACACAGGAAGAGAAGGCCAAGGCAATAATTGCACACAAAATTACAAGTTATGAATCAATATTGCATACCTTGAAGGATGAACTCAAGAAGGGAGATTTGGACTTGAATATGTGTGTAGCCCCTCATGTGAAAATAAAGACAAGAAATATGGCTAAGGAGGATGAGGTCTTAAAAGCAATAAATAATGAGACACTCGGATGTGTGGAGAGGATAACTTTGATAGAAGACAAGCGTGATGCACTTGCAGCAGCCCATGACCCACACAAGTAAAATATCAAGGACATTGGGAAATTAATAGCGCAAAAAATGGATTTCATGGATGGGATGGTCTCAAGCATGTCCAATGTTCTCAAATTACTATAGAATGAAGGTGAAAACATGACTCTTGATGAGATTGAAGCATTACTTGTATACATTTTGGATAAAACAAATAAGGCGCTCAATGATTGGAATGACTTAGAGGCAAAGATTAAAAATGAATATCCAGAGTTAATTCTCCCTATAAAAGTATAGGGCACCCAAGTATTATTTCTTTATTTTTGTGTAGATATTCTTGCATGCTTTATTTTTTATTCATGAAGTGATGGATCAGAATTACCCATTACCATGGATGGAAATGAAATTAGTGTGGGGTAATGTTGGGATGATGAAATATATCCTAAGTATGAAAGGCATAGAAGGATTGGGCTCACGGACATAGGGCACGTGGGTACACATGGAATTATAGTGAAACAAGGCACACCTAGGAAATTAAGGGTTCAAGACTTAGCCGTTTTCCAGATAAGGCTAAATATAGACATGGAGTGTGGAGTACGTTTTGTAGAAGAATTGGAGAGCACACAAGTGCTATTTTAGACAAGTGGAAGACCAATCGACATGTATAGTTTTGGAGCTATTAATAGGATCATATTGTAGTTGTATTGTTAGATGATCTATTATTAGCTAGATTTCATGATTTTTTATTTATCATTTGAGGTAACATGGATATTCTTAGCATGCAACATATTTTTAGAATGTATAGGTGGTGAAGGAAAATTCCCCAATACCAATAAACATGTATTGATTTGCATGGTTTCGGAGAGAGTTATGTAATAGAGTTATATTGTTGGTTTATGAGGATTTGTAACTTATGGTGAAAATATTATGTATGTATGAAGCTTCTATGTTTTATGGATATTAATATAATGGAACTGTTATCCAAAATAAGCTCCCTGCTTATTTTGACTAACTTGTCTTCATTCTTTCCTTCCTTGTGCCTCAGTCATATTTTATAAGCACTTCAGTCACTCAAAATTTCTAGGTATTGCTTCATTAGATAGATAATTTTCTCCCATTTCCAGAAAGGTAAAGAAGTCCTCCTAACTCCTTGTATTTTGCAAGTTATGGCTTGGCAAAGTTTTAGAGGGGAAATTTTCCCAAGGCAGGCCCGCGGGAAAAAATTTGGAACTTAGCCTTTTGGGGTCAAAGTGTCAAAGGGAAAATTTTGGCCCGAAAGCCTGCAATGAGATAAGAGGGCACCACATGGTAGGTCAGAGTAGTGAGGCAGAAGGAATTTGAGTTTTTTGGCGTTGGGATCAAAGGGGGTCAAAGGGGAAAATCCAAGCAAAATCCCACTGAGCAATGAGAAGACGCCACATGTCCTATCATGGGCAGAGGTCGGGGTGGAAGAAATACTTTGGAATGTTTTTCAAAGTGGCTAGCGGCTCAAAGCCAGAAAGTGGAGTGCATCCCCACCAAGTAACTAGATGACGCCACTTGTCCCAGGGTGGCGAAGGCGCAAAGTAATTTTGGAAAATTTTCCAAATCTTCAAAGAGGCAGAATGATCGTTTGAACCCGTGGATCAATGAGATGGTGCCATGTCGTAGTGCAGGTTGGACCGGTGGAGAATTTTTGGGAATTTTTCCCAATTCGAAAAGGAGGGAAAATTTTTGAATCTCGGCATGCGAACCCTAATTTTTCCCTAAATGTTCAGAGGGCCATATCTTTTGATCTAGGGATCAGATTTTTGTGTTTTTTATATCATTGGAAAGATGTTTAAATTCTCCACCTGATGGACTATTCAAAAAAAAAAATTGGTGGAGTTTGGTGGGAGAAAAATGAAAAAATCCTTGGCACGTAAAAAATAAAGAACTGACATTCAACTACCAAAATTTATGAAGTATGGGTCGTTTTTTGGATCTAGAGAGCAATGTACTTTGGCATATCGGTTTGTCCATGAAGCCCATCACTTTGTAGGCAAAATTGAAGGGATTTGATTGGTGGTTGAGCTCATAAATCAATTTTCCTGCATTTTTTCTTTTCCTTGGTTCTACTTCGCCATTAAAAGCCAGTTTTGGCTCATTTGTAAAGGGTTGGATGTTTTTGTTCTTACAAACTCCCCTCTTCCCCTTGGCACGTGAATTCGAGGAGTTTTAGACATTCTATGGAGATTGTGACACATTTTTTATCTTTCTGCCATTGTAATGTATTGTATTAAACTTGGAAATGGTAATGCATGTTTTGTGAATGATCCTTCAATCCTCTCATGTGTTTATCACTGTCTTCTGATCTTTCATTATATTCTAGAAATTTGTGCATGCTTTGGTGTTACATCTCTATGATTTGTGTTTATTTACAATACAAAAGTTCATCACTCCTTTGGTGTATCATTATTTTAGCTTAGTTGTGATTTTTTCCATGCTTCTTTCAACCCTATCTCCTCGGAAATTTTAGAGTAAGAGTTTTGAATCAGAACCTATACAAAAATTCATGCATACACCTAAACAGAGGCGTAAGAACTAGCTTTCTCTAGAATTTTTTCTAACCTTGCAAGGTCCCACACCTTGGATAAAACTAAATGTTTTGTAATCACACTAAATGACCTAATTATGAACTACAAATCTGAAGGTCATTTAGGGGGTGTTGTAGATTTGCACTAACAGTTTTGGCACACCCAGTGGGACCTTAGAGGTATTCATCTTCATTACATCAAAGTTAATGTGTAATTGTTGTAAGTTTCTTGCTTGAAAGAGCCTTGATTTTCACATCTGGCGACTCCAAAAGGATAGAATCAACTGGTTTCAGCAGTCCAAGCTTGAATATTCATGAGAAGAATCCAAACAAGGTCAAGGACTAGATAGGATGGATTTTTTAACTATCTGTAATTATCCCTAGAAAGAGGAGAAAGAGGAAGAAGGATTCAAAGGTTTCCATCTCCACCAAACAAAACTCTATCAACTCCTCCACCTGGTAGACCTTTCATCCAATCAACAAGGGTTCTCAGGCCAATCAGAATGGCACAACCCAATCCTTATGTCAACTTTACTAGTAGCATCCCACTTGCTCTCAATGCACAAAACCCAGTTCCAATTACAGCATTGAATAATATCCCATACTTTACTGGAGAAAATCAGACCACCCCTAGCGATCATGTCAAAGACATTGCTAATGTTTTTGTAATCCATGAGATTTTTGAGATGCAAATTGTTGCCAAATTGTTAGAATCTTCATTCAAATGGAAATCCTTGTAATGGTTTAGGAGCCTTGAGGTAGGCTCTATCCAAAATTGGAACCAATTGTGCACAGCCCTCCATAACCAATTTAGAGAGAAAGGGGACAACTTGTCTCTATTGGAGCAACTGACAACTATCAAGAGAGCTCCCAATGAGTAGCTAACAGACTTCAATTTTAGATTTCAAAGAACATGGGATAGAATCCCATTGGCAGTGAGGCCAACAGCTCAAGGTGCTTTCTTATACTTTCTCAAAGCTTTAAATTCTGACATTTCTATGTTGATTCAATCCATGGGAGGTGCAACTATACTTGCATCTTACAACATCGCCATTAGGGCTAAGAATTGTTTGATCCAAGCTGGTAAACTTGCACCTAGGCCTCCTATGCCCTTATATCTAGAGTTGGAAAGCCCAAGTACTAGTCAAACACCTACTCTAGCTCCTATTCCCACTCTTAGAAATTAAAATTCAAATGAAGCTTATACTTCATCCTCTAGTGCCTCAAATGAGCTTCAAGAAATTATGAAACAATTAAAAAATTTGGGTAATGAGTTGGTTACGCTCAAGAGGTAGCAAGCTCAAAGTTTTAGGCCTTCTTATCAGCCTCAAACTCAGCCTAATAGACAACCACATCATCCTAGTAGGCCACCCAACTTAGCTGCAAATAAAAATCAAGTAAGGTCTCATGCCAATAAACCATTTCAGCCCTATAACCCCAATGGTGCATCCACCTCTAAAGCCTTAGTTCCAATGCAAAATAATATAGCTCAAGACTATGATTGGTGTTTCCCATGCAATGAACATCACAACTAGTCTATGTGCTTCAATGGTGCTTTGAACCAAGATTTTATGGTGACAACAACTGGTGTAGAGAGTGAGGTGAGTCAAGAAACAAACCAACAACAAGGAACATCTCAGCAAAATACAACTCCAAATGAGACTACACTTGTGAATTGGCAAGTTGAAGATTTTGGTGGTATGAATCAAACACCTTCTCAGAGTGTAGTGGCTAAAACATGGTCAAAGAGGAGGAATATTGGTGAAGGGCAGTCATTAGATCCAAGTGATTCACAACCTTCCATCACTCCACAACATGTTGGCAAGTAAAATACAGTTCCAAATGTGCAAGGACAGCCCAAGCCATCTTCTAGACAAGCTCAAATACCAACTGTTGTAGCCCATGTACAAGAAAAGAGTGTGTGGACTAAAGGGTAGAAAAGATATGGTTCATCCCCATTTAACATCATTGAACAAATGAAGAAGACCAATGTGAACATATCTATTTGGGAGTCACTATCCATCCCAGGCCAAAGGGATCTACTACAAGTTGCCATGAAGAATTGGTCAAACTCAAATCAGAAAGCTCATATGTAAGAGAAGGTACTCACAAATGCTACTCAGTCTAAGGGAAATCTTGGAGGACATCAAGGTAAAAATTTTAAGCCCCCTCCATTCTATGTTTCATTGATCATTAGGGATAAACTAGTACATAATTATATAATTGATTCTAGGGCAAGTAGTTCTGTGATGCACAAGAAAATAGTTGATCAGTTGGGCCTTCAATATGAAGTCATATCTAAGGGAGTGGTGCAATTAGATGGGACAAAAATAGCTGCAGTTGGGGTAATTAAAGGTTTGAGCCTTACTTTGCATGCATGCCCCAATGTCACTATTTTGCAAGATGTGTTGGTGATAGATTTGCCACCACTTTTTGCCATATATTTGTCAAGGGATTTCACAGCTAGAATTGGAGGCTACCTATCCACTGATTGGTCACACATGTTTTTTAGGACAAGGTATGGAGCCAAGGCCACAATCAGTTCCAAACCTATTGCAAAATTTCACATTGAGCCTCATACTCCAAGCCCAATCAATGCCAATTGTTCACCATTTGATCAAGAGGATTATCCAAGCACACAGGAAGTTGAAACCAAAATTGGAAGGATTCCAGATTTGGCTCTCTATGAATGGGCAAGAAAGGTACATTATTTTAATCCCTACAAGGAAATAGAGGAATATGAACTAGGAGTCTATTTATATGCATGAAGAAAATCAGCCTCTTCCTAGCATCACCAAGCCAGACCATAAAGATGACAATGAGGTATGGCAGTTGTTCTTTGATGGATCAAGAAGTAAATAAGGTTCAAGAAGGGGAGCTATCTTGTTTCACCTCAAGGCATTAAGTATTATTCAGCTTTTAGATATCAGTTTGCATGTTCTAACAACACTACTGAATATGAAGCTTTGTTACATGGATTACATTGGTAAGGGAAGAGAGGCATCAAAAACTTACAAGTATTTGGTGATAGTGAGCTAATTTTTATCAAGTTAAAGGACAACATGTCACCAAGAATGACCTACTCAAGAGTTATAAGAATAGAGTGTGGGCCCTCATTGAGGATTTTGAGGGCTTTGGTATCAACTCCATTCCTAGGAAAGATAACCAAACTAATGATAGGCTCACAACAGTTGGAGTAACTTTTGATGTTGTGGAGAGTATCAAGAGAGATAAAATGCAACCAAACATTCATGTGATTGTGAGGCCATCAGTGTCAGACAATAATGCAAGTTGGCATGTGTTTGAAAGTGACCAACAAATCATCAATTTTTTGCAAGAGGAGGTTGAGTTCTCTGCCAAAAATCAAGAAAAGTTAGAATAGTAGTATGGTGATCAAGTGGAACAGCTGAGAACCAACAAACTACCAAAGGTAATTATGACTTTAGAGTCTATTTTCAATCCTAATGATCAATTTAGGAAAGAGAAAGCAAACATCCAAGTCAAGGGAGAGGATTCAGAGCCCATCTCGGTTGGAGAAGGCAAGTCACTTCAAATTGGTAAAGTGGCAACCAAGTAAGAAAGGTATGAGTTTATGAAACTTTGCCAAGAGTTCCTGGATGTATTTTCTTGGAGCTATGAATACTTGAAAGGTTTCAATCCCAAGCTAGCTCAACACACAATTGAACTAGATCCAAGTGATAAGCCCATCAGGAAAAAAACAGAGACTGGTCAATCATCACATTGAGCCTCTCATGAAGAAGGAACTAAATAAGTTAACAGAGGTAAGTATCATATTCCCCATCAAACATTCAAGCTAGGTTACGAATTTGGTTCCAATTAGAAAGAAGAGTGGAGAAATCAGGTTATGTGTAGACTTTAGAGATTTGAACATATCATCCCTCAAGGATCACTACCCACTTCCTTCTATGGAGCAGATTTTGCAAGTTGTTGCTGGCTCTGAGAGATTTTCATTACTAGATGGTTATTCATGGTATAATCAGATCATGGTAAAGAAAGAGGATCAATTCAAAACAGCCTTCACCACCAAATGGGGAACCTATACATATAGAAAAATGACATTTGGGTTATCTAATGCCAGAGCTACTTTCTAAAGGGAAATGGATATGGCATTCAAGGGATTGATCAAAAAAATAGTGCTGATATACCTAGATGACATTATTGTATTTTATAAAAGTGCAGTAGATCATCTCCTTCATTTGAGACAAGTGTTCCAAAGATGTAGAAGATTTGGGGTATCCTTGAATCCCAAAAAATACATTTTCCTAGCTCATGAAGGCAAGATCCTAGGCCACATTGTTTCAAAAGAAGGGTTAGTAATTTATCCAAAGAGGGTTGAAGAAATAAGAGCATTGCCATTGCCAAGACATAAGAAGGCTCTTACAAGTTTCTTGGGAAGAATAAATTTTGTTTGAAGGTTTGTTCCAAACTTTGCAACCCTTGTCAAGCCAATAACTATGATGTTGAAGAAAAGTGTGGCATTCAAATGGATGGCTGAAGGTAAGGAAAGTTTTGAGGAAATCAAAGAAGCTATCTCACAGGCTCCAACTCTCATTAACCCAGATTTCTCCAAAGACTTCATCCTTTATGCATTTGGCAGTGATGATACAATTTCTACAATTTTATTACAACAGAATGAAGAAAATGTAGAGCAGCCAATTACCTTCTTTATCCAAATCTTGGAGGACTATGAAGTGAGGTATTCCTTCATTGAGAAGCATGTTCTTGCAGTGATTAGGAGCTTGAATAAATTTAAGAATCTAGTTTCAAACAACAAGGTTCCGCTGTTTCGTGACTGTTCCATGATCGCTACCAAACGTACCTCTAACCCTAATCGCGTCCATGGTGGTGGCTCTACTCCTGGACGGGAAAACAATGTAGTTGTGGGTATGGGTTTCACGGGAGACACCAGGGCTAGGGTGGTTAGTGGATCTCCTTCCTCCCCAGGTGATGGTTAGGCCTGTAATTTGGCTCATGCACGTCTGGCTGTAACGTGACCCTTTCACTCTATAGTTGGAGGTGGCACGGCCTTGGAGGCTAATCAAGAGGACTCAGCCCTATCTTGGATTAATCTCACTTTTACATCCTCTGAGGGTGGTGGCACAATCACCGGTCAAGCTCCCCCTGGTGGAGATGGAGCACCTATACTGGGAATTCACCATGCTCTTGACGGGACTGGCCAAGGCACATCTATTCATGGCCCCACTGTAACCTCATTCAAAGATGCATTAAGGGGTAAGGATTCTCCTATGAATCCAGTAGACAATACTCCATGCATAAAATTTGGGGAGGAGGTCATTACAACTTAAAAATACTATCAGGAACATGCATTAATCTGCAGATTCAGAGGACTCTGGCCCAGCCATCCTGACCTACACACATGGATTTCCAAGCACTGGACTCCTTTGCTCATTAGGAGGTTAGACTTATATCCGTGTGCTAAAGGTATCTTCATTGTGACTTTATCTTCAATTGCTGATAAAAAATCCATCGCTTCCAAGATTTGGGTTTGCCAATCTAAGTACCTGATCATTAAACCCTGGTTCCCCTCTTTTAACCCACTCACTGAGTCTTTTTCATGCAAACCTGTTTGGATCCGAATGCCCCATTTACCCCTCAATTTCTGGAGCGGTGAATGTTTGAAATCTATTGGAAACACCTTGGCAACTACACTGTTTATAGATTCTCAAACTTCTTATTACACCCACACTATCTATGCTCAAATCTTGGTGGAACTTGACACGGCTAAAAACCTCCCAGCAACCATTGATCTTAGAGTGCAAAACAGAACTTGGTCACAACCTTTAGATTACGAGGGTCTTTCATTTTGATGCAGAAGGTGTTTCTGTTTAGGTCATACCTCTATTGCTTATGGGTTAGGCAAAGAGCCAGCATGAGAAACGCAGTTGGTGGAAAGATGCCCTCCTGGAACATTTGGTTTTCGATGCAAAAGAGGATCTTGATTCAAATTCAAATGATAAGGTTGAATCTAGAATTGTCCCTGAAATCCCTTTATCGGAAAATCCTATTGCCAACAGCAAGGAAATTGCAACAAATTTATCTCATTTAGTTGTTGACAGCATGGAAAAATTATCTCATGAAAACAATGATGCTGTTTCAGTTGGAAATTTTACAACTTTGGAGGATTCTCCTTTTTCTAACCCTCCATTCATGGAGGCATCATCAGGGTGGGTATCTATCCGTAAAAAGAAAAAGGTTATTTTAAATAATGCCACTTCTCTGCCTTGATGATTTTTCTCTCTTTTGGTGTTCGGTTGTTCTACATTGTCCCATGTCTTTGCCAAACATTGTTTTTTGGATTTTCCATGGTGCTGCGGTGCAGTTGCTGACTGGTTGTTGTTTTTCAACTATTTTTTGCTGAGTTATTACTGGGTGTTGGTTCTTTTCTAAGAATATTTTTTTCTACTGTTGGGATTTCTTGATTCAATCTTGGCTTTTGAGCCTTCATGTACAAGGGTATAGTCCCTTTCAAAAAACTATTTGCCAATAATAAAAAAAAAAAGGTTCAATTGTTGGTTTCTCCTGTGGGAGTTAAAGATTTCCTCCTCAACAAAGATCTAAATGAAAAATTTGCATGGTGGATTACTCGTGTCATGGAGTATGACATTGAGATCAAATTCACCAAGCTGGTCTAAGGAAAGGGATTGTGTGAGCAATTGGCCTTGAACCAATCAATTGAAATAAGCAAAGAGAAGAACGTTGTTTTAGTGTTGTAGGACTTCCAAGAACAAAGAGATAGTCAAGAAGAAAATGGTGGCATGTTCACTCCTTGCTAGACCTAAGACATAATACACTTCTTACAAATAGGCCTATGCCCTCCAGAGTTGGACAAAGCCAAAAGAAGACACTTCAGATTGCAAGCTATTCTGTATGCACTTGTTGATAGTGTCTTGTTCAAAAGAGATATCAATGGAGTGTTGTTGAGATGCATTGGGACAAATCAGATTGAGAAAATGTTAGAAGAGTTCCATGGTGGATCAGCTGGGGGTCATTTTTCTCCAAGAGTGATAGATCTCAAGATCATGAAGGCTGGTTATTATTGGCCCAAAATGTTTAGTGATTGTTATGCATGGATCAAGAGGTGCGAGAATTGTGTATTATTCACAGGAAAAGAGAGGTTAGCAACACTTCCATTGCACCCAATATTAGTGGACCAGCCATTTGTGCAATGGGATTTGGACTTCATTGAAGTCATTAATCCAAACTCAAGCCAAGGGCACAAATATATTCTAACAGCAATAGACTACTTCACTAAATGGACCGAGGTGATAACACTCAAAGAGGCAAATGAATCTAGCATTCTAGACTTCTATGAGGGGATAGAAACCAGATTCAGTACACGTGCCACTATAATATCATATAATGCATTGGCATTCGTAGGATCAAAGGTAACTGAATGGGTTGTTAGAAATGGGATCTATCTGAGCACTTCATCAAATTATTACCCTCAAGGTAATGGCCAAGCTGAGTCCACAAACAAGAATCTATTAAGGATCATAAAGAGGACTCTTGATGAAAATCAGAGGACTTAGCACACTAAGCTCAAATCAGCTCTATGGGCTGATAGGATAACTCCCAAGAGAACCATAGGTAACTCTCCATTCAAACTTGTTTATGGGAGAGACGAAATCTTGCCTATGTCACTTGAGTTTCCAACATTGGAACTCATGAAGCAATTGGAATTGTTAGAGTTTGAGCCCATGGAGGTTGGATATTCATAATTGATGGAACTCAAAGAAATCAGAGAGCATGCAGCCTAAAAAATGGAGAAGGACCAAGCTTTGATAAGAAAGCTAAGGCTAGAACTTTCAAAGTTGGAGATTTAGTATTGAAATGGGATGCAGACCGAGCAAGACCAAGAAGGCATTCAAAATTTTATGCTATTTGGAGTGGCCCCTTCATGGTCACAAAATGCAAAAATAGCAATTCCTTCCTATTGTCTACATCGGATGGTGAGGAGCTGAAGATTCCAGTTGATGGAATCCATCTAAAGCATTGCTACTAGAAGGGAAACTTCTCACCTTGTACATATTAGCCTAGATTTTTCTTTCTTTCCTCCAAGTGCTTATGCACATTTTTTTGTTGTATCTTATATTTTCATTTCCCTAAGTTCTTTGGCACAAGTTTGTTGCCCCAAAGATGCATCCTTTTGCAGGCCATGTTCCAAATCAAAGTAATTTTCTACTCCCACAATCTTCATCTTAGAGATTTTCTAATGGATTGAGAGTAGCAAGCAGTTAAATTCATGACTCCATTTCTTAATGGATTGCTTTAGGTAGCTGGTCACTTCATCCAGCAGGCAGATGACCCCTCTGATTCACCAAAATTGTTATCCAAAATAAGCCCCCTACTTATTTTGGCTAACTTGTCTTCATTCTTTCCTTCCTTATGCCTTAGTCATATTTTTTACACATTTTAGGCACTCAAAATTTTCTAGGTATTGCTTCATTAAATATAGAATTTTCTCCCCTTTCCAGAAAGGTAAAAAAGTCCTCCTAACTCCTTGTATTTTGCAAGTTATGGCTTGGCGGAGTTTGGAGGGGAAATTTTCCCAAGGCGGGCCCACAGGAAAAATTTTGGAACTTAGCCTTTTGGGGTCAAAGTGTCAAAGGGAAAATTTTGGCCCGAAAGACCGCAAGGAGATAAGAGGGCACCACATGGCAGGTCAGAGCAGTGGGGCAGAAGGACTTCGAGTCTTTCAGCGTTGGGGTCAAAGGGTATCAAAGGGGAAAATCCAAGTAAAATCCCACCGAGCAATGAGAAGATGCCACGTGTCCTATCATGGGCGGAGGTCGGGGCAGCAGAAGGACTTTGAAAAAAATTTCAAAGTGGCTAGAGGTTCAAAGGTAGAAAGTGGAGTGCATCCCCGCCAAGTAACTAGATGACGCCACGTGTCCCAGGGTGGAGGAGGTGCGGAGTAATTTTGGAAAATTTTCCAAATCTTCAAAGGGGTAGAACGATCATTTGAACTCGCGGATCAATGAGATGGTGCCATGTGGCAGTGCTGGTCAGGCCAGCAGAGAATTTTTAGGAATTTTTCCCAATTTGAAAAGGAGGAAAAAAATTTGAATCTCGGCCCGTGAACCCTAATTTTTTCCTAAATCTTCAGAGGGCCATATCTTTTGATCCAGAGCTCAAATATTTTCGTTTGTTATATCATTGGAAAGATGTTGAAATTCTCCACTCGATGGACTATTCAATTTTTTTTTGGTGGAGTTTGGTGGGAGAAAAATGAGAAAACATCCCTAGCATGCAAAAAATACAGAACTAACATTCAACTACCAAAATTAATGAAGTATAGGTCATTTTTTGTATTTGCAGAGCAATGTACTTTGGCATATGGGTTTTTCCATGAAGCCCATCACTTTGTAGGCAAAATTGAAGGGATTTGATTGGTGGTTGAGCTCATAAATCAATTTTCTCGTATTTTTTCTTTTCCTTGGTTCTGCTTCGCCATTAAAAACCAGTTTTGGCTCATTTGTAAAGGGTTGGATGTTTTTGTTCTTACATACTCCCCTCTTCCCCTTGGCACGTGAATTTGAGGAGTTTCAAACATTCTATGAAGATTGTGACACATTTTATGTCTTTCTACCATTGTAATGTATCGTATTAAACTTGGAAATGGTAATGCATGTTTTGTGAATGATCCTTCAATCCTCTCATGTGTTTATCATTGTCTTCTGATCTTTCATTATATTCTGGAAATTTATGCATGCTTTGGTGTTACATATCTATGATTTGTGTTTATTTTCAAGACAAAATTTCATCACTCCTTTGGTGTATCATTTTTTTAGCTTAGTTTTTTTTTCCTTTTCCATGTTTCTTTCAACCTTATCTCCTTGGAAATTTTAGAGTAAGAGTTTTGAATCAGAACCTCTGCAAAAATTAATGCATACACCTAAACAGCGGGGTAAGAACCAGATTTTTCTGGAGAGTTTTCTCACCTTGAAAGGTCCCACACTTTGGAGAAAACTCAATGTTGTGTAATCACACTAAATGACCCAATTCTGAACTACAGATCAAAAGGTAATTTAAGGGGTGTCGTAGATTTGCACTAATAGGAACTTTGTGGCTGGATATTGATTGTTGAAACATATGTTACTGGTTCATGCATGGTAAATTTAATCTTTATTCTGGTATGAGTTAATCTTGCATATGGTAAAGATCTAGATTTAGGTTATGTTAAGCTTTATTCTTGAATGGATATTATGTACTTGGAATTTTTGTATGATCGTGCTAACTCCTTGAACAAGATAACATAAAAGATAAAGCTAGTACCCTTGTGCACTTCGGGTGAGCACTCAGTTTAGGATGAGTGATGTGTCAACACGCCTTGGTATTTTGTGGGTAAAATATGACTACAAAGTGCCTAAATCAAGTATCTTTGTTACATTAAAGGGTCCTAGCAAATGAAATTTCAACTTCCCTGGGTGGCATGTAAATTTTGAATCATACAGAAGAACCATTTTTCCCACATCAAATTCCTTATTCTGAATATGTCTATCATGCCATGCTTTCTGTCTTAATTTTTCTGTCTTCTAGCTCTGCCAATTAATAGCACACTGCTCATCCAATTGGATCAATTTTTCTATGTACTCTTTAACATCTTGTTCATCATCCAATTCTATTACACACGTAATACAAAGGGATGGAAACATGAATTCTATAAGTAACATGGCCTCCGCGCCAAACACAAATTGGAAGGGTGTGGATTTATTCAATTTTTATTAATTAGTCCTATATGCCAAAAGTACAGCAAATACATTATCATCCCAGTCTTTTCTTCCAACATCATATATTTTTGTCAACGTATATCCCAATATATTTTTGAAATCCTTAGCAATACCATTGGCCTATGGATGATAAGGATTTGTCTTATGGTGAACCACCATAAACTCATCCAAAATAATTCTGATAGTCTCTTTAAGAAAATAAGTGCCACTATCATTTTTCAAGCTCAATAGACATCTATACCTGCTAATAATGTTTTCCCATAGAAATAGTGTTTTTGTAGTTGTGCAATCCTTCATAGGCGTTGCTTCTTCCCACCTTCTGAGATAGTCTGTACAAGTTATAAAGTAGTGTGCATCAGTCCTATGTGTGGGTGGGGAAATAGGACCCACAAATTCAATTTCACATTTCTCAAAAGGTTTAACACTTGCAAATAGGCCTTAAACGTATCTCATCTCTAGATTCATACTTCCCAAGGCACTGAGAATGATCACATGCCTTGACATATTCTTTAATATACTTTTTTAAGGTTTCCCATCAAATACTACCCATAAGAATCTTACGCACGGTGGCATCTCCTGCATAATGACCTCCTGCAATTCCACCATGAGCTTCTTTCATTATTGTCTCATGCTCATTTTCTAGTACACACCGGTGCAAAAATTCATCACGGCCTAACTTATACAAATCTCCACCAATCAACTAGTAAGGTGTCACATGTATTGCAACTTGCTTCTCTAATATCTTCATTCCCTCAGGTGCATGTCCAATGCGCAAAAAGACTAAAATATCTTCCAACTCGGTGGGTGCATGATTCAATCTAAAGAGTTGTGCATACAACATTATGTCCTCAATTCTCTGTGCATCCTCACCAAAATTGATTCTCGAAAAATGATCAGGCCCTGAGTTTCTTTTTCCTGATTTCATAATCATTGTAAACTGAAACTCTTGAAATAGTAGTAGCCACTTGTAAATGCACCCTTGTAAAACATGTTTTTTGACCAAATAATTAAGTGTCATATGATCTGTAAAGAAGATAAACAATGTAGCCAATAAGTATTGTCTAAACCTGCGCAGTGTGTAAATCATGGGAAAATCTTTATGCTCATTAATTATATAGTTTTGTTCAGCTAGTGTCAACTTCCTACTTTCAAAACAAATAGGGTGGTCTATAATTCATTCATCTGATTATGCTAACATGGTGCTAATCGCTAGTCTATAAGCATGCACATGAACATGAAATGGTTTTTTCCACGAATAAAAGCACAAAATGGGTGCAGTGATCAGCCTTTCCTTCATTTTTTCAAATGTATGTAGTTGTACCTCAGCCAAATAGATTTTTCCCTTAGCCTTCAAAATATCCCGTAATAACTTGTATGACCAAGAAATATGCTCACTTCACTTTTATTTTTAGGTTCTTGCAATCCCAAGATCACGGTGACATTGGATGGATCTACCTCGCTCTGTTACCATGTTAGAATTTGAGGATTCTAATAAATACGGATTTAATCAACTTACATATTATATAATGTTACAATAAATATTTAAATAAAAATTACATCATAACATAAGTCAATAAAGAAATACTTACAGGAAATAAATAACACAGGTGAAACAATATTTTTAGTGGAAAACCCCAATAGGGTAAAAACCACTTTGAAAATAACCTTTTACTTTAGAGAACTTATTTTACATCTAGTAAGATCACCTCCTCCTTTAAAACCCTATTTACCAAGGGTAAAATTAAATCACTTGATTTGCACACCTTTGATATATTTCCTGAATATATCAAATGATGACCTAAAGTCCTTTTTATATAAGGTAGTAAGGTATGTCTCCCGACCCACCTTTTCAACCTAAAATGGTTGACACACACACCTAGGTTTATAATATTTAATATTAGAAATATAATCATTTCATGATATTAAATATTTAACCTAAAGTATATACCTAGGTTAGCATATTTAATAATAGAAATAGAAATATTTCATATTATTAAATATTAACCTATATATTAGTGATGGACCCATATACATTAAGTGTTGGCCAGACCACTTAATCATTATGTTCCAACACTCCCCCTTAATGTTAAGTGGGATAATATAACATATACCAATAGATTACTTGTCCGTGGTACACTACAAGATTTACAATTTTTAAACAATAAAGGTTTTATTCTATCATATTGGTTGAAAGAATTATAACACCTTCATCATACTCAATTTACCTTTTGGTACAAAAGGATTTGGAATCCCAAAGATCATCCCATGATCAGTAACTAAGTATGATTTGTGAGTTTTACATGTTCTCACAGGATCTCATAAAAGGTTATTGAACCCAAGCATATTGGAGTATTTTATAACCAAGGACATCCTTAATAATATGCTTATACTGGATCAACCTTTTTCATATGCAGATTTAGGATCAATATTTATTCCAACTTCCATTGAAGTAGAAAATGGTTTACAATCAATCATAAGAATTTTTTGCAATACAATGGTTGCATATTGTGTTTTGAAAAATAAAAATAGAATGGAAATACAGTCATGCAAAGAACATGATGTGAGAGACCTAACTAATTCATTTTAAAGTAATCTGCTTCAATTTCTCTTTAATCCTATGAATTAAATCAGAATTATCACCAATCATAAGCAAATAATCAACATATATACATATAATGATAATATGTGATCCTTATTTCTTAATGAATATATCATTGTTAGAAGAGAAAATTAACAAAACCTAACAGTTTAAAGAAGGAAACAATTTTCGCATACCTATTAGAGTAGGTATTTACCTTAGCTCATGTTCACCTAGGTACTTTATTTACCTTTATTGTATTTATCCTTACCCACTTATGTGTGTGGATATTTCTTTTATCTTCTTTAGATATTGGAGATATTATCTAGTTGTTAGGTATCTTTAGCCCTTGGTCATATGGTATGGTTCTATGAGGGCTACAACAATTTATTTTGTTTTAGTGGCAACTAAAATAAATAACAGAGTAAAATATTAAAAAGCTTGTATCTTTTGATCAGTAACTCAATTTTGATTGTCGTTTTTTACAAAAGTGTTTGTCTTTTCATGATCTTTCCATTAGATTTATTTATTTTATATACTTGCACTATAATTATAAAGTGCCAAATATGGAGGAGTGTTGTAATCAATTGTGGACGCAATTTTGGCTGAGTCCGACATCCTAAACTTTTGGGAGTTACATTTTATATCTATCATGGATTCTAAGAATGATATGTTTTTCTCTGAAATATGTGGACTTCAAGAGGATATTGTAAAATTTGTGGAAGAAAATTTGATCACTCCCAGAAGTGAAATTCTCTTCTGCAATCACTCATTCACGATAAGGATATAATAATGGCAGATTCCCTATAGAACAAACTTGCTAGCCTACGGCATCACCATCATATTGTGGACAATCATATCCATGCTCCTAGTCCACTTGTAGCTATTGCTCCTGAACCCACTGACATTGATCTATCATTCTTTGAGTCTCATGCCATGTTCTATGGGTCTCACTAGTGGAGTCATTGACAAACATTCACAGGGTATTGTTTCCTCTATTCCACATGTTAAGTGGAATTCTCACCATGAAAGTGGTTTTCATGTAAATATTTCATTGGGATCACACATTGACAGAGCTCCTTTTTTTATTCGCTCAACTCTTTCTAAGGATCATGAGCAACAAATGAGTTCTACACCTTCACTCAGGCTTGAGAAACCTGAGATTTCAGTTGTCATACATGATCAACCTTACACACATTCTAATATTTTTTTTACATGCACCCATTGTGCATTTTACACCAAGTCATATGCAGGCATCTTCTCCATCCATTTGTATTGATTTGGGGTGGATATCTGATCACTCGTGGTGGCAACATAGGCATTCATTGAGAGGACTCTACAGGTGTGGCTCCTCCACCATTCGACCTCTTGCTCCACTTTCTATACCTTTTGCATTGTGATGCTTCTTGTTTTGAGTATTTTTATTTAGTAGGTGTAGTGTGTCTCTCTTGTTTGTTAAGATATTTTGTATTTGTATTTTCGACACTTTTAGCATGTTGACAATCTCTCTTATGGGGGAGCTATTCTGGTGGAGTCCAGTGTTAGTTTTTACAGTGTTTGAGTAGTTGTTTTGACAAGTCATAGAGATTTGTAGCATCACTCCACCCATTTAGCAGTATGGGAGGGTGTGGTGCTGATCTTGCTTCTTCGAGTTTTGTGTCCTTGCCTTATTACCTTGGATTTTCTTGGATCGTGACACTCTAGATTTTGTGTCCTTGCCTTGTTGCTTTGGTTATTATTCTTGGATCGTGGCACACATATTTTCAACACTTGATCGAATTATGTTTGGTGTTTTTTTGTACTTTTGACATCACTCCGTTAATAGTCTCCTTATATGGAGCTATTCTGGTGGAGCCTAGTGTTAGTTGTTTTTGAGTTTTGTGATCAAGCAATGGATTTTTTACCACAGTGCACACCAAACTTATTCAGCATTGTACGAGTATTTTGAGCCAAGATTTTTCAGGGATGCCTTGGAGCAGGTCTTTACTCTCTTTACTTTGTTGTTACTATTTTTGGGTACCTTGCGGTGTCCCTTTTTCCCAGCTATTAACATGAGTACCTCATCAGGCCTAGTTTCCAGACTCATATTGTGGACATGCCACTTCTATTTTGGCCCCTAGCTTCACTTGAGGGGGTGTTACAGTAGGTATTTACCTTAGCTCATGTTCACCTATGTACTTTATTTACCTTTATTGTATTTATCCTCGCCCACTTATGTGTGTGGATATTTCTTTTATCTTATTTAGATATTAGGAGATATTATCTAGTTGTTAGGTATAGTTCTTTCCTTGATCTATGGTATTGACTAGATCCTTGATGTCTAGTTCTCTCCTAAATCTATCGGTCTTGACTAGTTCTTTGATGACTAGTTACTTCCTTGATTTATGGCTTGATCTACGACCTTGACTGGTTCTTAGATTGTTATTCCTTGCTTATTTAAGCTCTAAGGACCATTCTCAATGTATTGCATTGAGTTCCATAATAATATATGATATAGTTTTTCATTTGTTTGCAAAGGTTTTATGTAAAGTTATTATGGCAAATTACTTTGATCTTATTTATCGTGGTGTTTGATTAACATCTGTGTTCTTCGCTTGGTACGATCTGGTTATCGTTCCTTTCATATAAAGAATGAAATAAAAATATTGTGTTTTGAAAAATAAAAATAGAATGAAATACATTCATACAAAGAACATGATGTGAGAGACCTAACTAATTCATTTCAAAGTATTGCTTCAATTTCTCTTTAATCCTATGAATTAAATCAGAATTATCACCAATCATAAGCAAATCATCAACATATATACATATAATGATAATATGTGATCCTTATTTCTTAATGAATATATCATTGTTAGAAGAAAAATTAACAAAACCTAACAGTTTAAATAAGGAAATAATTTTCGCATACTAAGCTCTAAGAGATTGTTTTAAACCATACAAGGATTTCTCAACTTACAAACATAATTTTCTTTACCAGTTTCTTCAAATCCTTTAGGTTGAAACATGTAAAGTTCTTCTTTTAAATCACAATTCAAAAAAGTATTTTTCTTATCCATTTGGTGGATTTTCTACCCAAATTGAGCGGAAATTACAAATAAGGCCCTAACAATACTCATTTTAGCTACAAGAAATGTCTCAACATAATCAATACCAGGTTTCTGAGTGAAACCTCTAGCAACAAGTCTAGCTTTATGTTTTTTAATACTACCATCAACATTATATTTTACTTTGTATATCCACCTAGACCCTATAATACTTTGCATCTCAGGTTCATACAAGGTAATTAATGCATGGTACATATGATGGCTTCTGGTCATTTTCTTAAGGTTAATAGGATTTGAACTTTCTAACATAGATTGCGCCCAATTTAATTTCTTATCTAGGGAGATAAGAGTTTCAGAAACATATATAACATCAAAACATCATCATGACCATTTACTAAACTAGAATCAAAACCATCATTTAGAAGTATTTAATGAAGTAACTTCAAGAGAAGAAGACAACACATGTAAACCTTTCACTAGATTATATCTAGACATTTCATATAAGCTTCAATAATTAACATGTCCTAACATTTCATGCCATAGTTTTGAATTATTCAAACTTTGAGATATAAAACAAGATGCAGAAGAGAAATCATCAAAACTATACAGACCATTTCTTTGAATTCCTTCAGCTATTGTACTCTCATTACTATCCTTGATATACCAAGTATCCTTCATGCATGGATTCTAGTTGTGTCCATACCTCTTTTGGATGTTCAATATTACCATGTATAGAAGGTACTCATTATTCACATTGAGTAGAATCGTAGAAAGAGCCTCTTGCATTCGTTGCAAGAATGTATTCATGTTATCTACAATTACTTGATGACTGTGGGAGAAACCTCGGATCCAGAAACAATCATCTAGATTTTCCTTGCCATAAATTCTATTTTGACCCAAATGTTGTAATTAGTTTCATTTAGGATTTGGGTTTTGTCAAGATAGAAATAGTTGAACGTCATTGTTTTCCTAAACTTGTAAAACACACCCCATTATAATATACAATGTACCATAGAGTTAGATACATATTTATCAATAATAAAAACAACACTTTTAATAGAATCAGATCTAAATTTTAAGATCTAAAAAAACTATTTGATCATAACTAATTTTGTCATTACAATGCATACTAATTAACCTCCCATGATCAAAATAATAACCCGCAAAATAAAGGGCTCTGCATTATACCCCAAATCTATATAAAAAATATTTCCGACCATATAGAAGTGAAGAAGAGACCCCTAAGAATGCATAACAACTTCAAATTTTTGAAAAAAAAAATTAATGTAGACAAAAATCTGGCCATCTTAAATTTGACGTCTAAATGACCGTCATAATGGCTTATTTTTTGGTCTGTCGTGACGGTCATTTGACCGTCAATTTTAACACAGTAAAAGTTTCCTAGAACCTATGAGCTTAAATTTGATGTCTAAATGATCGTCATATTGTCTTATGTTTGGTCTACCATGACAATCATTTGACCGTCAAATTTAATGAAGCCAAAACTTGTTATGTATTTCCAGAATATGAAATTCCAAAATTTCTTCTTCTGTATAATATTAGTGAGACTATATTTTAACACATTATAATAACCTATTATAATTTACAATATAAAAATATATACAATTTTTTTATTAAAAAAGAGGTATATAGTTTATAGAATGTAAATAAAAAACAACATATAGTTCATAAAAATTATAAACTATAGTATATTTTTTATATAAAAAAACACATAACCCTTATTAAAGGGGTTTAAAGGACATAGACCAAGTTAAAAGAATTTTACCAGGTGCAAGTAGATTTATGAGAGTATAGATTAACCTGTATATTTTACAGAAGGGACGAGTAATTTCACCTGACCAATGAAATAAATTGAAATCCCTAATTTCATTAACTTTGTCTCCTCCCTTCATTTACTCTTAATTTTACCCTACAAGCATTTAAAAATATGGAAAAATTGTAAAATATTTTATATATGCAAGCTAAAAACTTTAAAACTTTTATATGGTTATAACTAGCAATATTGTAATAGAAAACAGGAAAATTATTTCATATAGTAATAAATCATTTCATTTTCTGTATGTGATTTTCACGCAGGTAAATATTTGAAGCCCCTTTCACCTATGCACACATCAATCTCCAAACAAACATTAATTCCATATAATTTACAAAATGTAAATGAAAGTAAGAATCATATCATATTACATCTCCTCCCAAAAAAATTAGGGATTTAAAACTAAAAAATCCTAAAAATTTTACCAAGAGTTTAATTGCACAAATATAGTGCCAAAATAAATTGGGGAAAAAAAGAAGGGGACCAGATACTTTTAAATACCCTTTCGAGTTGGTTGAAAAAACCCATATAAGTTAAATAAATAAAATACAAAACATTTGATCTTAATTTATTTAATTTACCTCGCTCGGTTACCATGTTAGAATTTGAGGATTCTAATAAATATGGATTTAAACAACTTACATATTATATAATGTTACAATAAATATTTAAATAAACATTACATCATAACATATGTAAATAAAGAAATACTTACATGAAATAAATAACACAAGTGACAGTATTTATAGTGGAAAAACCCAATATGGTAAAAACCACTTTGAAAATAAATTTTTACTTCAGAGAACTTATTTTATATCCAGTAAGATCACCTCCTCCTTTAAAACCCTATTTACTGATGGTAAAACTAAATCACTTGATTTACACACCTTTGATATATTTCCTGAATATATCAAATGAGGACCTAAAGTCCTTTTTATATAAGGTGATCGAGTATGTCTCTCGACCCACCTTTTCAACCTAAAATGGTTGACACACACACCTAGATTTATAATATTTATTATTAGAAATATAATCATTTCATGATATTAAATATGTAACCTAAAGTATATACCTAGGTTAGCATATTTAATAATAAAAATAGAAATATTTCATATTATTAAATATTAACCTATATATTAGTGATGGACTCATATACATTAAAGGTTGGTCAGACCACTTAATCATTATGTTCCAACATGTACCTCTTGTTGAAGTGAAAATATACATTATTTTTATAACACCAAGGGCGCCCAAGTAATGCTGGAAAAATATCTTCCTCCAAGAGCTCCAATACCTCAAATTACTCAGTAAACTTAGCTCCCTGAATCATAATAGTCACATCTTTTAACACCCCAATAGGATTAGCCCTAGTTTTGTTTTCCATATACAGTACATTGGAAGAAGGCTATAATTTTGGTCTGCCGATCTGATTTCAAGAATCTAATGTGAGTACATTAAATTATGCACCTGTATCTATCAGAATGTTTCTCAGAATCCCTCCATCTATGACCACATTCAATGTAATCTCTTTATCATACTTGTGAGTATGGGGAGGCAGATTTACATGGAGGATCTGTGTCTCGTGCTCATTACATGTGCACGGTACTTTCTCTCTTAACCACTCTCTAAAAAAAGGGATTATGTTCTCCTGATGCAACATACAACATACTTCCTTTAAAACCTCTACATCCTTCTACAGGATTTCAACCTTCTTTGCTCATTTCATCGTGCACGCCTATTACTTCAAACTCTGAATTTCTCCTTGTATATTCTTGATAATGTCCATAGTATCTAGGTACATGATGTAACCTAGAATTCACTAATACAAGCCCAATAAGACCCCAGGCACGCTGGCACATCACTCAGCTTAGACTGAATGCTCACCCAAAGTGCGCAAAGGTACCAGGTCCCTCTTTAGGGTTGTTTTTGCAGGATGCTAGCATGATGAAGACTTAATACATGAATTTCCATTATTAATACATCATTCTACAGAGCATGCCAGATCTATAGCTAAGGGAGAACAGAATTAAGTATTATCCATGATGAAATCAAGAACATACTAGATCCAAATACACATAGAACTAACACTTAGATTCAGCCAATATCCTCCATTATATTAAATATGAAAATTACACATAAGCTTCTTACAGTAATGGCATTCTATGTTCATATGCACATAGATCTGATACACTAGTCCAGTCTTGCACACATACATATATTTATCTCTCTACTCATTCCGTTATATTTTTCTACTACGCAATTCACTACATATTTATAAGGGTGGCGACTTTCCCTTCACCATTTATCTAATCCCAAAATAGGTCACATGCTATCTTTAGCCACGTGCCGTTAAAAAAATAGGCTTACATGCAAGAGTGTTAACAATAGACTACTTGTAGTTAACTGACAGTACTAGATCTATTCCTAGCCTGTGTCCATGCAAAGCACTTCATATCCAATCCTCCAAAAATAGCCAATACGTGATGCGCAAGTCTCCAATCACTTTGTGTGCTCCGCACACTATCTCCAAAAATAGATCCTCATCATCAAAATGGCTGAGTCTTGAATCTATCTCTGTTTTGTGTGTGATCCTCTCCGATGCTTATATGCCTTTGAATGCACTCTATTATCCCACACGAACTTTCTATATTTTCTTTACTAAGTGCTAAAGTCTAACTGATCAACATTACCCCACACTAGTTGCATTGTCGCCATGGTAATGGTTGTTCCCAAAAATGAATCAAAGAATATGAAGAGAAGAATAGAAAGAATTTGGATGAATGAAATAATGTCTTCAACTTTTCGTATCTTCTTCTACAACTGGGATAATTAATTCTAGATATTATTTATTTTTGCATCTAAGGTTTTCCCATCACTAAGCACGGCCTCTGCCTTCTTTACAATATCCACTGAAATTGATTCTAACTGATCTTTTGTAATTTCTCCCTTCTCATTTTGCAATACCAACACAATGTTTGACATTCTAGTCATTCTTCCTTCCAACAAGTCCATCTTCTAAGCGATGAGTTTTCCAAGCTCATCCATCCTTTCCCTGTGTGGTTCCTAAGCTGATGTAAGGGCCTTGCGCTTCTGCTTAATAGGTGCTAACCATTCTACACGGCCCAATGTCTCATCCTTCATGGCCTTCAAGACCTCATTATCTTCTAAAATGGTCCTGGTCCTTATAACAGCCTCTGGCGATATACAAATATTCAACGGTTGATCTACCTTATTTAGTTCTTCCCACAGCGCTTGCAACAGTCCTTTGTAAGATGAAATATTTCTCTTCACTTCATCCCTTTCCCTTTCTACCTCTTTCTCAGGATTCTTTAGTGTTGGCATTCGCATGGTTTCATCTTCAAGTACTAAATCCACCAAACTTTTGACATAGTACATTACTGAAGGAAATTACTCTGGTGCCTTTGACACCAGATGTGGGCGTGCCTTCAGTACATGGTCCCTAATAGTCTCTTCCATGCTGACAAAGGCATGGTTCCTCTTTTTTTCCAAGTCCTTTTCCTTGATCAGGTGTGTTATTTCTACATCCTTTGTTTTAATTTTCCCTCACAGAGCCCTGATGGTTGCAGCCTTATCCATGTTCTTGCAAGCCACCTCTGTGGATACCCTTACCAATGCATTACTTATTTGCTCATCAGACATAACATTAGGCTTTACTGTTATGTGTCTACCTTGGGGACTATTTTTCAACCTCCTCGACATGCATGACTCCTCACACACATCAAAGTTTGGTTCATCCATATGCATGTGCATCTACCATGACAGTTACTTCCTAGTGCGTAGGGTTTCCATATCTTCATACATCAACTCCCAGCCATATAACTCCTTGTGTGTCACAGTGCTCTGAAAACAGGCGCGGAAAATTTTACATGTGTCCTCATCGTAGCCCATGATTGGTGCGCTGTGTTCTCCACTAATTATCTTTGTTCTAGGCCCCTTAGTAACTGGAGCTTCAAGATTTGGAGTTTTTTCTGACATACCCCGAGCAGTCTCATGCGCAGCTTTTGTTTTCTCCTTTTCTCCTTCCTCTCCATCCTTCCTTCATCCTTTGATTCCTCTCATGGATCCTCCCTTCTCTATGGTTCCTCCTCATATCCAGGTGTTGTAGGAGACCCTGGTGCACTTTCCTATGACTCTTCCACTTCCTCATTCAATTTTAATTTCCTTATCCTTTTCTTAGTTGTCTCTTTATGTGGAGAGATTTGTCGTAATCTGTGCACTGTTTGTGGAGTAGCACCTTGGGTCCTTGTTCTCCTAAACACTCTCTTAAATCGGCACTCTCCTCGGACTACATCAAATTCCTCATCATCCCCCTCTTTTGGCTGAGGTGGTGTAGTTGCATGCTTAGCTTCATCCTTATTTGGAGGTTGTCTTCTACCTTTGTGTTCCAAACCACCACTATCCTCATGCTCCTCCTCTTCATCATTGACATGAATGGTTTCTATGGGCTTGGGTGTTGGAACATTTTCCATTGTATGCTTACCCTTTGGTGGCCCTGGGAGCACAAACTCATTCTCCACATACTTAGCATTCTCAAGATTGGGTTTGAGTTGCACGTACACAAGCACTACTCTAATGTCCCTAACTGCCAAGCTTACAAGTTTCATACTTATAATATCTGAAATAAGTCTTTCAATATATGCATTGCACCTTGGATATACATACTTCTTCCTCAGAGTGTGGTACTTACAATCTACCTTATCTGCATTGAAGGTTAAGCGGTGTGCATCTGAAAATTGATGAACCAATGCCTGGAAATACCTTGCTATGAAGGCATGTGAAATTTTACACCATGGGCTCCAAGCCCCATCCTTCATCACAAATCACACGATACAAAAATGTTGGTATATTGCAAACTGAACTACCCTACCCACCACCGATGGTAAATCCTTTTGTATGCCTCATTCCTCTTCAAATGTCATGTGGAGCCTATCGTACCACTTCTCAGCCCTCTGCTTGACTAGTTCGGTCATCAATCCTTCACACAAGTACTTGTTGAATCGTTATGTAGGTAACTTGTTCTCCAAGGGATAATCCCAGACCTCATTTTTTGGTCCATCTGGCACCCCAATCTCCATGAATACCATAGACAATAGAATAGCCCCAAAATTGAACTTTCCTCCTAAACGCACTTCTTCAACGATAGTTTCTGCAATGTAACCTGAAATGTTGTATACCACTCCTTTAGACATCCTTCTAGCAATGTTAAGCCACATGGTATTCACTTGTGACCACCTCTCTTGGTCATTTAATTTTTTCACAAGATGCGTGGCTACCTACACAACTGGGTAATTTTTCAATTTTTCTATGTTCATGCCGCACGGACCCTTGGTGTACCCCAGATCCCTCCTAGTCTCCAAAATTGAGGCATTTTCTGTTAATTCCCCCTTGAGGTCTTCACCTGTATCCTTCAAGCCCTTAGTCACTGTGGACTGATTGAAATCAAGGCATCTGTGATTCTTACCCTTCATCCGGCGAAGTAGAAGAAGTCCTCATGGAATCTTCTCATTATCCACTAATACAATGGTTCATACTTTCCAAAGTATGGCAGCTCGTACAACTAGTAGACTCCAATTTTCTTTAATAACGTTCTCACCAGTCATCACCGTACACCAGCATATCTTTTGTTGTGTGTTTGTTTATTTTTGTGCTCAATAATGCATCGAGATCTACTTCTTATTATCTGATGGTACGATGGTTGTAATCACTTGATCTTGCTACATCTGATAGATGTGGGAATCCCATTCTTGTCCCACAATCACGCCCTCTGGATACTGCATTTCTGATAAATTACTCTCAGGAGTCAATTTCTTCCTCCACGACTTTAACCTTCTTCTTTCCCTTAACTCTCACTACAGCTACCTTGCTTTGGTGCCATTTCTTCTGTACAATCATCTGAAAAATACTCATCTTTTGATTCCCTTTGTAGTCGAGCAAGTTGAAACCCTAGTCCAAATCTCCGTGACCTAATGGAAATTGCGTTCCCTAGCTCATTTGAAATGCGTCTGCTTTGCTCAAACCCTTCTCCTATGGGAACGCAAGATTCTCCTTCACACAAAACTCCTCTACACGTCTGGTTTCACACTCTTCGCACCACAACATGATTGCTCAGCTCTTTCGCACTTAGCTCTTTTCAAATTATCTTAATCGCAACAGTAATAAATGAACTTGCATCCCGTCCTTATATAGATTTTCAAAAAAATTGATGTATTTATTGCTCCTTCACCTACCAAATATCCTCTCATTCATTGATCAATTTTGTTCTGTTTCATGCGGTACATCTTCGTGCCCCAGCTATAACCTTCTAGCGTGCCTTCCTACCCTCTGGTCCCATAGAATTCTCTTCAGCGCTCTTCCCTACTCTCGAGTACCTCGTCACTACGCCTTCCACTGGTAGTTTCCATGGCCTCCGCTTACCTCACGTTATATTGTCCCTTCATTCATCTCCATCTCTGGTCCCTTTTTAGAAGCAATCCTTTGACTTGAATAGCACCTGTAGCAGCTTATTCCTTACACTTTTCAATTCCAACAGTCTTGCACCTGGATAACAATAACCACCCCACACTAAAAGGATGTACAGTCCTCTACGCATAAAAAAATGCTTCAAGTAGTAATTAGATTCATGCATGCAAATGCGCTTATTACACAAGAACAACAACTAAATTGACAAAGCATAGCAACGTGGAAGGAAATACGTTAAGTAAATATAGAATTGAAAACCTAAATCGAAATGGAAAAATTGCTTTATTACAAACACCAAGAAGACTTATTTATAGTAGGGCTTCAACCTACTCCTGTTAAAGTAACCGGGTAGCCGTTTTCCATCAAGTGCTTCTAACTGGAAAGTGCATGTTTCAAGGATGTAAGTGATAATATATGGCCCCAACCATTGTACCTTGAGTTTTCCTGGATGGCGCAAGAACTTAGAGTCATAAAGAAGCACCATTTGTCCAATCTCAAACTTCTTATCCCTGATGTGTCTATCATGCCATGCTTTCTGCCTAGCCTTTTATTGCTTATGACTCCAACATGTTATTTCTTGTCGCTCATCCAGCTTGATCATCTTTTCGATCTATTCATCTAAGGCTTGTTCATCAGCTAGACCTCCAGCATGCGCAATACGCAAAGAAGGTAACATGAATTCCATAGGAAGAATGGATTCTGTTCCAAACACTAAATGAAATTGTGTGGCTTTGTTCAACCTCTTATTCATTGTTTTATATGCCCAAAGTACAATAGAAAGTTTTTCATCCCAATCCTTTCTTCCAACATCACAATTTTTTGTCAATGTTTGGCTCAAAATCTTGTTAAACACCTCAGCAGTTCCATTTACCTGAGGATGATAGGGTGTAGTCTTATGTTGTGCAATCATAAACTCATCTAATAAGATCTCTGATTGTCTCATTCAAAAAATGTGCACCCCCTATCACTTATCAAAATCAGAGGACATCCATAGTTAGTAAGAACATTTTCCCATAGAAACCTAGCTGATGTAGTTGCTGTAAAATCCTTTATAGGTGTTGCTTCTACCCACCTTGTGATATAATCTATGCAAGTAATGATGTAGCACGAACTATTCCTATGCGCGGCCAGTGAAATAGGTCCTACAAAGTCGATAGCCCATTTCTCAAATGGTTCTACACTAGAAATAGGTCTTAAAGGCATCTCATCTCTTTTCCTTGGTTTGTTTAGATGCTGACAATGATCACATGCCTTGCAATACATCTTGCAATATTTATACAGGGTCTCCCACCATAATCCAATGAGTAGGATCTTACACACAGTAGCATCACCTACATTATGGCCACTTTCAATACCACCATGAGCCTCCTCCATAATATTTGTGTGCTCATGCTTCAGTACACAATGGTGCAATACTTCATCTCTACTTAACTTGTGTAGGTCACTGCTGATCAACATAAAAGGTAACATGTGAATAATGAGTTATTTCGTTTCTAAGGCCTTCATTCATTCTAGTGTCATCCCTATTCATAGAAAGATATCAATGTCCTCTATTTTGGATGGAGCTCATTATAACATGTATAACTATGCATCCGGCATGGTATCCTCAATTGCCTGTGCTTCTTCTCCTGACTATATTCTTGATAGATGGTCTGGTCCAGAAATACTTTTCCATGGTTTTACCACAACTGTGAAATCAAATTCTTGAAATAAGAGCACCCATTGACATATGCGCCCTTGTAAAATAGGTTTATTTACCAAATAATTCAATGCCATGTGATCTATCTAAAAGAAAAATGGTGTAGCTAGTAAGTACTAGTGGAATTTATGTAGCACATAGATTATTGCCAAAGCTTCATGTTCTGTAGTTGTGTAATTCTATTCTATAGGAGTCAGCTTTATAGTAGCCAAATAGATAGGATGATCCATAATACCCTCTCTAGGATGAGCTAACACCGTGCCAATGGCTGTGCCAGAGGCATCCACATGTACATCAAATGGTTAATCCTATGAAGGAAAATGCAAAATAGGTGCGATAGTAAGTTTATCTTTCAATATCTGAAATGTGTGTTGTTGCGGTTCTCCCCAATAAAATTTACCTTTTCCTTTCAGTAACTCTTCCAAAGGTGTGGAAACTTTGGCATATCCCTTTATGAATTTTCTATAATACCCTGTATGACCCAAGAATCCACGCACCTCACTCTGACTGGTAGGCACTTCTAGGCCTAGAATTACTACAACCTTAGCTAAATCAACTAGCAACCCCTCCTTACATATTATGTGACCTAACAATATTCCAAATGGTGTAGAAAATGTTCACTTCTTGATGTTAAAATATATACTCAATTGTCTGCATCGTTCAAACATTAAGCACATATTGTCACAGTGATTCTTAACAAGCCCATATATTGTCCAATCATCTAAATAAACCTGCAAGAAGTTGTGAATAAAATCTTTGAATGCCTGAACCACTATCCGTGAGAACACAACAGGTGCGTTCTTTAGTCCAAAGGGCATCACAGTATAGGTAAAACTGCCCCATTCAGTAGTAAAATTTGTCTTTTCCTGATCCTCCTAGGCAATCCTAACCTGATGATACCCAGAAAAACCATCTGTAAATTAATAGATCTTGCACCCTGCCACGCCTTCCAGTATTTCCTCAGTGAATCGTGTAGGAAAGGGGCTTGTTACAAATGTAGCATTTAGCTCCCTGTAATCCACACAGATTCTAATCCATCCATCCTTTTTGATACTGATCACCATTGGACTAACCCATTCTGACTCATCCAGGGGTCGAATGATTCCTGACTTCAACATTTTATCAATCTCTTCTTTAACCTTTTCATGTAAGTTAGGGTTCATTCTATAAGGTCTCTTCCTAACTAGGTGCACACATTCTTTAAGATTTATCTTCATCACCCCTAGTGATTCATGCATGCCTTTAAGTTCATGATACCCGCAAGGGAACAAATCCTAATAATCCCGTAATAACTCAATAATTTTAGCCACTTCCAAGTATGACCAGTATTCTCCAATTATGGCCTCCTTGGGCTCAACTTTTGACCCTATATTTACTTTCTTTGTCTTCATCGGTTCATGATATGTGTGTGTATCCTTATCTACACTGTCCAAGACCTCACGCATTCCTTGTGAATGATCGACATCTAGATTTTCAACTTCCTCGTCATCCACTATGTATATCATCTTTCCTTTTTATTTCTCAAGGCAAGCCTATTCTAGTAGTATAGAGTCAATGTCATCTTCTTCTTTAAAATGCACTCCCGACTCTGTTTCACTAAATAATGACTGAATGAGCTCTTCCCTTGTTACACTATCCCCCATAGTTAAGCGCTTCACAAATTTTAATACCTCTTCTACTGGAGGTTTAGAAGAGAAGTAGTCAAAGGTCTTGATCATTCCTGCAATAAATTTTTCCAATTTCTAGTTTCTCTATATAGATCTACATATATATACCAAGCGCGTGAACATTCTTGTAGGGTGGAATATACTTTATGCACCTAGAGTGAATTGTGGTAATGCTTCATGTCCCTCTTTCCAGAGTCTCTCACACTATTGGATGTGATTTTGAACAGGTTGATTACCATAATAAGTACATATCTACGTAGGTGCATTGCTCTTAAAGAACCAAGTAAATAGTGTGATCCTAATTTCATTCCATTCCATAAGATTATCTCTGTGAACCACCCACCAGCGCGTTGTTGTCCCGTGCAGGGTATATGCTAACATGTTCCTTCTCTGAACTTGGTCTATCCACTATGCTTCCATGGCTTGCAAGAATATTGGAAGATCTTCTACCCTAGTATACCAAGGTATTGAGCTACCTATTCATCGAACCGAGTGAAGTCCATTTTTCCATGCAATCGCACTTCTTACCTCATGCCCTACTAGTTCATAAGTACCACGAGCCCAAATGTCATAAGAAATACTCGTATTATCACTAATAGATTGAGATTATTCCCACTAAAGGATGTCATCCTTTGATGGCTCAATGACCTCTGGGTCTTGAATATCATGCACATAAATTATGTTTAAGTCCTCTTCACTCAAAGGCTCAACATACAGTGTAGATTTTTCATCTATTAAGGGGATTACAACTCATTCTTCCTTGTTTTCAAAACTGATGTATCCTTTGTTAAACCTTAAGTCAACATTATTTGCATAACACCAAGGGCACCCAAGAAAAGCTAGAAAGTTATCTGCTTCCGCGAGTGCTAATACCTCAAAATCTCTAGTGAATTTGGCACCTTGTATTGTTATAAATGCATCCTTCAAAACTCATATGGGAGTGGCCTTAGTCCTATTTACCATAAACAACACATTATATGATGGTTGTAATGGCAGTCTCCTCAATTGTACCCATGCATCTAATGTAAGAACATTTACTTCTGCACTTTTATCAATCAAGATATTTCTCAAGAGCCATCCATCCACAACAACATTCAAATTAATATCCTTGTCGTATTCAATGCTATCAGGGGGAAGATTTGCATGCAAGATCTATCGTTCATTCTCAGTACTTGTGTGTGAAGTGTTCCCCTTTAACCAATTCCCTAATAATGGAATAATATTCTCCTGGCGCAACATTTTACATACTTCTTTTATGTCATCCATCTCAGATGGGGCCTTCCCTGCTTCCTTCTTCTATTCTATCTTCCGTGATTCCTCTTTTAGACACTATATTTCACCTTGAATATTTCTGAGGACCTCCATGGTCTCTTGATAGACCTCCTTCTGATGAACAAGATCTGAGTACCTTGCATGCATAACCTCCTCCTTAATGATTAGGCTTCTGCTACAACACCTCTTTTGTGCGTGCCGCTTCAGCTCATGTGGTAATTTTCACAGTGAAAGCCTCAGGTTCTAGTGATAACTTGGGAATTCATTGATTTTCCACCACATGCTAGATTATAACCATCCCTGTGCCTTTGTTCTCCTACTTATGCTTCTTACGAATATGCTCATACAAGTCTTGGCACTCCTCATAGCTATGATTCTTTCTGCAAAAAGAACATGTAATATTCTTGGGACATTCGTGCCTATAGTGGTCAAGAGACCCGCATGTATAACACGTTCTGCGATAAAACTCGCCTCTTCCTTCACCATGGCCTCATCCTCCATATCCACCTCGATAACCGCAACCTCTTCCACGACCTCCCTCAAAATGCCCCTCATTACTGTCATAGCATGCTTGAATATGATCCCAATCCTGGTGCTCATTCTTGTTTTTAGAATTATCAGTTACACTTGTCTATCGTACACTAATGTCTATGGCAGCATGGATCTGATCGATCAACCTATAATCTTCTGTATCATGGATCGAGGCCCAGAAAATTTTACAATAGCAAGATACATTCTTCCTTATCGTGCGATGTAACAAAGGATAGTGGCTAGCATCATGATTCAAATGACAGATCTCGTAGTCTAACAGCAATGAATGTATGGATCTACAGGGGCAACTATCCTTGGTGTGACCTTCCACTTCACAATCTATACACCAAATCCCTGAGCGTGCTTCATGGGTTGAATTTTCTAATAGTTTCTCTAACTGCTTTTCTATAGCTGCAATTTTTGCCTCTAAGAATGGGCTAATGCCAGTGTCAATACTCCCAACTGCCTCAGCACATAGATCTACCTCCAATGCTTCACGTGGATCAGTGTATGTCTTATGTGATAGCACCCTTCTAAAATGGGTAATCAAACCCCCAACGAACTATTGTGCATGTTGGCTTGCATGTATATCATTAGAAATATTAGATAACAACATTTTAAAATGGGTATAATACTCTCTAACACTCTCAGTAGTGCCTTGATTAATATCCTTGAGTGCACTTATACTCTTCTGCTCAAACTCAGGGATGTGAAAATATTTAAGGAATGCATCTTTTAAGGCTGGATAGTCTACGCAAGTCTGATCAGGGTCAAAAAATTTGTACCAACTATCTACGCACCCTTGTAACATAGTAGCAAATATACTTTCCCTACGCTCAGAATCTGTGATTCCTTTTGCATGCCACATTTCACACATATGCACATGTTCAGCAGCATGTTCTATGCCCCTATACTCTAGAAGACAAAGAGACATTTCCATGTAAATATTTTGGGGTTGGTGTAGACCTTTCCCACCTGATCCAGAACCTCCTATGTTTCCCCTACCTCCAGAACCACCAGATCTTCCTGAACTAGAGCTACATATGCCTCTTGATCCCAAACATGTAGCTGGGGTTAGACCAGAATATTTACTTCCCTGTGTCCCAATAGTAGAACTGAACTATACCCTGACAGTCTGTGAAGCGTTACTATTCCTAGAATTTAGTCCAAAAATTAGTGTGCTTGTATTTTGGGCTAATGATACACCTGAAAAGGTACTCCCATATAACAACGAATTTGTTTGTGCTGCCATCATAGTGCCTCTTGTAAGACTCACTCCTACTCTCCCACTATTTGAATTAGCTTGCTAACTATTTGTTGTACTACATTCTGGAAAACCAAGCGTAAGGGCAAGGTTTCCAAGTGGATTCAAATGTGCACTCGTGGCCCATGTCATCTCTGCTAGCGTGCTTATGCATGAGGCCAAGGGGGGATCCCTGCCATGATTTCCCAGATGGGGGAGTTCCTGATGCTCTGGCTCCACGTCTTCTAGGTGAGCTCCAAATCCTTCATGAGCCATCTCTCTCCTCAACACCATCCACTCTGTAATGTCTCACTACTTCTCTACCTCCCTCTCGTGCACCTCATTATACTTAAGCCACCTTTCCTCTCTCTTCTTTTATGCCACTAGGTCTTCCATCCTTCACTAAACGTTCTCCTGCCCCCACATGTGGTAGGGTTTAGTTAGCCATCAGTTTACTCTCAAAATTCAAAGTTACCATCAGGATCTTGATTGCCAGTGGAATGCCTTGCAGGTAAGTTCCCCTTGGATATCGTAAAAACTAGAATTCAGATACCTTTGGGCATGAATAAGTGGAAATTCATTACTCCAATATATAACTATTTAAAATTCCACAGAACCACGTATCCATAGCTTGAGTCCAAATCAGATCAGCATCATAAAGGGCCTGAAATTCTTCATGTGTCTAAACAATTGTGTGATACCTCTAATTCCACTTAGATGCATACACAATCAGCCACTTGTACAATTCTACTGGGAAGATAGTAAAGAAGCTCTCATATAAACTATCATACATGTTCTGTTCCACCCATATGCATGCGTTAAACTCAAATCCAGTGTTGAACCACCATGCGTATTCTTCTTCCATATCTTGTATCCACTCTTCAACACTTACTAAGGTCAACCGGTATGTCTTCATCACAAACCATCCTAAAAACAACTGAAAAAGAGGTCACGGCAATGGAACCAATGACGCAGCCTAGAATTCAATAATACAAACCCAATAAGACCCCAGGCGCGCTGGCACATCACTCAGCCTAGACTGAGTGCTCACTTGAAGCGCGTAAAGGTCCCAAGTCCCTCTTTAGGGTTGTTATTGCAAGATGTTAGCATGATGAAGACTTAATACATGCAGTTCCATTATTAATACATCATTCTATAGAGCATGCCATATCTATATCTAAGGGAGAATAGAATTAAGTATTATTCATGATGAAATCAAGAACATACTAGATCCAAATACACACAGAACTAACACTTAGATTTAGCCAATATCCTCCATTATATTAAATATGACAATTACACATAATCTTCTTACAGTAATGACATTCCCATGCGCACATAGATCTAATACATTAGTCCAGTCTTACACACATACATACATATAGTTGTCTCTCTACTCATTCCATTATATTTTTCTACTACTACATGTTTATAAGGTCGGGGACATTCCCTTCACCATTTATCTAATCCAAAAATAGGTCACATGCTATTATTAGCCATGCTCCGTTAAAAAAAATAGGATTACATGCAAGAGTGTTAACAATAGACTACTTTTAGTTAACTGACAGTAGTAGATCTATTCCTGGCCTGTGTCCATGCAAAGCGCTTCATAGCCAATCCTCCAAAAATAGCCAATGTGTGACGTGAAACTCTCCAATCAGTTTTTGTGCTCCGCATTCTATCTCCAAAAATAGATCCTCATCATGAAAATGGCTAAGTCCCGAATCTATCTCTATTCTAGACGCGATCCTTTTCAATGATTCTGTGCCTTTGAATGTGCTCTATTCTCCCTAATGAACCTTCTATATTTTCTTCACTAAGTGCCAAATTCTGACTGATCAACAGTACACTTCTTTCTGATGTTCAGCATTAGGGTACTTTGCATTGATCACTTCTTGCTTTGTTATAGTCGGTGTATACTTTGGAGATTCACGAGCGTGCGCAACCTCAACACGTGTGGTAACTAAGTCTTTTTACAATTCATAATTTAGCCTAACCTTTAGCATCCATTTATCTCCATCCATGTTTTGTATCTTAATCATAGTTTCTCCCTTGTCTTTCTTGTGATACTTGCTCGTATGCTCATACAAGTCAGGGCATTCTTCAAACATATGTTGTTTTCCACACCAAGAGCAAACCACCTTCTAAGGGAATTTACGATGATAATGATCAGGAGATCCACAAGTAAAACAAGTTCCTATAGGAAATCCTCCTCTACCACCACTATTACCGTGGCCTCTATATCCACCACAAAAGATTTTATTCTTGTAATCCCCATTACTGCGCCTTTCATTATGTTGTTCTCTATGTTCCTTAGATCCACTTTCTACACCAGTCTAGAACACACTGGTCTCAATAGCTTCATGAATATGATCAATCCATCTATAGCTCTCTGTATCATGACTGTGAGACTTAAAAATCTTACAGTAACAAGATAGGTTCTTCTAGATCATGCACTGTAACAATGGGCTTCTACTCAAATTGTGATCCAAGTGATAGATCTCACAATCCAACAACATAGAGCGCACTGATTTATGAGGGCATCTATCCTTAGTGTGTCCTTCAGCCTCACAATATGTACACCATATTCCACTTTGTAACATCCCCATTTTAAGATACTAAAACAAGGGAAAAAAAAATTGATAACGTTCCCTGTTATGAATTATAAAATTCAAACACACGTTCAAGTTTTAATAATTGTTCTCTGCCCAAACAACACAGTTTAGAACACACAATTTCCTTTTAAAACTAATGTTCTCTGTTCGCATATTTACAATATGGAACACACATTCAATGCCATTCAATCCTATAACAGATTCTATATGCTGCTGTAAATGACTCGAGGAACTGCCGATCTTCCATATTCATGGCTCGGAGTTTCATCGATCCTTCATGTTTATTTATGCATAGTATATTATATATACTAGTTCTCTTAACCATTTCCGGTTATCGAAGTGATCCATTTAAGAAGCCTATCTGAATATCTGTTACTGATATTCATCTGACATCCTGCATCTTAAATTAAGTGATAAGGACAACGCAACCAGCACTTGCGATACTTTGGCCAAAGATTTTCACATGCTTTACATGATCATATTCCTGGATGTGATAAACATCAATGGAATACGTCCTTCACTTCACTTCACCTGTTATCTAGAATGGTCTTTCCTGGTTCCTACCAGTCCTCTCAGTTTAAGATCAATTTTAAACTTCCAATTTCTAACTAGCAATATGAACAAATATAGGAAGGCACTCTTGGTAACTAAATATAAGCAGACATGCGGTGTCGTTCCCCATGACCCCGGGTGTCTAGTTATCTTTAGTATCCCAGAGTCACTCCGTATACCTGATAATACTCCTATCCCCTACCAAGAACTTCACATTCAGCCTATGTATTCTTAATGTTTTAATTCGGGAGGGCATTGTAATATGTCAGCTATAACATTGTGTCATCATGAAGACCCCATCTTCGTGAAGACACCTTGTTATAGCTGGCGTATGTCAATGTCCTACGGAATTCTTCCATCGAGAGTACACATCCTGCTCAAGTGATTTGGATATGATCTTAGTATTTAAAAATCAACTCTCAACAACCATGTTGATCCCTTTATCCTCGTTCCCGTTACAGTTGTATATAGCTAAGAGAGACTAAATCCGTCTTCTAGCTTGCTATGCATCTTCTTTGTACCGAAGGGTTGCATTTTCTCTACTTGGTTCTCTTCTTAATCATTGGATTAAGCAGCCCGTTACCGACGGATGTGATAAGTTTAACCTATTAAACTTAACCAAGATTTTCCCAACTGTAACTAAATTCAAAATTCTAGCTTATTAGACGTCATTTAAACGAGGTCTAATTCCCAATAAATGTATTCATTTATTCTCCTTAACATTACATAGTTAAGGTCCATTAGTTAGGGATATACTTATCCCCTACCCTTTATTCTGAAATTAGCATACGAGGTCATTAATGGAGTTCGAAAGTGAAGTTCGATTACTCCGAAGTTAATTGATATTCCTTAGCTTCCAAGCTAATCCTGAATACCTATCAGTTATGGAATCATATTCTTCCTAACCCTTTTTAATGTCAATTAAGAATTCATCTTTACCCAAGTATGATCTAATTGCGCATTTCAACTTAAGGTTGTAATAAGGTAAGAATAGATATCAATTCCCATTTAGCATCCATCCACGGACAATTAAATAACTCCAAATCAGGAATAACATTATGTTTCCAATTTAATCAACAATATCAACTGATATAGTCATTAAAATATCACACTTGTATTTGTATTCATTAATTCATGTCATAATCCATACATTTTCCAATCCAACTGAATGGGCATTGTTTACATAAAACATCATTACAACTCATAGATAGAAGAATACACTTTCTTCTTTTTACAACCCCTCAAAGAGGAATAAAAGTAAACAAATACAATTCATCTTCAACTAATCAAGAAGCATCAAAAAACAGCCATGTATTCATTCTAATCAAATTCCATCTACAAAATTATTTGCACGGGTCAGTTCAATGAACTGAGCATATTAAGCACTTGTCATTAAAATGAGGTGCTTCAATTAACTGTCTCAATAAAAGAACCCTACTTTTATGAAATGACAGTAAGACATCAATCAAGAAATAGGCACCAAGGAATGATCAGCATAACAACTAAACCATCAAAATACCATCACAATCAGCCAAAGAACTGTTATCCCATTTTCCACATAACCGTTACAAGTTCCATATTACAATATTTGTAAGGTTAGGAATACAAGTAGCATACTGCTGATATAAAATATTGTTATCCTTTCCACACCTTTCATTAATAATAAATGCAAAGGTTAAAACTAACTGAAACATAAACCCATTACTTTCCTTTCAGTTCATGCATCTTATTAGATTCCAAGCAATCAAGCACAAACGAGAAAGCGAACAGCAATGCAGATAGTTGCTCATATCTAAGCACTACAAGATTCATTATTAACGAATTACAGATTTCCAACTGAATGAAAGAAGAAAAGATCATTTTTCCAAGTCATTCATCCATATCCCTATTTCTTTCCTCATGACTGTCCCAAAATTGAATCCAAACGAGACATAATCAAGATAACAGTTCAGAGTGAAACTTACAAAATCCATTCAGAATTCACTTTCCGGCAGCAAGAGTAATTTCATTCATAATCAGCTTTAAATGAAAACAAGGAAGAAATTATCGTCCTTATCAATACTTCATTTAAATCAGGCTCATATGCATATCCAAAACAGGTTAGTACATCTTCGTATTTATCATAGATCAAATAGTACAAGGATGCATACTATATATTTACCGTACTAGAAGAAACCATAATTCTTTCACTGTATGGTAAACCAGATAAACAATTATACAATCATGCCATCAATTATTCACGTGATTTTCTAATTCTATGAACGCATTCCATTCAAAATAAAATTTATTCATTGTTGTTACCTACAGCAAGTCCAATCATAATGCACAGTAAAACTTCAATGCTATTTCCAGAACTCAGACAGCTAAAGAGAAGAATTCGTTCTTTAACTATTCAAATAAGAAAACAACCATTTTCTTCAACTCACTAAGAATTATTCATGCCGGTTTCATTTCTTCTAAATAACTGTGCAAAATCAGAGACCACAAGAAACATTCAATTATTTCATTTGTACAGAAAACTCAGCACTCAGAAACAATTTAAATGCCACTGTCCTCTCTACCAAATGAACTGGTAAAGTTCAATAACCACCTGACTACTGATTTTACCAAATCAAAATAGTAGACAGAAGAAGAATTCCTTACCAATAAATGATTCTACCTGAATCCATTTTTCTATTCACAATGATGTACAGAACTCAAAAATGCAATTTTTCATCCAATAATACCCTTATTATTAAAAACCCGCATAGAATATCAGATGCACAACAAAGTATAATCAAAATAAATCCAACAGCAAGACAACTTCCCAAGCATTTCCTTCTTTGTACAGCAATCCAAGTAAAATGTGTTTTCACAAAGACAGTCAGAACTAAAAGGTCGAACAGCATTTATGAAACACAACAAATCATCTAATTCCTTCAGCAAGATTCAACATGATTTATTTAAAGCACAGAATACAAGTCAAGCTTGTTTTCACGACTACAGTCCAAGCCGTAAGATCAAACCGCCTCAAAATAAGACATAACAATCATCTTTCCTCCAAGGCAAGAAGAAGTACAGTACATAAATATTCATTCATTGCTCAGGAATGCAAAGCCAAGATTTTTAGTCGTGTCTACAATCCGAACGGTAGACCAAACAGCATCAATAACCACAACCAATCATCCTACTTCCACGAATACCCAAAACATTATTCGTTCATTTCTTATGCAAGAAAAAGGGACAGTAATAAAATATTACCATTTCTTCCTTTAAATCGAGTTCATAAGCTCAATAAAACCCATATGCTATTTCTAACATAATCCAAAACAGTAGAAGGAAAAAGGATCTTATTTCCTTTTAAAGATTTCAGTATAGAAACAACATCAACAACTCGTACATCCTATACAGTTTTCATCACTGAAATTCATATAGCAAAAGAACAATTGCACAGCAGTGAAAACAACCCACACAGTCTGCCGGTTCTTTATATAACACTTAAGCAGAGAAAAACCCATCTCGAATTCCCAAATACCATCAACAACCAATACAACAAGTTCATATTCTAACTCGATTCATGAAAAGACAAATCAAAGCATAACAACCAGAAATGAATTTACCTATCATTTCCAAAAATGACAGCAAGAATCGACTAACTCCAAATCGTATCAACATGACAACAATCACATAAACCCAAAACCCAAGAGCAGGGTTGTTTTAATGAGACGTTTAAACAAAGCAAGTATTTTTAAAGAGAAGGGCTTAACATTCCTGCAATTTCTTTTCCGAACTCAAAGAAAACTACGTTTTCTGAAGATATTTCCTTCCTCAGCGACAACATGAGCTTCCCAACAATTCCTTTCCTCTTTAGGCTCAGCAACAGCCTCCAAATCTCCCAAGAACATTGATAAATCCAAAGAAACTGGTTTGACTGAACCAAACAAAAAAACCAAATGTAGAGCAACTTCACCAAATCCAAATCGACACAATAACAATCAACATTTCCCTCCTACGCCTTCCAAGGCGAGCTGGTCACGAGGACCAAGAACATTTAATGCATTAAAGGCTCTGCCTTTTTCCAAATTTCCACGCCACTGCCAACTTGAGTTGGCAAATTCCAAATTTTGAATTTCACATGCAAAACCAAATTTAGCTCCATGTCCAACTAAATACCTTCGCCACTTACCTACCCCCGCCAAACTGGCGCTTTCCACGTATGGACTCTCATTTAATGCCATTGAATACCCCTTCATTCTTATCCTCTCCCTCCAAGGGTCTACGCGCCCCCTTTAGGTTAGAATTAGTTTAGGATGTATATTAGTTATTCAACATAGGTCATAGTTTAGTTTTAGATTAATAGGACTTAGGTTTATTTCCCCTTTTTTTTTGTAATTTAAAAATCCACTTAGGATAGTAGTTTAGGATGTATGTTAGAACTTAGGATTAGCTTAGGATTTAATTCCTTCTAACCACTAACACTAACCAACCTTCACCCAGTCTTCCAACTGACACTCGCGTCAATGTTGTGCAGGACGTTTCGTCCTTTGTTTCACATGCCAAGGCCACCCGTGTCCAGACGCTTCCTATCTCACGAGGTCTTAAGTTCGACAGTATAGGGTTCAAGAATTGAACCTTTGTCGTTGGCATTTACGTGCCAGCTACTCACACCTGTAATCAAGCACTGCACATTTATATCATCCTCAGGTTCGGTTAAAGAGTAAATCGACACACAAATCACAAGAAGACCACAGCATACTTTGGATCAATGAAATTGATTCAAGGTGTGTTGTCAATCAACAAAGAGAGTTTAGCAAGTATACAACAATTTGTCGTCACATCAGCAAACACACAAGCACAATAATTGTTGTCCTATGCAATAAATTACAGCATGCAAGAATCCAAGTTAGCAACACATTCTCTTAAGATCAGAATATATCTTAACATGTTTGCCTTCATTTCAGCAGTTATAATAGTATGAAAAATATTCACCAAGATAACTTACAAAATCAAAGTGTTACACACTGCATGTCTCATGAGCTGAATTGGCCAAAATTTTCTCTAACTTCTTCGCCATAGATGCTATCTGTGCCTCCAAAAATGGATTAACTCTAGTATCCACACTTCCAAATACTTCATCATGCAGAGCTACCTCCAAAGCCTTGCACAAATCCATAAAGGTCTTATGAGAGAGTGCCCTTATAAACGGTGTTATCAATCTGCCAATAAACCAATATGCATGTTGGTTAATGTGAATATCATAAGAGAAATTTGATAATAAGGTTTTAAAACATGCATCATAATCTCTTACAATCTCAACCATGCACTTCTTAATTTCCTTCAACATGTTGATGCTTTTCTGTTCAAACTAAGGTATATGGAACTTGGCTAAGAAGCCATCATGTAGCGCATTGTAATCCATGGTAGTTTGACTTGGATCATAATTCATATACCAACTATGTGCACACCCTTCCAAATTAGTAGCAAACTAAATTACCTTACACTCAGGAAATATGATTCCCTTAACATGACATAGTATCTCACACATGTGCACATATTCCACTACATCCTTAATGCCTCTATACTCTGCTAGGTGAAGAGACATCTCGTAATGAAATTTTTGTGGTTGGTACAGACCATGCCCACTAGATCCAAAACCTATATTACCTCCAGCATTCCCTCTACCTCCAAAACTACCAGATCCACTAGATCCTAAGCCTCATAATCCTCTAGATCCACCTCTTCATCCTCCAGCAGCGGGCATCAAACCAATGGATGTACTTCCTTACATCCCAAATTTAGTACTAAACTGAACTCCCACAGTCTGTGAAGTTGTAGTACTTCCAAACGTATTTCCAATGTTCTACACGCTGACACTCTATCCTGATGATGTGCGAGAAAATATTCCTCCAATCAATCCTCCAAACAACAGATCCTAGACCAACTCAAATACTAGTTGTTGTTGCCCACATGCAAGGAGTGAATGTGCCAACCAAGGGACATCAAAGAGATCCTTCATCACCATTCAGTGTCATTGATCATATGAAGAAGAAAAATGTAAATATATCAATGTGGGAATCCCTATCTATCCCAAGCCAAAGAGATTTGCTACAAGCTGCCATGAAGGACTAGCCAACTTTGAATCAGCAAGTTCAGATGCAAGAGAAAGTGCTCACAAATGCTACCCAGCCTGAAGGGAATCATGGAGGACAGCAAGGTAAAATGTTGAAGCCCCCTCCTTTCTATGTTTCATTAATCATTGGAAATCAGTTAGTGCACAATTACATGATAGATTCTGGGGCAAGTAGCTCAGTGATGCCTAAACAAATAGCTGATTAGGTAGGGCTCCAGTATGAAACCATATCCAAAGGGGTAGTTGAGCTGGATGGGACAGTAATAACAACAGTTGGAGTGTTTAGAAACTTGAGTCTTACCTTGCATGCATGTCCAAATGTTGTTGTTTTACAAGATGTATCAGTTATAGACCTTCCACCACTCTTTGCCCTATGTTTTTCAAGGGACTTCAAAGCCAAGATTGGAGGATATTTGTCTGCTGATTGGTCACACATGCTGTTCAGAATGAGGTATGGAACCAAAGCTACAATCAGGTTTGAACCTATTGCAAACTTCCACATTGAGCCCTACACTCCAAGTCAGATCAATGCCAATTGTTCAGCATTTGATCAAGAAGATCACCTAAGCACTGATGAAGCTGACACCAAGGTTGGAAGCATCCCAGATCTAACTCTTGATGAATGGGCAAACAAGGTACATGCTTTTGATCCTTATCAAGAAGTAGAAGAATCTGAGCTAGGGGTCTATTGCATACATGAAGAAGATCAGCCCATCCCTAGCATCACCAAGCCAAACTATAAGGATGACAATGAGGTATGGTAGTTGTTTTTTGATGGATCAAGGAGTAGACAAGGTGCAGGAGGTTGGGCCATGCTTGTTTCACCTCAAGGAGTAAAATACTATTCATCTTTTAGATTTCAGTTTGCATGCTCCAATAACACTGCTGAATATGAAGCCTTGGTGCAAGGGATGCATTGGGCAATAAAGAGAGGAATAAAGAACTTGCAAGTCTTTGGTGATAGTGAATTGATTGTAAATCAGGTCAAGGGACAGCATGCTGCCAAGAATGATCTACTCAAGTGCTACAAGAACATGGTATGGGACCTCATGGAATATTTTGAAGGTTTTGGCATCAAATACATTCCTAGGAAAGAGAACCAAGCTGCTGACAGGCTTGCAGCAGTAGGGGAAGCCTTTGACATTGTGGAAAGCATTCAACAAGACAAGGTATAGCCAAACATCCATGTGATTGTGAGTCCTTCAGTTCCGGATAACAATGTAAGTTGGCAAGTGTTTGAGAATGACCAACAAATCATCCATTTCTTGCAAGAAGAAGCTGAGTTCTCAGCTAAGAATCAAGAAAAATTGGAACAGCAGTATGGTGACCAAGTGGTACAGCTGAGAACTAACAAGCTACCCAAGGGACTTATCACTTTGGAGTCCATTTTTAATCCCAATTATCAGTTTAGGAAGGAGAAAGCAAACATTCAGGTCAAGAGAGAGGATTCAGTATCCATCTTGGTGGAAGAGAACAAACCATTGCAAATTGGAAAGATGACAACTGAACAAGAAAGGTATGAGTTCATGCAGCTGTGTCAAGAGTTCCCTTATGTGTTTTCTTGGAGCTATGAAGACTTGAAAGGTTTCAATCCCAACTTATCTCAGCATACCATTGAATTGGATCCAAATACTAAGCCTGTCAGGTAGAAACAAAGACCAGTCAATCCACATATGGAGCCTCTCATGAGGAAAGAATTGAACAAGCTGATTGAGTCAAGGATCATATTCCCAATCAAGCATTCTAGTTGGGTTGCCAACTTGGTTCCAGTCATAAAGAAGAGTGGAGAGATTGGATTGTGTGTTGACTTCAGAGACTTGAATAGAGCATCTCTCAAGGACCATTACCCACTCCCTTCCATGGAGAAAATCTTGCAAGTTGTGGCTGGCTTCGAGAGGTTTTCACTACTTGATGGCTACTCAGGATACAATCAGATTATGGTGAAGGAAGAAGACCAGTTCAAGATAGCCTTCACAACTAAATGGGGAACTTATACATATAGGAAAATGCCATTTGGGCTGTCCAACGCTGGTGCTACCTTCCAAAGAGAAATGGACATGGCATTCAAAGGTTTGATTAACAACATGGTGCTGATATACCTTGATGATATCACTATTTTTTCCAAAAATGCAGCAGACCACCTCTCTCATTTGAGACAAGTCTTCACGAGGTGCAGGAGATTTGGAGTGTCTTTGAATCCTAAGAAGTGTATCTTTCTTGCACATGAAGGAAAGCTCCTTGGCCATATTATCTCCAAAGAAGGATTAGCAATTGATCCACAGAGGGTTGAAGCCATAAGAGCACTACCATTGCCAAGCCACAAGAAAGCCCTTCAGAGTTTCTTGGGGAGGATAAACTTTGTTCAGAGGTTTGTCCCAGATTTTGTAGCCCTTGTCAAACCTATCACCAAAATGTTAAAGAAAAGCATGGCTTTCAAGTGAATAGCAGAAGGCAAGGAGAGTTTTGAAGCAATCAAAGAAGCCATCTCTCAAGCACCAACCCTCATCAACCCGGACTTCTCCAAGGATTTCATCCTCTATGCATTTGGAGGTAATGATACTATTTCTGCCATTTTGGTACAGTAGAACAAGGACAATGATGAGCAGCCAATTGCTTTCTTCAGCCAGAGCCTACATGACTATGAGGTGAGGTATTCTTTTATTGAGAAGCATGTACTTGCAGTAATCATAAGCTTGAAGAAATTCAAGCATTTAGTCTCAAACAACAAGGTCCAGTTTTTGGTCTCTCATGTTGGGGTTAAAGACTTCCTCCTCAACTAAGATTTGAATGAGAAAAGGGTAGGTTGGATCACTCGTTTCATGGAGTATGACATTGAGATCAAGGTCACCAAGCTAGTAAGAGGAAAAGGATTGTGTGAGCAGCTAATTTTGGGGAAGCAAAAAGAAGTATGTAATGAAGAAGAGGTTGTTTTGACAGTTCAAGACAGCCATGAGCCAAGTAGCACTCAAGAAGAAAATAATGTTGTCCCCACTCCTTGCTGGACCCAAGGTATAATGCACTTCCTAAGCACAGGTCTATGCCCTCCAGAGATGAACAAGACCCAAAGAAGATACTTCAGATTGCAGGCTGTCCCATATGCCATTGTTGATGGAGTTTTTTTCAAGAAAGATGTGAATGGAGTGCTGCTGAGATGCATTAGCACAAATCAGATTCATAGGGTGTTGGAAGAGTTCCATGGTGGACCAGCTGGTGGTCATTTTGCACCGAGAGTGATAGCTCTAAAAATTATGAAGGCTGGTTATTATTGGCCCAAGATTTTCAGTGATTGCTTTGCATGGATCAAGAGGTGTAAGAATTGTGCATTCTTCACAGGAAAAAAGAGACTTTCTGCCCTTCCATTGCATCCAATCTCAGTTGACCAGCCATTCATGCAATGGGGTTTGGACTTCATTGGAGTCATTAATCCCAATTCAAGCCAAGGGCACAAATGGATTTTGACAGCCACAGACTACTTCACCAAGTGGACTAAAGCAGTAGCGCTCAAAGAGGCAAATGAGTCTAGCATCTTAGACTTCTATGAGGGCATAGTAACCAGATTTAGCATACCTGCTACAATAATCTCATATAATGCATTGGCATTCATTGGATCCAAGGTAACTAAGTGGGCTGTCAAGAACGGGATCTACCTAAGTACTTCATCAAACTATTACCCTCAAGGTAATGGTCAGGCTGAGTCTACAAACAAGAACTTGTTGAGGATCATTAGGAGGACTCTTGATGAGAATCAGAGGTCTTGGCATACCAAACTGAAATCAGCCTTATGGGCTGATAGGATAACTCCCAAGAGATCCACAGGTAACTCTCCATTCAGGCTTGTCTATGGAAGAGAAGCAATCTTGCCCATGTCTCTTGAGTTGCCAACATTGGAACTCATGAAAAAGTTGGAGCTGTTGGAATTTGAGCCCATGGAGGTGAGATATGCAGAGTTGATGGAGCTTCAAGAGATCAGAGATTAGGCATCCCAAGCAATGGAGAAGGATCAAGCTTTGATCAAGAAGACATTTGACAGGAAGGCCAAGAGTAGATCTTTCCAGGTTGGAGATCTAGTGTTAAAATGGGATGCAGATAGAGAAAAACCGGGAAGGCATTCAAAATTTGATGTCATTTGGAGTGGCCCATACATGGTCACAAAGTGCAAGAACAACAATGCTTTCCAATTGTCTTCATTGGATGGTGAAGAATTGCAGATTCCATTTAATGGAATCTATCTCAAGCATTGCTTCTAAAGGGAAATTCTCCACCTTGTAAATATTAGCTTAGGTTTCCATTCCTTCAAGTTCTTGTGCACATTGTTTTGCTGTAGGTTAGTTTTGCTTTCCCTAAGTGGTTTGGCACAGCTTGCTGTCCCTGGAGATGTTTTACAGTCTTTGCTTCCATTAGGTGATATTCCATCTTCCTCCTTGCAACATTCTAAGTCAGTTGGGGTTCCAAACAGAAAATTTGATGACTCCATGCCCAATGGAATACTTCATGCAACTGGTATTTTCATCTAGCAGGCAGATGACCCCTCTGAGTCACCAAAATTGTTATCCAAAATGTGCCCCTACTCATGTTGGATGGCTAACTCCTTGTGTTCTTGCCTCTCTTGTGCCTTAGTCTCCATTTTTTTATTTTCAGGCACTCAAATTTTTCTGGAAATGGCACCATTGGATAGAGCTCTCTCTCAGCTTTCCAAAAAGGTAAAGTTTTCCTCCTAACTCCTCATATTTTTCAAGTTATGGCTCGGCAGAGTTTTTGTGGGAAATTTTCCCCTTGGAAGCCCGCAGCCAATAGGAAGCTGCCACGTGTCCTAGGAGGTGGCGGAGAAAAGAGAAAAACTTAGAAAATTTCCAAGTTTTTGCCAAAAAATTCAAAATTAAATTTTCGCCCGCATGGCCCGCGGCGAATTGGATTGTGCCACGTGTCCTCATCAATCAGAGAGGCGGGGGGAGAAATGGAAAAGTTGCTAAGTTTTTGCCAAGTTTTCAAAAGGAAATTTTGGAGCAGAGAGCCCACACGTGAATGAAAATAGGACATGTGTCCTATGGTCCCAGGGGAGTTCGAGCTCGGGAAAGATTTTCAAAATTTGGCTAAGTTTCGGCAAAAAAATTCAAAGGGAAAGGTTTACCCCGCGGCCCCTTCCAGCTAATCAGACACCGACACGTGTCCCAGGAGGGTGGAGCACAGGGGGAAAATGAAAAATTTTCCCATAAGTAAAAATGCAAAATTTTCAAAGGTAAAATTGCGCCCCCGGGGAGCGAGCCAATCAAACCTCACCACGTGTCCATGTTGCAAAAAATTTTAAGGAAGGGCCTGTAAGAAAATTTTCAAGGATGAGCCCACGGCCAATCACATCATGCCACATGGCATCCAAGTGGCGGAGCATGGGGATTTTTGAAAAAAAATTCCAAATGCAAAAAAGAGGTAAATTTCGAAATTTTTTCCCACTGATCCGTTTTGGGCATGTTTTTGCCCTAAATCTTCAAACGGCCATAACTTTCGATCTAGAGCTCGGATTTTCATGTTCTTTATATCAATGGAAATCTGGTAAAATTATCTACATGATTCCATTGTCAATTTTCAATTTTGGTTTAGTTTAGAGGGAGAAAATCAAAAAATGCTTTTAGTACGCACCCATGGAGAGAACTGACGTTTCAACAACCAATTTTAATGCAAAATGGGTCGCATTCTTCTCCAGCATGGTCAAAAATGTCGGGGGATGGGTCTGTCAGGTCACCCATGCTGTTTTTAATGCATTTTGGTCAATGAGGAATGGCTCCCATGTTTTTTCATGTTTTCTCTCTCCTGGGTTCGACCCATGCACTGTAAAAGCCAGATTTGGCTCATTTTTCAAAGGGGAACACTTTTTTTGCACAGCAAGCTTCTGTTTTCACTTTCAACAAGTGATTTTGGCAAGTATCAGACCTTCCAGGGATTGTAACAGGTTTTTTCTGCCTCTTTGGTGTTGGAATACAAGGATTTTGATGTTGAAAATCACAATGTAGGCTCTGTGAATGCTTTCAGTCCTTTATATGTGTTGTTTGCTTCATTTAAAACCCTTGTTTACAGCTTATCAACCTGTGCATGATGTTTTATGTTGCGATTTCTGATTTGTGTCAATTTTCATGAGCAAGAAGTGCTCACCACTCCTTTGGTGTATCACCCTTATCATTTTATTTTTAATTTTTACATTTCTTATCCTTGTCTCCTTGCAAATTAGGATAAAATTAGGATCTGAACCTCTGGAGTTGTGCAAATAATAGATCTAATCAGAGGAGTTTGAGGAACCAGCCTCTAATTTGGAGATTCCTCTCTCATCTTGCAAGTCCCACACTTGGAGAGAGGTTTCAATGTTGTGCAATCACACTGGATGCCCTAAACATCAACTTAGAACCTTGATTTGCATCCAGGGGTGCTGCTGATTTGCAACAACAGTTACTTGTGGAACTCAAACACCAAGTGCAAGGGCTAGGTCGCCAAGTGGGATCAGATGTGTTTCTGTGATCCTCAATATTTCCTCATCACATACTCTCTCATTAGAAACTGGAGGGGATTCTCTACTACACTTTCCTAAGTGGGGGAGAGCTTGATGCTCCGGTTCCACATCTTCCACATGAGCTTCAAATCCTTCATGACACATCATCCTCTGCAATGCCATAGACTCCTCAAAATCATGCTTCTTCATTGATTCCCTCTCCCATGTTTCATTATACTTAAGTCATCTTTCTTCTCTCTGCCTTTTTGTTGTAAGGTTTGTCATCTTTCACCACACATGATCTTGTCCCTGCGCATGGTGGGATGTTTAACTAGTCATAGGGAGGTTCTTTAAACTCAGCACCACCATCAATATTTTAATCTCTAAAAGGATAGCGAGTAAGTAAGATCCTCTAGTATTGCGCAAAAAACAAACTCAGCAACTTTTGGACAAGAATACATCGACATAGTGTATTCTAAAGTATAACTTCTCACAACACTAGCCCACCAATGATCTACAACACACATCTAAGGTTCATCTACATCAAAAAAAGAATGATACTCTTCCTGTGTCCAAGTCCTTGGTCTATAACTCCATCTTTTCTTTGATGCATACGGTGACAACCACTTGTCTAATTCTATTGGAAAACAACACAATAATTTCTCATAAATCTCATGATAAATATGTTCTTCAACCCATGCGCATATATTAAAATTAGGTCTAGTATTATATCTCTGTGTAAACTGATCTTGTCCATCAATAACCCAATATTTAATGGACATAAGAATCAATCAATATTCCATTATCACACATCATCGTGGTGAACAATTTGAAAATATGTCCCAGTAATAGAACCAAAATGTAGTCTTGTTTTATAACTCAATAACCCTAGTCGTGTTGGCACATCACTTAGACAGATCTGAGTGCTTACCCAAAACAGGGAAAGGTACCAAGCCCCTCTTTGTTTCTATCTTACTAGGGTGTTAGCATGCATATTTATAATAACCAGATCTCAAAGTGCACATCCCATTCTAACAATCAGATCCATGAACTTGATTTGGAAACATGCATGATAAGTAAACATACAGATCACACAAGGATTAATACTAGTTTCACCATACAATAACCAATAACCATTCACAATGATCCATCATATTAATCCACCATAAAACATACTATTTGAATACACTAAAAGTATCAATAAAAATTCATGTGCGCATCATTCTAGCAGCATAACTCTGTAACAATCCAAGCACTTACCTAACTATGCAAATCAATACATATATATAGGGGTGGGGACTTGCCCTTCACTTCCAATGCACACTCAAAATAGGTTGCATGCTCAAAATAGCCATGCATCGCTACAAAAGTAACTAAGGAAGTATGGAAGCTTTTCCTAATAATAGACCATCTTGTAGCCACCAAATTTGGGTCACAATCCCCTTGGTCCCCTTCAATTAATTAACGTAACACATTTAACAATTCATCATCACATTATTAATTAATTTTAATTAATTTATGTCATCCTCAAGCCTCCAACTCATCATGACACCTCACCATAGACCCATTCTAGTGGCATTTATCTCGCAGTGACCAATTCATCACTCTCAACACTAAGTCATCACTCCCAGTGTTGAGTCACTACTTGACCTAACTAACTAAGAATTCTTCTTATACCTAACTAGAATTCTTCTAAGATCTTCCTACCTTCTCTCACGTGAACTCTACTTCCCTAAGCGAACCCAACAATAAAAATCACACCAAAAAAAGTAAGGATCGGGCTATTTTTGGTAACTTGGACTATTTCACCCTAACCAATGCTGATTTATCCTCAGCCAACGTAGGTCACCTAAACCGCCATCGGGTATTTTATATAAAAATTTACAACCCTTTACCTGGGTTGGTCATTTAGTTATTGGAGCCTTATTACATTCAAGCATGAATCTTCAAGCCCTCTTGCATCAAGATGACAAACACACACAACCACAGTGCAAGAGAAGCAGTCGGTTTTCCTTCCAGAGTGTTGGAATACTCACGGGAGAACACATAGGTTATATTGTCGTGGCACTGGACTCAAGTACCTCTTCTTCTGATCAACCATCAACCATCTCAACTCACATGATCTATAAAATACCAAGTGTTGTGATTTCAAGCATTTATGCTTATCCCATTATAGATCTCTTGTTGCTTTCAGTATTTTATTTCTTCTATTCCCTGTACATGATCTTCTTCCCACCAACCCACTATTCAACCACCCCAAGCCTTTTCACCCTTCTAAACCTCCTTCTTAGTATTCCTGAGTCTTCTCATCCATATTATGACCCAAACCACACTACCCTCACTCTGGGTGCAATCACAGAGAGCCTAAAAACCTGTTTTTAATAGTTCATTACCTATTTCCCTTATCAACATCGTTCCTTACCATCGTTGGTTTCATCCCCATATCGACATCGGTCACCAGACTGATATCAGTCTCTATGTCATTTTTTATTCTCAGACCAAGCAAGCTTCCCACTCACCCAAAACCAACCCAGACCCTTAACCAATCACCAGACCTTTGACCAGACCTTTGTCTGACCTAAACAAAATTGGGTTCTAATTAGATTTAGTGTTAATTTGATATCTAGCATAAAATCTAGTGTATTGTGTGCATGAGAAACCTAAATCATTACATTACAGGAATTATTATTTTTAGTTGCTTGTTCACATTGAATTGTTATTAAACTATGGATTGACAACCTCTTTAGGAAGCACCACATTTCCTAGATATAGGATACGCTAGGTAGTCCATTGTCATATGCTATTTGATACTATTTTGTGGTCTTTCTTTGCATTTATAGGTAGTTCTTCCCAGACAAAAAGAAGTTATCTATAATCAACTTGGATAATGTCAACAATGCACACATTCTACCTTCCACCTTCGCCTCACAGGTATTCCTCCTTAACCATTTACCTTCTATCTGTTTCATGCTAAAAAGCATAAAACTTATTGGTGAAACATTTTGGCATGCCCGGTGGGACCCATTCAGGGTTCTTTATATTATTCATTCTTAGGGAATCATTGTGTGTTTATTTCTTTTTTAAAGAAAGTTAACATTAAAATATTATCCTTTGGAAAAATTCTTCTTCTCCTACTAATCTCAGTGAAACTTATAGTTTGGATTAAAGAGAACACTTCTTTTTATTATGTATTGAATTAGTGAAAGACATACTCTTTCCTATTCATTATTGCTCTCATCAAATTTCATTGTGGATTTAGGTTTAAAATCTTTGCATCTCATTTCTGTATGCTGCATTATAGCTCATCTAAATTATGGGTAACATATATGCTAGAAGTCATGCCCAGTTGATGGTTGAAAAAATTGAACCGTAGTTCACATTTTGCACACTCTTTATACCAATTCAATGAAAATAAACTACACATTTCTTAAACAACATCTTTCCCGGAAGAAGTTATCAATGATCACACGATCAGAGGATTGATAGTGGACTCCAACTGGTTTTCTGGCCAGTTATCATATCAGAGAAGGATCCCCCACATAAAAAATTACCTGAAACCAGCCATAGTTGTCAGTTTCTGTAAGGCACCTTTGGTAACCAAAAACTCTATTCTATTCTCAAGTCAGTCCTAAATGGCATAAACCACAATATAAAATCTACATCATAGAATTTCATGTTTGCTAGCTTTTTCTTGATTTGTGTTTTGAGGTGTGAGTTTGTTTTCTTCATTTTTTTCTCTCCTTACATACCCCACAATCAGTTGGTGTATTTGTTTTTGAGTGTGTTAGGACTAATCATTTCAATACTCAGTCTCTAAGTTGGTCTTTTTATTTGACCTAAATCACCAAAAATTCACTTTTTCCATTTTTCATAGATTTCATAGTAACCGGTGTCGGTCCCATGACCGCCATCTGTTTCATCATCTCATCGTCATCGGTTCATTGACCATCATCGGTTTTGTGTTGTTTTAGTCATTTTTTCCAAAGTAGCATTCAATCTATATTTATTTTCTTTTTGTGACTTCCTCTGTCACTTCACTATGTCTGTGAGTCCTTGATATCACCTTCATAGTCTAGTTCTACTTTGTCTTCATCATTTATTATCATATTTACAAATGTTTCATTTCTCCACAGTAATTGACATCAGTATAGTCGAACGGAAGCAGTTATCCCTCATACCAAGATCGGTTACCCCAAATGACGTTGGTCTCTATGTATGATCTTCTAATTAGAACAAAGATCAAATCATACCTTTTAAACCATTTTTTCTCCATTTCTTCTATGTTTTTGCATTATCAACAAAGCTCAAAATATTTGTTCTATTGTCAGTCACATGGTTTTGACTTGTAAACAAGCTAACTCTCTTTTGTTTCATGCTATCCTCTAGCCACTCCCATGTAGCCCATCACCCCCTTTCATCTCATCACCTATGGACTACAATTAGGATCTTTCCATACCCACTGGTGATGAGGAGTTCGTGAGACTCCTTGATCAGAACCCTTCTGCTCTACAATACTATCTCACTCATTCATCTACCCATGATTCATCAGGGAAGCTTGTATATGGCATGCATGTGTCCATTCCTCCTATCCTCGCACCCACTTCTACATCATCCACTACTAATTTGGCCTTACCCTTCCAGCTTACCACCTATTATTTCCCAGCTTAACCCTACATCATCGATATCTGCTGCACCTATGGAATTTTTTGTGCCTTTGACGTGTGTTGCTCCTATGATGTTAACCATGCCTTTATCAACTGCCTTAAGTGTAGGTCTATCTGCACATGCCACCTCTCATATACCTATTGCACCTCAACCACCATTGGTGTTGGCAGCCCACACTTCCTTCCAAAATATCATCCTCTTCATCCCACAATCTCTTCCTTTGATTGCTACGAGATTCTTTACGTCCACTCCACCTACCTACACTTATCACCAACATCCCCCTATTTCATCTACCACTTATTCAGGATACTTTCCATCTACATCTATTCTGGCCTATATTCCTTTCTCATAATTTTTGTACTTGACACCACCACATACTGGGATGCCACTCACATCATACCCACCTCATCTACCCCCTTATAGTGTAGGGGTGCCCAGTCATCACAACCTACCAATGATCTTATCAAAATTATGATGGACAATATGCAGACATTAGATGTATCTATCTCTAACTCACGTAACTCTATGACATACGATGAGATTTGTAATGATCCCATTCACCCGTCCATTCCAATTCATCCATACCTTACCCATTGAAAAATGCATAAATTCAACCGATTCAACAACAAATAAGACCCATAATAACACTTGCAATCTTTTAAGAATGTTTGTTATCTGATCGCTCCTGATGACGCTTTTCTCTTGTAGAAATTTCCAATGTCCTTGATATGACCGGCTTTATATTGTTATAGTGCTCTACCCAGGAATTATATCTTTTCATTTAATCAAGTAGCTCAAGATTTTCTAGAACACTTTTCTATCAATATTGTGAAGAAGGTCACCATGACTGACTTGTACGTGACACACCAATATGAAGATGAATATCACAGATTTTGTCGCTCATTTGCAGAGCCTGATTAACCAACTCACATTCCAAATACCTCAAACCAAGTTAATAGAGTTGTTCACCAGAGCTTATGCTAGACACATCTCACTAAATCTCCAAGTTAAAACCTTCTGCATGTTTGACGAGGATTTCACGATGACCTAGAAACTTGAAATTCATTCCATTGGAGAGAAGAATATATAATTGTGTAACAAGAATGTTGCATTTAAATCAAACAATACATCTTCTTATTCCAAACCAAAAAATAATTATTCTAAAGGAAAAGGATCTGCCAACATAGTAGTTTTGAAATCTAGCCCATCCATCATCCATCTAACCAATCAAAGTCTTCTTCCAATCTTTCTCTTCCACCCGTCTGAGGAGGAGGAGGAGGAGGAGGAAACAGGAGGACCAGCTGAAGATGTTCATGGATTTTCAGTTCAAGCGGGAGCAACAAATATATACTTCCATTAGAGAACCATACTCTTTAGTTTTAGAAAAAATTCTAAAAGTCATAGCACTCACTCTTCCATCCATCAAACCACATACTATTTTTGACCCCTCTCATCTTGTGCATGCGTGGTATAAAGAAAATTATTGTTGGAACAATCATCACGTTAGAGGTCATAGTGATGGTAATTGTATAACTTTCAAAAACATCATCTAGGAAATTTTAGATAATGGAGATCTTGTCTTTGATAATCCTAACATACCAGATAATAAAAACCTTCACATCTTCAAGAATCCATTCCCAAATCACACCAAGTTGTCTAACCAAACCAGAAAAACCTCAACCAGTGACATTAACTTTGTGGGGTTCATGTTGTTTTCGACATCATATCAGTTCTCCCTGCTCAATTTCCTCCTACTCCATCTATCGAGGAGATTCTTGCATGAGCTCCTTCATCCACAGAGGAACCTATTTCATCTACTCCTTTACCCACAGAGGAGTCTCCCTTATCTTCTCCTTCACCCATGGAGGAGTCCACCATATCTATCGATGCAGTTTCCCCACTCACCTCTCAACTTGACGAACAACCTACAATACTTCCTCTTCTACCCATGGGAGATTCATGTTTACCCTCTTCTTCACCAAAAGATAAACTTACCTCACCCAAATTTTCATCTCCCCTACCCACAGGGGATCCATTAACAACGTCCCTTCCTATTGGTGACGATTCTCCATTGGCTTTCAAGGATCATGTTCATTTTCTCTCATCTATTTTACCCACAGAGTCTTAAGTCAACCATTTCCTTATCTCACAAACATTATTTACAGGGATGACTACCAAATAAAAATCATCCCCTCATACATCGGTGTCGTTCTCATGTTTGGATGAGCTTGGATTATGTTGACAATTCCATGCTTTGGGGACATCTTTGAATTCCTGTCTCGACACAAATGAAGACGATGTCTACTGACACTTCCAAGATCTATCCAAAGGTGTTTCAGAAAAAAAAACCATCATGACCATGCCAGTTATAGAGGCCCATTCTTCATCACCATCTCCCACACCTAAACTTTAATCAACAAACGAACTTTTTCATATGCCTAAAACCTTACCTACACTTATATCTTCCTTCATGTCCAGACCCATTACCACATTAGTAGTCATGCCGAAATCAAGTCTAGTCCATCCTCCTATCAAAATAGATTTATCCACATCCTCAAAATCCTTCGCAAAGACGATTCCCCACCTAATAAGAAGACCCAACCCCTTAGGCCGCATACACCAGCTTTTCCCACTACCCCTCTGTCACCTTCTCACTTCCATCTATCCTAGGTCCCCACCCATCAACCTTGGCCAAGCAGCCTCCTACCCATAGTAAACCAAAAACATAGCAACCCACCTCATCACGATCCTCTGTTACACCCAAATTACCTACATAGTCTTATGTTTTCGATGTCACCTACATCCTTTCTACCTCATATACCTACACCACTTCCAGTATCCTCATCATTACCTATGTTATTCCCTTCTCCTCAACCAGGTACCTTCCACATTTCCTCTTACTACAACCTTCACCGCACCTCCATTATCACCTTGGATAACCCATCCCCTTCTGCCATCTACCTTCCCTTCTACATCATGCACTTATTATTCACCTTTACCCTAGAAGGTGTAATCAAATCCCAAGAACCCACTACCTTCCAAAGAGGTAGTTAAACCTACACCACCTTCAACAACTAGTTCACCTGCTACATCTTTACCCAAGAAGGTGCAATCCAAACCTAAAACCATACTATCTACCAAAAAAGTGGTCAAACTTACTCAACCTCTGATTCCACCTCCAATGATGCCTCTCCCACCAAATTCACCCACACTTCCATCCAGACCCACACTTACTTCACATTGTGATCCATTGGCAAGGTCTTATGCCAACATCTTAGCTAACCTTTTGGAAACCTCTTTCATCACATTGCCACCACTTAGACCTTACGACCCACTCAAACCTAAACCAAAAGGGTTTGATGATACCAAAATTTTTGCTTACCATCATGTGTCAGGGAATGATGTGGAAAACTATAAGGCTCTTAATAATATTCTTCTCCAATTATTTTCTCTTGAAGAAAACTTTGACGATGATGATCTTTTAGATGAGGACCCTTTTCCACCTGCACCTATCACCACACATCCTCATCCCATACCTATTTAGTGACCTTCATCTCCCCCTCCACAACCATTTTATCCTCCTCCAACATTTGAGATCAATATGGTAATCATAAGAGAGCTAACCAAATATTTTCCAAACTGCCAATGTGTTTCATTATTTTCACAAAACTAGTATATGCCCTCACCATATTTTTTCTTGTCCTATCACTACACCTATCATGACTCACATTATACTTTACTGCTGATCAATATGGTTCAAATTGCCACTCAATCCCAGAAGGACAAAGGAAAGGAGAAAACAACCAAGCTCATCCACTACTCTTTTACCCAATATTCCATTTGCACCTGCACCCAAAATCACCATCCGTGGACCCACATACCCTATTTCTAATGGGGTTATCGCATTATACAATGCTTAAACAATTACACCAGTCCCCTCTCAAAATGTCTTTGTATGACCTTGTCTAAACCTATGAGTCTCATCGTCAAGCCCTCATTGAGGTCCTTCAATATATTGAGGTTCTACCTAATGATCCTACTCTTGTTCCATCCATTATCACTCCTCACCAAGTGGCCTCTCTCTCCACTTCATCACCTTCCTTTGCTCCTACTACCACTCATCAAATAGCTGCTCTCAGTTTCTCTAAGATGAGATTCTCTCCAATTGGATGATCCTGACCCCACCCTATTTATTTCCATCTACATTGATAATATATGCATGTCCGATGTGTTATGATCGATGGAGGTGTGAGTATCAATGTAATTTCCTCCCATGCATACAACCAAATGTGTATCCCTACTAACTACATGCATAATAACCTAGTTATGTTGCATTCATTTAATGATACTATGACTTCCACCTTCAGACACCATCATTCTCCACATTTGCATGTAGGCCCCTATACCATTCTTGAATTATAATATGTCTTTGAGGGGTAATTCCATTACAACATGCTTGCTTGGTCTGACCTTGGATTCACACCATGGGTTGTGTTCCTTCAACCTTACACCAATGTTTAAAATTTGAACATGAAGAGCACAAATATACCATTTCAATCTGAACCTTCAACTTTTAATACCTATAACATGTTTTATCGACCCAATGATGTCCTTATACTAGTTAAGGAATCTACCACTGCTACCACTTCTTTTTTAGTATCGCTACCTCATCCACCACTTCTGCTCGCAACATATTCTGCACAGCTAAATCCTCTATTCCCACTACTTCCAAATAGCTTCTGTAGCTTACCCATCAGCCAACCCATCCACTTCCTCAAACATCCCATGATTTCTTCTTCCTATTATGTCAGTGATTCATCCATTCCCGCTACCCACATACTAGCTATTGATGCCATAGAAGGTGTTTTTCAATTCTTCACTTTAGGAAGAGTACCTACCTTTATAACAATGACACGTTCCTTACTCCTCAAGAGTATGGTAACCTTCACCAACATCCATTACTATGATCATCGCGTAGGAAACATTTTACCCTATGGGCCTCCCCACCTTTGCACACTAACTCAACATATGGGGGACTTAATGCTTCTACCTACTCACTCAAGCCACCTTCCCAAACTTAACCATTTTCCTCTGACCTTTAATCTCTCACCAACCACCGCTTCAACCAATACCTTCCTCCATCGATTGTGCTTGGAACGGTATTTGGACTTTTGTTTCTATGAATAGGGTCACCACACTATCATTCCTTACACCACTCATAAGCATAAAGACCACAGTGGTGTTGGATTTTCCAAACCACCTTCTAAGAAGGCTCGCAAGTTAAAATCATTGAGGATGATAAATATTCCCCACCCCATTCACCAAACATCACCACCTTCACCTACAGAGTCTATGGATCTAGAATCCATTCTTCCTAACTTTTCTTTGTCTTTCATGAAAATCATTTCCCTGGGACCTCTAACTTATCAGCATAATGGTGAGGCTCCCTCTTCTTTTCCCTTCCTATATCATGATATGATCGATGATGTTATGCCTTATATTAACATCATTCAATGTCAGGACGATGAGTCTATTCTCATCATACCTTGGTGCAAAAGATTATTATAATCATCTGGTCTCTACTTTCTGAAACGTACAAACCATGTTGAATGAATTGACAATTGAAGATAAACATTCACACTCAAGATGACCCACAAATTCTAAAAATAGGCCAATCTTTAGATTTTATTAAATAAGAAGATTTCAAATCTTTCCTTTAGAGATCATAGCAACATGCTTTTTCTTATTCCAACACTGATATGCATGGTATTGACGTAAAAATTGTGGTCCACAGTATTGTAGCCATTCCTGTATGCCAAACCCATGAAATAAAACGTTACAAAAAATGCATCCTCGCATTGTCCCTTCTTGTTAAAGAATAAATCCAAAACCTTATTTCGATTTCCTTTATCCTACACATTTATTATCCCCAATAGATCTCTAACATCATTCCATATCACAAAAGCAACAGGGGGACTCTGCATTTGGATGGATTTCCATGACCTTAACCTGGTTTGTCCCAAAAGACGACTTTCCTCTACCTAGTATTGACCAACTCACTTGATATTACCATCAGCCATGAGATGTTATCACCCATTCATAGTTCCTTGGGTTATAACCAAATATTAATTTCCCCGGAGGATCAACACAAAACCGCATTCATCACTCCTTATGGGACCTTATGTTATCGTGCCATACCATTTGGCCTTAAAAAATGTTGATACTACATATCAACGGGCTATGACTTATATCTTTCATGACATCATGCATAATATATTGGAAGATTACATTGATTATCTTCTTGTCAAGTCTAAACATCGGACCGAACACCTTTCTGTCCTTAAGGTTTTCTTTGACCATCTCATCAAATAATGTGTTCACCTTAAACCTAAGAAGTGTGTCTTCACTATTCTCTCAGGCAAGCTCCTTGGTTTTATCATTTCTTTGTGTGGCATTGAAGTTGATCCCGATAAAATCAAGGATATTCTTGAGATGCCTCCACCTACTAACATTCGTCAACTCCATAGTTTGCAAGGCAAGTTACAATCTATTCATCCCTTTATTTATTAGCTTTCTGACCACTGCCATCCATTTCATCATTTTCTAAAAAAGGATATCTTCTTCAAATGGGATGATAAATGCCATAAATCCTTCAACACCTTAAAACAATACCTCCTCCAACCACCAGTGTTCATTCAACATGAGGATGACCAACCATTTTACCTTTACATTTCTACTACAGATCATTCCCTAGGTGTCATGCTCTCTCATCGTGACGAGCAACACAGGGAGCACGTAGTTTATTATATAAGTCATACACTTTTAGACTATGAAACTAGATATATATCTTCTACATTCCTAAAACCTGGTCCTAGCCTTATCCTCCATTTCATGACTAAACTTCATGTGGATTGTGATGATAATCCTCCTACAACAATATTCCATTACTAACCATTACTGACTAGCTAGAAGATGCAACTCTCTTCAATTATCTCAACCAATCATGCCAAATTTTGCAATTTTTCCTTGTTTGACTTCCAACGCTAGCATTTTTCCTCTCCTTAGATGATACCATTTCACTAAAGATCAACTTATACAATAATGATTCCAAATCTCCTTACTACGTATTTTTCTGCTTTAAAGTTATCCTTTATTGCCTCTTAAGGCTTATTCAAATGAAATGACCCCTGTCATGATCTTTCAAGTCTAGATTTAAATGAAAACTAACAAGCTTATTTACAATTTTGGAGCGACTCGCTCCTAGGTCATCAAACTGCCACAACCATATATAGACTTAGATAACCTAATGATCTTATTATGAAACCCCCTCAAATTTAGATTCTGAACACATACTTCGAGACAAGTATACTACACATTTTTTTTATCGAGATTTCATCACAACCAAGTATAATCCTTCCTATCTTGACATGATTTTATACTACCTTTCAATGTATGTATGAACTGTGTGTGTATGTTTGTATGTCCATGTATGTACATATTTGTATGTGACACCATGGCCTGTATCAATGTACTATATTTAATCCCCACTGTCACCCTATGACATACATAAGCTAATTGCTCACACACACATACAAGGTTGTAATCACATACATATCTATTCTACATACATTACACACTTGTAGGACACACATTCACACATGGACACACACATTATCACTTTGGTACACAGTAGATTGTTAAATACATTTCCCTGGGAATTCTAACATCCATATCAAAACAAAAAAGTACAAAATGAGCCTTGGACTCAAGATCCCCATAACCCTCCTACTAGAGATCAATAGTGGTATTATCTCTAAACTTTCCTTTTACGGTATCTCAGCTCATTTTTTTGATGCTCTCCCTAGAAAATATGAAATTCCATACACCATAAAGGGAAGTTCACGATGGAATTGTATGTGAAAAATCTCTCTTTTAAGTGGCTTAGTTTTATCTACTTTACACATTCCTACGCCTTGGACTATTACATTGCCAACCCTTGATCGTGCATTATGTAGGAAATAAGGGATAAATTTTGGTGCAAGACTAGTTCACATTGCTTCGTAACTAGTAGTAACTCATGTGTTTAAAATGATTATTGATCTCAAGTTAAGGTATTTATTTTGCATATGGGTTTTTCAACATTCAAAGAGATAGTTTTTTCCCTGTGGTGCACCCATGCTTTGAACTACATTTGTCAAGAATCACTTGTTCTTCATATTATATATTACATGGTTGTCTACTGTTTCTTTACTCTTCTCTAGATTTGTCTATGGAGTTTTGATCCCTTCACCCTACAATTTTCACACCTGAATTTCAAAACACATGTTTACATGTTCCATAAAAGTATAGAACTAGTTATTCTAGTTACATACATAAGTATGTACAACTAGTTAAGTTTTCTTATTTCACAATTTATCATAGGTGATTTGAGGTTTTGGCCATGTGTTTATTTCTCTTTTTCTCTCATTTTGTGTCATAAATGCCATGTCAATATGAGAAAAGCTTGATTTCCCGGTATATCAGGATTTTTTTTAGGCCAAATGAAACACTATATTAATGCATTTGGGTTGCACTTAATAATCAGAGGTGAGATTAAATGTGAAGTTATACTGTACAGAAAATTTATTGTATAGTCTAAAACACTGATGTCACATCAAAATAAGATCCACAAGCATATTAATTTCCCACTAGGAGACTAGTTTTCCTCTGAGCAAGCATCTGAAAAAATCACTAGGGTTAGAATGATTACCAACTACACGACTACTTGTTGAACACAGATTCATACTTCCCTATGTTGACCACCTTGGTCATCATAGTTCTCTAGGATGAGGGCCTTGTATAAATATTCAAGCAAGCTTCAGGTTATCTTTGGTTTAGCAGCTATGCCTGAATGAAATATTTTCCTTATGCAATATATGCTATCGTCCTAAAAGTTGAAAAGTAGGGTTCTTAAAAAGAAGTGCATAGTTTTCCAACAATTCACTAATGTAGCTTCCCTTCCTTGGGAAATGTATTTGACCATTAGGGAAATTGATTGCATTTAGCATAGAATCAATTTAACCAAATCAATAGCTAAAAAATTGCCTCATATTGGACATACCCATTTTTGAACCCATAGTCACTGTGCTTGACAAACCCTATAAGCTTCTGGTCGTGAAATCCAACTGGTTGTGGTCTCACCTAGGAGTGTAAAGATGATCCCTCATGCTCCTGAAACTACATCTCTAGCCATGCTGGAACTCTAGGAAAATCACACAATTATGTTGTGCTACTTCTAACTTTGGCTCAAATGAAGCACATGGTGCCTCTCAAATGGGGAAGGATCTAAAGCTTTACTGACTGATTGTCTAGTGCTATCACTACCAGGATTACAACTTGCAACAAATGTTACTTTACAGGCCGTTCCCACTGGGAAAGGTGAAATTTCACCAACTGATTTTATCCATGGCATACATCCAATGGACTACCAACCAGTAATGAGTAAGGTACCTTGATGACAATCTGAGAGTTTCTCATCCACTGTTCTATTTTCACTGCTCCTATAGATTCAATTTGAAATTACATGCCAAGTAGTCCCAACCAGTTTAGAATCCTGCATATTAAACCTCTCCAAGACCTTGCTTAATGTTCTTTCTGAGAGTAAAGTACAGCTTCACTTCCTATAATTCCTGATTTTATGTGGCAACACTGAAGGATTTTTTGTGGCTTCACTTAGATCCTTCATGAAACTTAAAAAGGTGACCTTTTCTCTTAGATCTTTCTTTGAAAGAACTCCAGATTTGATACATATTAGGTTTACTTACATTTCACCTCATACAAACACAGGATTTATAGACTTCCTTCCTCATGTCTTTGTCCATGCACGGATTGGATCATGAATGGGCATCTAAGGGTAACCTTACTTCATCCTGAAACTATCAAATTTGACATCTTAAACTCCATTCTAAAATTTTAGCTGTTTGTCAACCGCTGCCCTAAGAGGATCGGCGAAAGTTTGCATACCATCTCCTACTTGGCCTGCTTCAGTACTTACAGGACCTTTGCCGCCCCTGCATATATGGCGGTTCTCCTCCAAATCACTCATGCAGAGTAATGTAGTTTTACTATCAACCTTGTTCTACCTCATTGGTGCATGTATTTTGGTGGGCTAATACAATTCTCCTTCCAAGAATAGTTGATGCAAGATAATGAAGTCATGTGTTTAGTACAGGATCATTACATCTCATTAGAAATCTATACCTTTTGCTTAGGTGCAGGCTCTTTGACCACAAAAGCTTAGTAGGGGAGTTGAGGACATTTTCTTGCAACTCCCTTCTTCCTCCTTTGAATTTGGACACGCTACTTGGTTCGCATTCAATGAACTGACTTTCATCCAACCTGCCAAGAAGCTTCACTGTAATCCCATCTCTGGTTGAACATGAGTGCCAATGCTGTACATCCATGGCTTTGAGTTACCTCAGTACAATTTTTGGATGGCATCTGTATGCATTGCTTCTTTCTCTTGTCATGCATAGATGATTTAGTAGTAATCGAATCTAGTTTTATATTTTTCATGGTATGGCAAAGGTTATTTTCCAACTACTGAAGACTAAGGTCCTCATATATAGGGAGTTTTTGATTCCAAATCTTGCGGCCCAACTCTTTGTCAACTTGATTCATGTGACTTTCTTCAGAATCCGGTTAGCTCCAGTACTACTGCTGCTCTATTCACTACCGTTCTTGGATCTCTTCTCCTTTTGCCCAAGTCAAGTCCAGTGAATTTAGGTAAGAAAGAGTGACATACATAGGATCGGAACTAATTTTTTTATCCTTGTGGTGGAAGGGAAGGTGAACATTTCATGTCCAAATGTGGATCTTCTGTAATAACCAACTGAAAGTGTTATCAAAAATTTCTAAGGTGGCCTCTGGAAATTTCCTATGAAGAAATGCTTTCTTCCAATGGAAGTAAACAAAACTGATGAAAGTTCCAAAATGAGGCTCTAAGTTGAGATTTCATAATTTCTTACACATACCAAGCCTTCTTTGATTATGCCTAATGCATGGAAGTCCCATTGAGGATTGACTAGCTGATATTCATCAACTTGACAGTCTTCTATACTGCATTCTTCCTCAATTATGAACAGCATCATCCCTGGTCATACAATGTAAGGACCTCATTAAACTCAAAATGGTAAAGCTAGTCAGGGGTATGAATTCTAAAACCATATTAGCCTCTTCCTCAACATATTGGGTATTTTAAACTGAATACTTTGCATCACTGTTCATTGTAACTTGTAATTCTTGAACCTTCTTTATCTGATCCCATAAGGTAATGTGGATGTGCTAAGGCCTGTAGGCCATTGTTCTACAAGGCTCTTACATGCAAAAATCAAAGCTTTGAATAGAACCATAGTTACTAATAGCATTAGACTGGAAAGTCTTCTTGATTTGGATCATCAATAAATAGCTTACCTAATTGCTTGATCTTCTGCTCCATAGACATATACCTGAGTGTCCCCATACATCAACCTGGACCATGGTCGTTGAACTACATCTAAATCTGTTGCTAGGTCAATCTTGAGGAACTCCCCTTGCTATTTTCACAGTCCCATCATTGCATTCCTGGACAGGAATCACCAAACTTGGTTGGTACTATGGGTCTAAGAAAAATCCTTCTTTATGCAACTTCCAAGAAATTGTGGTGTCAGTATGATCCAGCTTTAGGTATCACAATATTTATCATAGTTTCATTAGCTACAATTTATAAGGTTGCAGTGCAATAGTGGCAGTGTTTACCTTTCCATTTACCTCTGCTACTTATCTTTTGGCCATGTTCTTTTACCTACTAATTTTGACTCAGTCTACCCAATGAGCACTCCTTACTTGTGTTCTCATTTCAATGTAGCTTGACTTGTAACAATTACATTACATCCATGGGCTTCCCAGATTACCCTATCCTCTATCAGGTGAGTGTTCATCCCAAATACTTGGTAGGCACATGTCTTGCATCCTCCAAGTCATATATCAAGTATTCCCATTCTGCATGTCTAACCAGAATCATAACCTCTATTGTCTAGTGTTGCACACTATTGATCATATTGCCAATGATACATCCTGTTATCGCCCTCAAATTCTCCACTTTTTTGAATCATCATCGTCAGTAATTTGTGGCCAGTAGTTATCCATAGAAGCCCCCAATCTCTAAAATACAAGATTCAGTAACGACCTTTCCAACAGAACTGAAACTGGAGAAATATTCATCCTAACATGGCTAGATCACCCGTTGCCCACAAACCCCTCCTTGTTTGACCTTCCTATTGTTGAGACTTGCAAAAGTGATCCTAACTGAGCCTTGTGAAATTATGCACACTAGAATAGACTTCCAGCTATAAACAGCATACTATCCAGTATTTCTAGATCTACTTGATCCTTCAAATCCTTTAATTTTCCACTTTTGTTTCAACTTTAAAAGGTGTCTCCCTGATAAAATTTTACCAGTCGCTGTTGTTGTCGGCCATCAAAATTCCCTTCTTTTGAAGTCAAGTTTCAAAAATTTTGAGTCGGTACCTTGGAGTATTGGATCGCATCGAGCCTGGCATTGTTTGCAGTTTTCCCATTTCATGGAGAACAATTTGAAAGTCGGGCGTAATGGTGAAGTTTTTCCCTTCTTTTTATTTCTTCCCGCAGTCAGGAATGACAGGCATATCATCCCCGTTAATTTTTGCCCCAGCATCCACAGGTAGTATGTGGACATCTCTGATTGGATGCAATATGGCCATGTTTCAAGAAACAACGGAAGCCTCCACACGTCCAAATGGTGCAACTCCAAGGGTAGGGCCCAAGGGATAGTCTTCAATTAAGCACAGGTTTTCCACATGTCCCAGGTCCAAAATGAAGACAGAACAAGCCCAAATTGACTAAGTATGGAAGGTTCAATGGATGGCACCACGTGCCTCATCGATGCAACTTCAAGAGTTGAAGCTAGGGGTAGTTCTCAAACTTGCGCCAGTCCTCCATGTGTCCCAGGTCCAAAAAGGGACAGAGCTGGTTATTTAAATTGACTAAGTATGAGTGGGTCGGTGGAAGCCTCCACGTGCCTCAATGACGCAATTTTGAAGTGAAACCTAAGGGCCAATCTCCAAATGAGCACCAGCCTGCCACGTGGTCAAAGTCAATGGAGAGACAGAGTTGGCCATTGAAAATTCCAAGACCGGTAAAAGGAGCCACGCGTCAGCTCGGCACAATTTCAGGAGGCATTTCCAAAGCAAAAACTCAAATGAGCGCCAACTCTCCATGTGTCTAGGGGTCAACATAAGTCAAGCAGGAAATAGGCCCAAATCAACTAAGTATAAAAGAACCGGCGGATCTCTCCATGTGTCAGCTTGGCGCAACTTCAAAGGAAAAAAATGCAAAAGGCATCTGCAGGCCCACTCCAATCAATTTCTTCCACGTGGGTGGCCCAAATTTAAAGTTGTAAAAGTAAATCGAATGGCCCATATTTTAACTGGTGAAATAATGTAACGGCCATATATTTGGAAACCTGGTTTTTCCGCCATTAACGTTTCTTTACGAATCAAGAATTTGAAAGGGCACAAATGGTTGGAATGATTTGTAACCATTTCTTGCTTGCTCGAGGAAGTTGTAATTGTTTCTTGCTTGCTTGAGGAAGTTGTAACCGTCTCTTGCGAGCTATTTCAAGGGCTTTCAAAGCCATTGTAAAGGGTTGGGAATTTTGATATTCTGGAACTGTAATTTCAAATCAGAAGAAATCAATACAAGGGTTTTCCCCTTTTTCCTCTATTTTCTCTTTCCTTCTTGCTCTGATCTATGAATCATTTAATCCTTGCATGCTTAGAAACTTTGTGTTCTAGTTTATACAATCTCAAGAACTTTGAGTTCAAGAATTGTGCCCGTTATGAACGTGAATGGTTCTACTCTATATCTCATTTTCTCAATACATATAAGGGTTTTCTCTACCATCTCTTTTCCCTGAAAGTATTGTCTTCTTCTGCCTCCCTCCTCTCTTCAAGTCTTCTATCCTCATGTATTGATAACTTTCCATGCATAAAACACATTTCAAGATATCAGGAAACCACCATTGAATGAAAGATTGTGTATTTGTACATAGGTTTTGCCCTTGCTTTCAATAAGGGAACCTCTCCCATTAAAGAGGAGGGACTTGCTTGTCCCCTGACTGTGGTTTCATTCCAAGTGCAAATCTGAAACCCAACAGTTTTTGGTGACTCCGCTGGGGATTTGTTCAATAAATTTCCTTTCTAAAAAGAACAACTAATTTGATCATTTCTTTGATCTGGTGACTCTAAGATACACTCATGGTAGAAGGGCTCTTAGAATTGAAGATCCCCAATTTCAACTCCTGGATCAACAAGGTTTTCAACTTCCTCCAACAAGAAGAAATAGAAGAGATCATTCCACAAGCACATCTCCTGTTGAAGACAGAGCTTCTGGTAGTAGCATTCCTCAAGCACAACTTAGCCCTAATCTTCATGCCCTAATTCTTGTTGGTGTCTCAGTTCCACTTCAAGAAATATTTCCAAGGATGGCAGCACCTCGGCCTTGGGGACAAAGAGTTGGGCCTCTGGCTCTTCCTCAACCATTGCATGAGTTACCTAGGGGTAACAGGAAGAATTTTCCCAAGTTTAGAGGTGATGGAAAAGTGCACCCTGATGAACACATTGCAGCCTTCATTGTTGCATGTGGGGTCCTTGGAGTTGAACATGAGGATGTCTCTGTTAGGCTGTTTGTGGAGACCTTGCAAGACAATGTTGCAGATTGGTTTTACCATCTTCCTACTGGACCATCACCGATTGGACTACTATGAGGACTGAATTTGAGCAGCATTTCAAACCTGCTGAAGATGTGCATACTTTTCTAGATCAGATTTCTCAAATCAATAAGGATCCACATGAGCCTATGAGAGAATTTGTGGCCAAGTTCAACAAGTTGATTAACAATATTCCACTAAATACTAGGCCTATTGATCAGATTCAGAAGTGTTTCTTCTTGAATGCTCAATTTCCAGAAGTAAGCTATGCCCTGAGGAGAGAAAATCTTGCAACTTTGGATGTTGATCAGAGATTGGTTGTTAGTGTGGAAGATGACTTGATCATGTCTAGCAAGCTGAAAAGGGAGTTTTTCAAATCCAAAGTGTCTTCTTCTTCCTCTCCTCCTAGAGGTAATGCAGATCAGTTGGTGCAAAATCTGGCTAATGACCTCATTACCATCAAGAAACAATTGGCTCAGCATGCTCCATATCAAGATGTTCCAAGGAAGAACTTTCAGCCTAGGAACCACTTGCCCTCTTCTCAAACCAGGTTGGCCATTGAAGGTCCACCCCTCAAGGTTCCTGTCAATGCTACTTGTGAGGTTCTTGAGCCTAATGATGAGGAAGAAAATGGGCTCTATGATGAACAAGAAGAGGAAGCTGATGAAGAACTGGAGGAGCCTGGTGGTTCTCGAGTTCATTTCCTCACCACTGAAGGTGTGGATGATGAAGATGATTATGATGATGTAGTGGCTGAGATGAATAGTGAGTCATATGTTGTTATGACCTGGGAGCAGACCAACAAAAAGGAAAAAGTGGTGCAACCTACAAAAATATCCAAGGAGTACCCCATCACCATCCCGGTGATTGCAAGAAGAGGAGCTCCTATTCCTACTACTTCCACCCAAAAGGTAAGCTCTGCTAGTCCTTCTCCCTCTACTTCTGCTTCTGAGAATTCTTGTCCAACAAATGATAAAGCTGATAGATCAAAAGCTCCTCCTACTCCTAGTAGTGATTCCCCATCCACATCTGGATCTTTTGACATTATAGACCATCTTAAAAAGACCAAGATTCAGATTTTTGAGGCAGAGTTCTATCAAACCCATCCTAAAGCCTTTGCCAAAATGGTTAACTTTGTAAATTCTAAATCTAAAACCCCATCCCATTCTTCTAAAGGCATTTTTCCCACTCCCTCTTCCTCACCTCAATCAAGCCTTGTGGCTACAGTCACTTCCCCTAATGAGAAAATTGAACCATTCTATGTGACCCTTCTCATAGCTAGCCATAAACTCAGTAACTATGTCATAGATTCAGGAGCATCAGATAATGTAATGGCTATAAAGGTAGCCCATGCTTTGGGTCTGACCCTAACACATACCTTTGGTTCCTATTATTCCATGGAGAGTAAGAAAGTACCTTTGGTTGGTAGAATTAAAGATGCACAAGTAGCTTTTGCTGCTTTCCCAGAGAAAAGGGTCTTAGCCACCATTTTGGTAGCTGATATTCCTCCTTCATATGGGATGTTGTTGAGTAGAAATTTCTGTAAGGAGGTAGGAGGGGAAATCCAAATGGATTGGTCACATGCCTTGATCCCTGTCAATGGGAAGATGAAGAAGCTGCTTCCTGAGAAACAAGCAGAGTATATTGTGCAAAAGACAGATGATCCTAAAGCACAAATACTATATGAAGACATTGGGCATGGGAACTACATGATCATGTCACAAGAGGAGACAAGTCTGTCAAAGGGAGTGTTGCTTGACCCTAATGGTGTGTGGACTTTGGAGTTTGATGGAAGCTTGCTCTTCAGCTAGTTTTGGAGCTGGTGTAGTGCTCATTTCTCTTGGGGGTAAGGTTCATCCTTTCTCCTTCAAGTTTCAGTTTGAAAATACCAACAATACTGCTGAGTATGAGGCCCTCATTCTTGGGTTGAGCATGGTGAAGGAGATGGGAGTGAAGAACCTTCTTGCTCATGGAGATGTAGAGCTAATTTTAAAACAAGTTAGAGACCTTTATCAGGTAAAGAACAGAAGGTTGAAGCACTATAGGAATCTGGTCTGGGATTCCATTGAATTCCTTGATGCTTTTTCCATTGAAGCTGTGCCAAGGGAAAGGAACACTAGGGCTGACTCTCTAGCTGTTTCGGGGTCCTTGTTGATTCCTCATCTTGATTTCCCTCAAGAGAAATTCACCATTGAGATGATCCATAGACCCAGTGTGCCTGACAATGCAAATAATTGGCAAGTTTTCAATGATGACCAGCATTTTCTTTCTTTCTTGGAGCTCAGAGACAACTTTGATCAGTTGTACTTTGAAGGAAGTGACAATCTCCCTAGAGAGTGTGTGTCATCAAATGAAGAGGATGTCAAAGAAGAGATGGATCAAGATGGATGCATCAAACTGAAAGGTAACAAAATCCCTAAAGGGATGGTGAGTTTGGAGGATATTTTTGATAAACATGACAGGTATATGAAGTCTAAAGTTTCCCAAGGAGCCCGGTAATCTGCTGAGACTAAGAAAGTGAATATTGGGAGTCTTGCTGATCCCAAAATGGTCAAAATTGGAAAATGTTGCACTCGTGAAGAGAAAAATAAGGTGGTGAATCTGTTGAAGAGGTATGTTGATGTTCTGGCTTACTCTTATGATGATCTTAAGGCTTTTCAGCCTAAAGAAATGCAACATTTCATTCCTCTTAAGCCTAGGATCAAACCCTTCAAACAGAATCAAAGGAAATATAATCCAAAGATAGATGATACAATTTTCCAAGAAATACAAAATATTTTGAAGGCTAAGATCATCTTCCCCATCCACCATTCAACGTGGATTGCTAATATAGTGCCTGTCAGGAAGAAGAATGGTGAGATCCAGATCTGTGTAGACTTCAGAAATCTAAATCAGGGTTCTTTGAAGGAAAACTACCCTCTCCCCATGATGGACCAAGTATTGCAAGTTGTCACAGGCTCGGAGATGCTATCTATGTTAGATGGATTCTTAGGGTACAATCAAGTAGAGGTGAATACTGCAGATCAACATAAGACTGCCTTTACTACTCCTTGGGGCACCTTTGCATACAAGAGGATGCCATTTGGTCTCATCAATGTTGGTGCTACTTTCCAGAGGGCCATGGACTTGGCTTTTGGTAGTTTGAAAGGGAAATGCCTTGTGTATTTGGATGACTTGAAAGTGTTTTCTAAAGCAAGAACAGATCACTTCCAACACCTTGAAATAGTATTGCAGAAGTGTAGAGATCATGGGATTTCTTTAAACCCTAAGAACAATGTGTTTTGTGTCATGGAAGGAAAGCTGTTGGGACACAATGTTTCAAAGGAATGGATCAAGATTTATCTGGAGAGAGTTCAGGTCATCCAGTAAATTCCTCTTCCATCAAGTAAGAAAGGTGTCCATTCTTTCTTTGGTAAGATCAATTTCCTAAGAAGATTCATCCCCGATTTTGTAGAACTTACTATGAGCATTGCTCACATGATACAAGGGAAGAAAAAAATTGGTTGGTCCTATGAAGAGAAGAAATCATTTGAGGACATTAAATAGTCTATTGCAAAGACTCCAATCTTGGCTTTCCCTGACTTTAGCAAATATTTCATTATCTATTGTTATGCCACTGAAAATACCCTAGCTGCTATGTTAGCCCAGAAGAATGCTGAAGATCATGAGCTCCCAATTGCATTCATGAGTTATGTCTTGAAAACTCATGAGCTGAAGTACACCATGATGGAGAAACATGTTTTTGTAGTTGTTAAATTTTTCAAGCAGTTTAGGTTTTACATCCTTAATTCTCATTTTGTAGTGCTGGTGCCTGATACAACAATCAAATCCATTCTTACTCAGCAAGAATTTGGAACCAAGAGAGGTAATTGGGTAGCAAAGGTGCAAGAGTATGATCTTGACATTAGGCCAACAAATCTAGTTCAGGGTAAGGGCTTGTGTGAACTCATTGCTGAGGGAGCTGCCAAGGATTTGTCCAAAGATGGAGTTGATGTCCCTGTTGTTTTGTTCCTTATCTCGATAGATATGTGGTATGCTGACATTGCTCACTTTCTGACCTATGGAGAGTGTCCATCTCACTTGAGTGCCAAAGAGAAGAGAGCCATCAAACTGAGGTCTACACAATATGTGCTATGGGAGAATGCTTTGTTCAAATGAGGCATAGATGGAAGGTTTTTGAAGTGTGTAGAAAAGGAGCAACAAAAGAAGTTGTTCTCTGCTTTTCATGACCAGGCTTATGGAGGTCATTTCTCCTCTATTGTAACAACTCATAAAATACTTCGTGTTGGTTATTATTGGCCCACTCTATTCATAGATGCATCAAAATGGGTTGGTAAATGTGTAGCATGCCAAACGTTTGTTGGAAGACCTAAGTTGGTTGCTTTTCCTCTCAAGCCTGTAGTGATTGAAGAGTCATTTCAACAATGGGGTTTAGACTCAATTGGAGCACTCAATCCATCTTCTAGTGTTGGGCATACCCATGTGTTGACTACCACAGATTACTTCACCAAGTGGGTGGAAGCCATCCCAGTTAAGAGAACTACTTTCGAAGTAGTTTACAACTTCATTAAGGAGAACATATTGATCAGGTTTGGGACCCCAAACAAAATTGTGACTGAAAATGCTTCCAAATTTTCTTCTGCTAAGATGATGGACTTCTACTATAGGTATGGGATATCCCTCACTCATTCTTCAGATTACTACCCCCAAGTGAATGGACAGGAAGAATCAAATAACAAGAACTTGGTGAACATAGTTAGAAATCTTATAAATGATTCTCAAAGGAATTGGCATAAGAAGCTATATGATGCACTTTGGGCTGATAGAATTAAACCTAAGAGAGAAATTAGAATGTCTCCTTTCTAAGTGGTGTATGGTGTGGAAGCTCAACTGCCAGTCACAGTGGAATTTCTAGCCTTGCATCTAATGAAAACCATTGAAGATTCAACTTTTAATAGCTCTTTGGATAAGAGAATTTTGTACCTTCAAAAGATTGATGAAGACAGGTTGTAGGTTTTTGATAGGATATCAGCTCATCAACTAAAGGTCAAAGCTCTATTTGACAAGAAATCCAAACCCTAATTTTTCCAAATGGGAGACATTGTGCTGCTTTGGGACAAAATACATGAGCCATGAGGAAGCCATGGTGAGTTTGATTCTCTTTGGCTTGGTCCTTTTAGAATCAGACATTTTGCTGGAGAGAACTCTTTTTATCTAGATTACATGGATGGATCTCCTTTCCCACTCCCTTATAGTGGGTAGTACCTAAAGTTGTTCAAGTCTTAGGTGGCTAGGAATTCCTTCTGTACATTGCGTTTGGTTTTTGGTTTTTGGCTTGTGTCCCTTTCTTGTTCTTTGTTGTGTGGTGTGTTTTGTTTTGGGTCTTCCCTTTTGGTTTGTTTTGTTTCTTTTCACATCATGTGTGTGTTGCCTTGTATTGGTTTTGATTTTGAATCCTTTTCCCAATGGATAAGGCACTGGTCCTCTTTCCCAAAGTTATCTACAGTTCTTGATCTTGCCTTGTGTCTTTGTTCCAATCCAAGTCATCCCCAGAAAGAGCCAATTGTTGTCGCCCTCAAAATTCCCCTCTTTTGAAGTCAAGTTTCAAAAATTTTGAGTCGGTACCTTAGAGTATTGGATCACGTCGAGCCTGGCATTGTTTGCAATTTTCCCATTTCATGGAGAAAAGTTTGAAATTTGGGTGTAATGGTGAAGTTTTTCCCTTCTTTTTATTTATTCCCGTAGTCATGGAATGACAGGTGTATCATCCCCATTAATTTTTACCCCAACATCCATGGGTAGTATGTGGACATCTCTGATTGGATGTGGTATGGCCATGTTTCAAGCAATAGCGGAAGCCTCCATGCGTCCAAATGGCACAACTCCAAGGGTAGGGCCCAAGGGACAATCTTCAATTAAGTGTAGGTTTCCCATGTGTCCCAGGTCCAAAATGAAGACAAAACAAGCCTAAATTGCCTAAATACGGAAGGTTCAGCGGGCGGTGCCATGTGCCTCGTCGGCACAACTTTGAGAGTTGAAGCTAGGGGTGGTTCTCAAACTTACGCCAGTCCTCCACGTGTCCTAGGTCTAAAAAGGTTCAGAGCCAATTATTTAAATTGACTAAGTATGGGCGGGTCAGAGGAAGTCTCCATGTGCCTCAATAGAGAAATTTTGGAAGTGAAACCTAAGGGTCAATCTCTAAATGAGCATCAACCTGCCACGTGGTCAAAGTCAATGGAGAGACAGAGTTGACCATTGAAAAGTACAAGACCGGCAGAAGGAGCCACTCGCCATCTTGGCGTAATTTCAGGAACCATTTCCAAAGCAAAAACTCAAATGAGCACCAGCTCTCCATGTGTCTAGGGGTCAACATAAGTCAAGCAAGAAATAGCTCTGAATCGACTAAGTATAAAAAAACCAAAGGAGCTCTCCACGTGTCAGCCTAGCGCAACTTCAAAGGAAAAAAATGCAAAGGGCATCCACAGGCCCGCTCCAATCAATTTCCTCCACGTGGGCAGCCCAAATTTAAAGTTGTAAAATCAAATTGAATCGCCCATATTTTAACTGGTGAAATAATGTAACGGTTATATATTTTAAAACCTAGTTTCTCTGCCATTAACGTTTCTTTGCGAATCAATAATTCAAAAGGGTGCAAGTGGTTGGAAGGAAGTTGTAACTATTTCTTGCTTGCTCAAGGAAGTTGTAACCATCTCTTGTGAGCTATTTTAGGGGCTTTCAAATCCATTGTCAGGCGTTGGGATTTTGATATTCTGGAACTGTAATTTCAAATCGGAAGAAATCAATACAAGGGTTTTCCCCTTTTTTCTCTATTTTCTCTTTCCTTCTTGCTCTGATCTGTGAATTATTTAATCTTTGCATTCTTAGAAACTTTGTGTTCTAGTTTATACAATCTCAGGAACTTTGAGTTGGTGGATTTTGTCCGTTATAAACTTGAATGGTTCTACTCTATATCTCAGTTTCTCAATACATATAAGGGTTTTCTCTTTTATCTCTTTCCCTGAAAGTATTTTCTTCTTCTACCTCCCTCCTCTCTTCAAGTCTTCTATCCTCATGTATTGATAACTTTCCATGCATAAAACACATTTCAAGATATTAGGAAACCACCATTGAATGAAATATTGTGTATTTGTACATAGGTTTTTCCCCTACTTTCAATAAGGGAACCTCTCCCATTAAAGAGGAGGGACTCGTTTGTCCCCTGACTTTGGTTTCATTCCAAGTGTAAATATGAAACCTAACACCGTGTCAAACCATTCCTTGAAGTAGAAGATTCCCTAGAGCTTTTTCTTCTCATTTACTTGCTTAGAATCACCCCTACAACATCCTCAAACTTCAACTTTGAGTTATCTGGAACCGAGTTGCTTACCACCATTACCAAGCTATTCTAACTCTCAGGTAAAGAGCACAGAACTGATAAATCCCTAACTTCTTCATAAAATTCTATTGTAACCGAAGCTAGCATATTTACAACCTTATTAAAATCATTTAAATGATCTGATACTGAACCATTCTCAGACATCTTCATATTAAACAATTTTTCATTAAAAATATCTTATTAGAGGACGAGGGTTTTTCATACAACTTCCCTAATGCATCCATCAATTCTTTTGTAGTCTTTTCCTTTGAAACATTAAATAATATTGAAGATGCAAGACACAGCTGAATTGTCCCAAGTTCCTTCCTATCCAGCAAATCCCATTCCACATCTTTCATTCTCAAGGGTTTGTTCACCTTCTCAAATACCAGAATATAAATATCCTTCTAATAAAGGTAATCTCCCATTTACATCTTCCAAAGACTGAAATTTTTCCCATTGAATTTATCAACCCTTGATCTTTCATCATCTGCCATAGCTCCCACTCAAGATAAAACTTTCCCTGTGATTCAACACTTCAGCAAACCAAACCAGGCTCTGATACCAATTGTTAGGAAATAAGGGATAAAATATGTGGAATAATCCCTCATAGAATCACAACAGTAGAAACTAATACGCATAAAATATTACGGATCTCAAATAAAAGTACAGAATAAAATAACATAACACAAAGAGATAGTATTTAACATGGTTCACCCTATTTGGGCTACGTCCACCAAGAATCACTTGCTCATATTTTATTACAAGCCATCGCTCTCTCAATACAATACCCAGATCTGTTTGGAGCTATGCTCAACAAACTCTATAGAATTCACACCTGAATTCAAAACACATCTGCAATGTTACATTAACCCTACCATATGCACAAAACCACATAAGTAGACAACTACTGAAGCAGTTTTACAAAACAGTGGGTATCAAAACCATGGGCCAAAACTGTCCCATAAACCTATGGGTCAAAAATCTTGCCCATATGAGAAAATCATGATTCCCAGTATATCAGGCACATTTTAAGGCCAAAAATATTTTTATTGGGGGCTGCACCGCCAAACCCCAGTGAGACAACTCTGGAAAGTGTACAGTACTCTTAGTCTACAATATTCAACACTTTCTCACATGAAAATAGGCTCCACAACCTAACACCATCAAGGAAGTTCATGACAGGATTTGTGGGGGTCACTTCAGTGGCTTAGGTGTAGCTAAGCACATCCTTCACCTTGGCTATTACTGGCCAACCCTAAACCGTGATTTTTATGACTATGTCAAGCGTTGTGTGAAGTTTCAGCAACATACTAATCTTCAACACACCCCTAGTCACAACTTATAGGTTGCACGAGACCTTTGGTCTTTCTCTCAATGGGATTTGGATCTCTTCGAAGAGATCAACCCTCATTCCTCCTAATGTCATCAATGGATTATTACCGCTACCAAATATTAGACTAAATGGGTTAAATCCATACCTCTTATTTCTACAAAATCTGAGAAAATATGTGAATTCATCAACCATCACATAATTTATCACTTTGGTGTTCCTCACCGCCTCATCATAGATTACGGAAAATAGTTCAAAAATAAAACCCTACGGAAAATTTGTGATTCCTTCGACATTCAACTCAATTTTTCTTCACCTTATTATCCTCAAACAAATGTCCAAGCTGAATTGACTAAAAAACCCTAAATAAAATTCTTATGAAAGTGGTTGATGATACTGGTAAAGATTGGTACACACACATTCCTTTCGCCTTATGGGCTTATCGCACTAGTATTCACACCTCAACTATTACCACACCTTTCTCTTTGGTCTATGGTATAGAGGTTTCCTTGCCTCTCAAATTCCAAATTCCATCTATTCAGGTCTTGCTCTAAGATATTCTCAATGATGATGATTTTTTCCAGGACCATTTATCACAACTTGAGTTATTAGATGAATGTCGTCTAAATGCTCTCGATCACCTTCAAATCTACCAAAAATGTATCAAACGTTCCTACGATAAACATGTCCAAGAACAAACCTTTAAGGTTGGCAACCTCATCCTGAAGGAAAATAGACATGTAAGAAAATCAGAGAAAAGTAAACGGGGAAAGTTCACTCCTAATTGGCTTGGACCCTATATCATTACTCATGCCTATGGATCAGGTGCTTATAGTTTATCTTCACTCGAAGGTAAACCTGAACTTTAGCCTCTTAATGCCTTGCATCTTTGACCATTCTATTGTTGAATCAAGTCCTATATCACCTTATTTCTATTAAACGCTTGTCCCTTGAGCAACATTCACCTTCCACTTACCTATTTTAAGGATCAACGACTAAACAAGAATCATGTGATTACCCATCACCTTTCAGACTTATCTTCAATATGAGTACCATAGTTCTATTCATGGCATGATTCTCATGGATTTTTTTTTCTTTTTTTAGATGGAATCCCATGGTTTTTCGTCACTTAAAACCTCTCTTTCATAGCTAACCCTTGTGTGTTATGGTTTTGTCTTCACAAAAAATTCTATACTTTTCTATAGTCTTGTCCATGACCTAAAAGTCCAAAAAACAATTCAAAATTAATATACGGGATTTTCAAATTAAAACTCCTTGAGTCAAACTTCTAGCAAATAGATGACTCCCTCAAAAAGGACATCTATATTTCTATCTAGCTACTATAAATAGACTACTCTCTCAAATGACAGCTATACAAAGCTAGTCATACTGTACGTAGTCTATCCACAAAGAAGACTTTTTATGCAAAAATAAAATAAAAATATTCAGGAGCATTCCACGATCAATCAACTTCATAAAGACCTCAAGGAGATATTCCCATGGTCATCCCATATAGACTTCCCACATATGGGTCATTCTATAAAACAAAATGGAAAAAGAAAAACTCAACATAACTTTTTGTCTGTCATGGACTTGCCTATTTTGGTCTTGGGTATCTTTCAGAAAGGCACGTTGTCTCATACCAAGGTTACACTTAAACAACCCATTTCACCTCACGATATTTCCTTTCTAATCTTCTACCTACTCAAGGAATGTGTCATAAATGTGACATTTCATGATCATGTGACTTTCTTCACCCTTAGAATAGTCAATCATGTAACGCCTTTGGGTCTTACATTCATAAGCCAATATTTGGTATGATAGACTCATAATGGTTCTTACCAATTATCGTGGCTTTTGTCTCCTCGTACCATTCACCTCTTTTCTTACTTATTGAATCCTCCTTCATAGGACCAGACCTTCGACACCTACATTTTGGGAATTCCTCAAGCCACCAAAATCACCCATGCCTATGTCAACTTGAACAACAATCATTGCCGATTCAACCTATACTCAACCATGCCTAAATGACCTAGACTCAATCATATCCTAAAATCCTACTGACTCATTCATCTCCCTTTTACAATATGGTCTTCCCTAGATTATGGGTGAACTACATCATGTTGAGGCCCCTTTTCGTCTAGGACTATGTAGGCTGCAGACTCAAAGGGCATGGGGCCCTTGGAGGTTAGCTGTGGGTGTGTGTTTTTTCCTTAATAAATTTCCCCCTTTACATTCACATTCTACCCTACTTAGTTTCCATTTACACAATAACTTTGGAAATTAGTATATCATAAAAACATACATGCCTACCATTTGATCACAATGACCATATTCTACTTAAATCATTTCATATTTCCATGATATTAATTACTTTGTAATTTAACCACAACATACATACAATACATTATTTCCATATTAGATTAGTAACTTGGAAATTACCTAGACTCCACCATGCATATACCTAATCCAAATCATTCCTATACCTGACTCCACCATACCTATACCTAACCAAACCATACCTATACAGAGCTGACTCCTACATGCCTATATGCCTAACCAAATTTCAAGTAACTTACCTGACTCCACCATGCCTAAACCTATACCATAGACATATGCAATACCTAAAATCCATCATAGCCTAACTCACCTAGTTCCCATGTTACACAATAACAATGGAAATTAGAAAGAGGATATCATCCATCCAATAATAATCATCAAATATATAGAACAAATGTTGGACTATATCAATACATATATACATAGGGATAAATAATCAAAGTGTCTAAAAAACTCTCATATACAATCTCACAAAATCTTTGGCACGCAAGTCTGTATATATACCGAAATAAAAATAATCATACAAGTATCAAATATCATGATCAATCAACCCCACCTGAGATCCTCCTCTCCACTCTCACCCATGTTCTCCTCCTAGCCCTCAGTTGGGCTTGTTATGCGAGAGCTATTAACCTCACCCTAACCTTGTCTCTGGGGTCGACGACCCCATGTGCTACCTGAGCTATGAGTCCTAGACCTGAACTCCTCTCAAGTAGCTGTCATGTTGGGCCCTAGAGGTCGGCATACATGAGGGGACATCAATGACTTGCAAAAAATGGCTTACGATGGTCTATGGTGGAAAAATGGATTTTTTAGGATGCCTAAGGACCTACATTCAAAGGTGTGACCATTTGTAGTGTGTTGAAAAAAAATTTGACACAATGATATGCCTTTACACCCATACATTACGTAATAACCATTCAAAAAATATGCCATTGATTTTTTCTATGCCCTATTTCTCTAGTTACACAGTAGATAGGTGCAAGAAACATCATTACGAAAACTGAATACCTGTGCACTCATGTGGAAAACATCCCACACCAACTAAGTATTTTAAAATCATGAATGCCATGTGATTCCTCTAGGAAAATATAATAAGATGTTATGGATTCCCTCTAAGTGTGATAAGTGAGAGGGAAAATCATTTGTTGAATGAAATGGTACATATCCCACTCTCTGAGTTCAACTGGTCATGCACCACAAAACTACTCCTTGTCATCCACATGAACTAATAATGGAAACATGGGTATCACCTGTCCCTGTAGGGCATCCCTCTGAAGATATGTAATGTTAGAAGAAATAATTGGGATGAAAAAGTGGCGGTTGTTCTTTAGGCATATAAAACAACTTACCACCAGTGCTTAAAGCCAAGTGAATCCATTTAAATTGGCATTCAATCATGGAATAAATGTTACTAATAGAGTATGATGGTACCATTACTTAAGATAACATGCTTGAAAATTTTGGATGATGAATATTTATCATAGAACATCCTAAAAAATTTATCTGAAATTAGATGAATAGCACATCTCTCACCATACTAGATTCAAAGTGTCAAAAAGGTGTGACAAAAGGATTGACATGACCACCACAATAAATAATATAAGCTCATGTGTCATCCCTCTAAGGTGTTATTATTACTCTTTATGACTCAAAATTTATGTAATATCCTAAAAAACTAAAAAAGGCATCCTGATTGGGACCATATGAAGTACATGATCATATTTCCTCACAAGGGCTTGCAGGATTGAAAAATCTCAATGAAGATTTGCTACCAAGTCACTTCAAAAGTGTAGGTTAAAACCCTAACCCTAAAGGTCCCTTTGTTCCCCCGTGGTGCCAATTTGGTACTGAAATTCCTCATGTGTACACTACCACAATATGTCATATGACACTATTGCAGAGTAGGATTTTCCATTTTATTATGATTTTGATTTCATGCATTCCCTTTTTTTGTAATAAGTCCCTGCATGTTTCACTAAAGTTGTAATCATAGTTTTGATACAAAAATGTTTTACAATTGATTTTGAAAGGGAATAAAAATCTCACTGAAACCACAATTATATTCCTTCTTTGTCAATTCAAGCCATGCAGGTATATCTGGAAATACTAGCACAAAACCTCGCTTATTGTGGGTTTGGAAAATATAAGGATTTATGTGCTTACAAAATATAGTGAGTTGCGTGTGGGAGAAAGAAGGGACATATCGAAATAGCATCATGATTTTTTTATTAAAATTTCTTAAGTACATGTGGATAAAAGATATGAGGGATGAATGCAAAAAAGAGGAAGTTACTGGAGCATGTAAACATAAGATGTGTGAAGAAAAACATGTCCTATGCAAAAAAGCTACGAGGAAAGGAGACCCATGTGAGAAAAGTTACACTAGAAGCACAAGAAGGTATTGGTCGTCGCATCCCATCTATGTGATGAGAGACACTAGAAGCATGAGACTATGATCCTGATCAATAGACAATAAGTGTGACAAAGTAATAGGAAAAATAACACTAAAATGAATCTACATAAATTATGGTGCATTGGGTCACATCTCCATGAACATGGTGGGACCATATCCCACAATTCAACCTAATTTTAATTCATGCATCTAGGACACTCAATAATGTCAAGTGACATCACCTACTTTAAAGCATTTATGGAAATAAATGTAAAGGGTGGTGAGTTGAAAGTGTAGACACCAAATTTGGGTCACACTCCCCTTGGTCCCCTTTAATTAATTAACGAAACACATTTAACTAATCATGACCCCTTACCCTGCTTCATATTAATTTAATTACCATATTAATATTCATCATCACATTATTAATTAATTTTTATTATTTTAATTAAGTTAATTTCATCCTCTCACCTCCACCTCATCGTGACACCTCACCCTAGACTCATTCTGGGGGCATTTAACTCATAGTGACCAAGTCATCACTCTAAACATTGATTCGTAACTCCCAGTGTTGAGTCACTACTTGACCTAACTAACTAAGAATTCTTCCTAAACCTAACTGGACTTCTTCTAAGATACTCCTACCTTCTCTCACATGAACTCTACTTCACTAAGAGACCCAATTAGCAATCAAAATCATGCCAAAAATAGTAAAGATCAGGCTATTTTTGGTAACTTGGACTATTTCACCCTAACCGACGTCGGTTTATCCTCGGCCAACATCGGTCACCTAAACCACCATCGGTTCCTTTATATACAATTTTACAACCCTTTACCCAGGTTGTTCATTCAGTTATTGGAGCCTCATTACATTCAAGCACAAATCTTCAATCCCTCATGCATCCAGACGATGAACACACATAACCACAGTGCAAGACAAGCAACCGGTTTTCCTTCCAGAGCATTGGAATACTCAAAGGATCACATAGGTTATATTGTTAGGGAACTGGACTCAAGCACCTCTTCTCCGATCAACCATCAACCAACTCAACTCACATGATCAACAAAATACCAAGTAAGTATTTTTATTTTAATCATTTAGGCTTCCTTATCCCATTGTAGATCTCTTTCTCCTTTCAGTATTTTATTTCTTTTGTTATTTAGTACATCATCTTCTTCCCAATCAACCCATTATTCAACCACCCCAAGCTTTTTCACCCTTTGTAAAGCTCCTTCTTAGTATTCTTAAGTCTTCTCAACCATATTACAACCTAAACCACACCCTCCTCACTCTCTGTGTAATCACAAAGAAAACCAAAAACCATATTTATTAAGTTATTTACAATTTCACCTACTGACATTGGTTTACCCTATCATTGTCGGTTTCATCCCTTCACCAACATCAGTCACCTGACTAATATCGGTCTCTGTGTCATTTTATATTCTCAGACTAGCAAGCTTCCCACTCACCCAAAACCAACCCAGACCTCAACCAATCAGCCCCAGACCCTTACCAGACCTTTGACAGACCTTTCTAGCATAAAAAAACCCTGGTTCTAATTAGATTTAGTGTTATTTTGATATCTAGCATAAAATCTAGTGTATTGTGTGTATGAGAAACCTAAATCATTACATTGCAATAAGACTTATTTATTTCAGTTTCTTATTCACATTGAATTGTTATTAAACAGTGGATTGACAACCTCTCTAGGAAGCACCAATGCTTCCTGGATCTAGCATATGCTAGGCAGTCCATTGTCATATGCTATTTAATACTCTTTTGTGGTCTTGCTTTACATCTATAGGTAGTCCTTCCCAGAAAAAAAGAGTTCTCTACGATCAACTTGGATAATGTCAACAATGAGCGCATTCTACCTTCCACCTTCACCTCACAGGTATTCCTCCTTAACCATTTACCTTCTATCTGTTTCATCCTAGAAAGTGTAAAACTTATTGGTAAAACATGTCTATTAATTACACTAGATTCGCATCCTATTATTAGCTCAACTTTTCATGATGCTTGAACTTCTTCTTATTCCCAAAATAGCTTTATGTGTCCTCCAAGTCTTGATGTCCTCGATATAATTCGTTCTTATTACTCCATCCTTTTTTCAGCCTGTAACATGAAAAATGGCTAAGTCTTGAACTTTCTCCTTCTAGGCATGAAACCACAAGGAAAAAATATGTGACACCCTCTCGCCTACTTACACGTCCCCTACTTCCGTGCCACTATCATCTGCGCCTTTAAAACCTAGGTAATATTTCATCAGCCCAACAATTATTTATAATTGAAGGAGATATCATGGATTGAGGATCAAGATTTGACTGAGTTGCAGGTGAATCAACACATTTTCTTGATTTATCATGTTGATTTGGTCTATGCATTTTTATGAGTTTGAATAAGAATTTAATAATATTTAATCTGAATAGTTGGCTCTTGAATTCTTTCATTGTACGTTCAATTTATCTTCCTCTTTTGTAGGGTTATAAAAATTGATTGAGTGAACTAGTAAAGTGGAGATTAGTGGAAGGTGATTAGATATTTATCTTTAATTTTATTTAAATAGATAATTAAATTAGATAAGGAGTGTAACTGTATTTTTTTATGTATTTTCGAATTAATTAGATTAATTCTAGTGAGATGTGTGTGAATATTGATTCAAATAGAAATGTGTAAAGGGTAGTATGTAATTTTAGGGTTTCTACAAATACTACCAAATTAGAATAAGGGAAGGTTATGAGTAGAAGACAACATTCAAGAAAAAATGAAGGGCTGGATAATTGGCTTGTAATTCCTTTTGGACTCACTAATACTCCAATGACCTTCATGAGGTTGATGAATGAGGTCTTGAATCCTTTCACAGGTAAGTTTTTGATATTTTACTTAGATAACATATTAATATTTAGTCATTCAATAGATGATCATCTTCATCATCTTAAGTTGGTGTTAAGAAGATTACAAGAGGAGAAGTTGATGGTGAACCTCAATAATTATACCTTCATGTAGAAAGAGTTGATATACTTGGGATTTATGATCTCAAGAGATGGTTTGAAGATGGATAAAGAAAAATTCAAATCCTAATTGGATTGGAAGATCCCAAGGAATTTTTTTGAGATAATAATCTTCCTATTTTCATGCAAAATGTATAGCATGCAAGATTGAAATTTTGGGCCATGACACTAAGCCCCCACTTGAAAGTTTCCCTTCATGATCATTATAAACATTTTCTCTATCCAAATTTTCCATAATTTCATCCTCATTTTGGATTAGTGTAGCGTACTAACAATATTTTCAAGTATGTTTAATGTGTAGGGATATATGCCCAAGATGATTAATGAAACCACTAAGATTCAAGGAAGAACAATTACCCTTGAAGGCCTATAAAGGGCCATTTTTGGCCATTTTGCAATTGATAAACACCCTTCAGAATATTACAGGGAATGTTTGAATCATATGAGAGTTTTTTTGGATAAAAATGAATTCATCCAAGGTATTTTAGGGAAATTTAGTGGAATAAATTGAAGTCAGGAACAATTTGTTCAATATCAGGAATATTTTGAGTACATGGAATGAAGTATCCAATGGTGAAAGACAACTTTCCCAAATGATTCTAGGAGTTATGAGAGTTGGGTGGAAAATAATAGTCATCAAAAAGGTATTTGAATCATATACATAATGGAACATCAATTTTGTTCCAAGACTTGAAAATATTTCGTGTCAATCCTTTTTTTGCAGCTGCCACACGAGCCTTCTTGTAATGCTCTCACAGGGTTTTTGCTTAACCATTTCATCATCTTTATTTTGCATAAACTTCATACCTTAGGTACACCTTTCATAAAGTCTATTCTGTCATGTAATGGATGATAATTTGTATGTTTTCATAAGATTAATGAAATTTTGAAAAATTACAAGTCATGGAAAAAATTTAGTGTTCTAGACATTGTCCTCCATCTTGCTAGGCCTTGCTGTCGAAAAATTCAATCAAATTTAGAAATTTTAGGGGAAATTTGGGAAGAATTGGAATTTTGAGGAAAATGAGGAATTGTTTCTTCATTCCATATGTTCCATGTATCTCCACCTTGGCTGCATTAAGTTGGGAAATCAAAAAAATAGTTAAGGACAGAGCTAAGGGAACAGTTTCATTGTTCCCTCGGTTCCCTACAGACCCAAAATCACCTCCAAAAGAAAAAGAAAGGAAAAGAGTCAAAAAATTCAGTATTTTTTGGAACTAAGCTAACAATTACGTCATTCCTTCCATGCCCTACATACCTGCAATCACCACCAAAAGAAAACAAAGGGGGTGGAGTCAGAAATGTCGGCCTTTCACAAAACTATGGGAACAGTTTGTTTGTTACTTCTTTCCCCGTATATCTGCAATCACCATCAATGGAGTGTTGGTGCACCGATTGGTTAATTCAGCCATGGAGGGAACATAGATAATTTTTCCCTTTTTCTGGCAGTTCTTTGAAGTCCCACCTAAGCCGGTAAAATGGAAAAAGTGCAAGTAAAATGGTTAAGTCATCCTTCCATGGTACAGATGGAACTATTCCTTAGTTCCCTTTGTGCTCTGATTTACCACCCCATCCACAAAACAAAGGCATTTTTCTCGAGTTGCTGATTAAAGGCTTAGGAGGAATTGTTCCTCCAGTTCTCCAGATCTCCACCTGGGATGAGTGTTTTGTTGATTTTCACAATAACTTCCATATTTTCATCAAAAAGAAGAATATGAAGGTTCATAAACTCAAATATTTCTTAATTTGATGTTTTAATGATGTATTTGTGCTCAATTGAATGTATTAAATCAAGTTTATGAGAAATTGAAAGTTCACGTGGAAAGAAGATAATTCATATTGTAAATCTATAAATTGGGATGGTTTCTCCATTCCAAAAGGGTTGGAAATTATTGATTGTTGTAAGTTGTTGGATTTCACTACTACTTCAAACTATTTTTTCTACTCTCTCTCTACTTTCAAACTTTTAAAGTACTATAATATTTTATAGCCAATGAAGCTTTTTGTGTCTTTGATTAATGAATTCATAGAAATTTGTGTCTCTAATTCATTAGTCTTGTTATTTCTTTCATGGTTGAATTCTTCTAATTAAATGTGGACCTACTCTGGTTACTTTTGGTGAGACTCTACTAGTGCCTACTCACAACATCAACTCTCTCTCTCTCTATTTATCCCACTTCCCTTTACCTCTCTCCAAACTAATTCCTTATACATCATACAATAAATTTTTCATAGGTTAAGTGGAGAATTCTTGTGTGATTCCTTGCCTGAAGGCCACCCCATAATTTATTTAGTCCTTACTTTCAATAATGGTATCCTCCACATACCCATAAAGGAGGGTTTAGCCCCATGATCACTGGTGAAAACCAATCATCTTCCCTTGACAAATTATTTCACCAATAGTTTTTGGTGACTTCATTGGGGATATATCTACCCTTGTATACCCTTAAATATCTTTAAAAAATCCAAAAAAAATAGATATAAAAATAAAAATCACATTTGAAAGGTGATTCTATCAAGGAACGAATCCATGTCACATTCATTTCCCACATCACAATGATGAATTTTTTTATTTGTAGTCAACACCAATAAGTGAAATCAAAAATGAATCTAACGATGACCATAAAAACATCCAAATCTCATATCAACCATTATCTTGGACCAGCTCTTACAAAAATGTGTGTTCTAACACAAAAAAGAGGTCTCTCATTTCAACTAAAAATATGTAATCAGAAAAAGGAAAGAAGTTTGGTGATATTCCACCACAAGTTATGGAGAGGATATGTAGAATGGATAAAATTGTTGCATATGAAGATCCTACTATCACATCCTCTTGAATTCAATTCAAACAAAGTGTTGCTAGAGGAAAGAAAATGGGGATTGTACCAGTTGATGATCAAGAATCTAAGTTCGTGATGAGAAGAATCCAGAAAAGTTATGAAATGTTGTATGAACAACATGAGGATCAGTCTCTAGAAAAAGTAAGCAAAGAGGAATCTCCTGAAGGTAATTTTTTGAATTATACACTACTAACTGAAAAAAAAAAAAAAAAATTGTCTTTTGTTTATCTACCTTTGGATGATTTTCTTACTTATGAAGATGAAGAAATGAAAGCCTTGATAAAGGAGTATGTGCAAATAGTTTTGAGATTTGTAGAATGAAGTTTTGACCCTCAAACCAATCTTGAAATTCTAATATATGATGTGGCTATGCAAGAAAAGTATGAGTAGCTTGAGGCACTCCATAGTGAGGAGGAGGAGAGCCATCTTCCATAATTATATTTTAATGATTATCTATACTACGAATTGTTTATTCCAGGAAGAGTCTTCAGTGTTTCTCGTGATTTTCCTCTTCTTGATAATTCCAATGAAATTCAACTCAGCACCTTGTAGGATAATGAAGAAAGCATGGAAGTGGAGTTTCCATCCACAGTTATACCTTGTCATGAAGCACAATCCTTTGGAGAAGTAATGTGCATAGGAAAGGAGAATTTTTGTCTCATAATAAATGTTCCAATGCTTTCTGAGACTTCCATCAACCATTAATACATTCAAAATATCAATCCTCATTCTTCACTGCAAGTTCTTCAAGAGAATGATTTTGAGGTAATTATTGATGATTTCATTTCTAATTTTGGCTCTTCATTTGATGCACAATGCCCAATGGTGAAATGGAGAAAATGAAAGGATTCAATTTCCCTCTTGAAGCATTCATTGATGAGAAAAGATTACATGAACCTTTTGATGAGTTTGTTTCCCTGTCATCACTAAGAGAGTGTGATAACAATCATGAATGTGAGTATGGAGTCTTCTCTTTTCCCTACAAAGAAGAAGACTCTTTAGAATATGTTTAGGATGGAATAAGTGACTACTCCCATGGTGTAAATATGATATTTTCTCCTCGATGTTTCCATGAGGAATATGCAGCATGTGAATCTGACCAAACTGAGGTTGAACTAGTATGTATAGAAAGTAATCATTTAGAACAAAAAACAAATTAGAAGCTAGAAGAAACCTATTAATAGACATATACAAATTGTTCTCATCACTCCCGAATTCCCTGCAAATCTTGGAACTGAATCAATGTTACAATTTTCACCCAACGATGAAGCTACTTTCATGTTGAAAATATAGACTCCATTTTTCAAAACATGGAATAATGGCGTCTTATGGTCATAAAACATCAAGCAAAGACCACAAAGAGCAGAAATTTCAAACTAGTAATGAAGTGGTCATTAGATGCAAATGTGTTTTTGTGTAATATCAGTATGAGAATGGAAACTTGGTTTCTCTCCTTCTTCTGAAACCATATAGAGCCATCATGAGAGTGTGGTCAAAACAACTCATTGTTTTTGAATTTCAGAAGTTGTATGAATTCATCCCACTATTCCATGATGGTACCTATTTCTCTCAACCCATTTCCAGGTGTTTGTATATTATTCCCCCACATTTGAAAATTTCCCTCCCATGTACCATAGTTTCCCTTTCCATTGTGTGTTTCCTTTCCACTCTTTGTGTGTTTACCTTTTGTGTCATGTGTTCATGTTTTTTTCCCTTGTGTGTTTTTTGCTTTTGTTACTTGGTGAAAGAAGGATTCTGAGGCCCAATAGATAAGTAACTAGTTTGTTACTCCATGAGATACCTAAGGTTATTCATTACCCATTACATTCTAATGTCCCCAAGATAAAGCCAAAAAAAATTATGTAAAATGTCTAGCATACTAGATTGAAATTTTTGGCCATGACAACTAAGCCCCCACTTGAAAGTTTCCCTTCCCGGTCATTGTATACATTTCCTCTATTCAACTTATCCATAGTTCCAGCCTCATTTTTACTTAGAGGAACATGCTAAAAATATTTTTAAGTGTGTTTAATGTGTAGGGATATATTCCTAAGTTGGTTGATGAAACCATTCTGATTCAAGGAAGAAAAACTACCCTCAGAGGCCTAGAAAGTGCCATTTTTTGTCATTTTAGAACTGGTAAACAACCTTAAGAAGATTATAGGGAAGATTAAAGTCATATGAGAGTTGTTTCAGAGAAAAATGAAGTCATCCAATTTAATTTATGGAAATTTGGTGGAATAAATTGAATTTAGGAACAACTTGTGCTATATTAGGTTTATTTTGAGTATAGCGAATGAAGACTCCAATTGTGAAAGCAAACTTGCCCGAATGATTTTGGGAGTTCTAGGAGGAGTTGGGAGGAAAAAAAATAGTCATCAAAAATCCATTTGAATCTTATGCATGATACAAACATAAATTTGTTTCTAAGTCTTGAAAATATTTTGTGTCAATCTAAGTTTCGGTAGCTACCACATGAGCCTTATTATAATGCTCTCACGGGGTTTTGGCTTAACCAATTCATCATATTCATTTTTTATAAGCTTCATACCTTCAGTTCACATTTAATAAATCTTAGTATTTTACCAAATGGATGAGACACTCGTATGTTTTCATAAGACTAGTGAAAAATTGAAAAATTACAAGTCATGAGAAAATTTCAGTGTTATAGACATTGTCCTCCATCTTGTTGGGCCTTGATACCAAACAGTTAATCAAATTTTGAAATTTTTGGGGCAATATAGGAATAATTTTAATTTTGAGGAATAGGTGGAATTGTTCCTCCATTCCACATATTATCTTCATCTCCACCTTGGCCACATTGAGCTGGGAAATTGGTAAACTTTTTAAAGGATGGAACTGAGGGAATAGTTTCGCCAGTGCTTTAGTTCCCCGTGGGCCCATAATCACCACCAAAACCAAAGGAAATTGGTTAGATTCAAAAAAAATTATCTTTCATGGAATTTTAGGAATAGTTCCATCGTTGCTTTTATGCCCTGCATACCTGCAATCATCGCCAAAAGTAAAGGAAGGGGGCAGAGTTAGAAATGTCGATCTTTCGTAGAATTGTAGGAACAATTATGTTGTTCCTTCCATGGCCTACACACTCAAAATCACTTCATAGGGAGTGTTTGTGTAAATATCGGTTAAGTCAGATGTGGAGGGAATAGATGGAGTTGTTCCCTCATTTTGGTAGTTCTCTAAGATCTCATCTAAGCCAGTAGAAGGGAAAAAGTGCAAGGCAAGTGGTTAAGTAGGCCCACCGTGGAATAGAGAGAATTGATCCTTAGTTCCCTTTATCCTTTGATTTACACCCCATCTGTGAAAAAAGGAATTTTTATTAAGTTGGTGATTGAAGTCCCAAGAGAAACTACTCTTCTATTCTTCTAGTTCTCCCCATCTCTGCATGGGCTAACTATTTTGCTGATTTTCACAATAACTTCCAAATGTTTGCCAAGAAGAGGAATATGAAGGGTCCTAAACTCGAGTATTTCATAATTTAATTTTATAATTATGTACGTGGTCCCAATTTAATGTATTAACTCAAGTTTAGGATAAATTGAAAGGTCATGTGGGAATAAGATGAAAATTCAGATTGTAAATCTACAAATTGGAATGGATTCTCAATTCCAAAAAGGATGGAAATTGTTGATTGTTGTACGTTGTTGGATTTCACTACCAATTCAAGAAATAAGAGCTAAATTATTTTGTCTCCTTTCCTTTATTATGTTCTTCTACTGTCTCTCTCTCTCTCTACTTTTCAACTTTTCAAGCATTGTAATCTTGTATAACTAAGGAAGAAATTCGTGTCTTTGATTAATGAATTCATGGAACTTTGTGTCTCTAATTCATTAGTCTTGTGATTGATTTCATGGTTGAATTATTATAATTGAATATGGACCTACTCTGGTTACTATTGGTGAGAATCTACTAGTGTGTACTCATAACATCAACCCTCTCGCTCTATTTCTCCCACTCCCCTTTACACCTCTCCAAACTAATTCCTCCCTTGTACATTGTACAAGAAATTTTCCACAGGTTTATTGGATTATTCCTATGTGATCCACGACCTAACAAAAACCTCATAGTTTATTTAATCCTTAAATTCAATAAAGGGATCCTCCCCATACCAAAGAAGGAGCAGCCTAGTCCCATGATCATTAGTGAAAACCAATAATCTTCCCTCGAAAAATTATTTCACCAACACTTCATTATATTGTTAGTTTTTATAAGAATTTCATTAGAAAATTTAATGGCATTTTTGCTCCTATGATAGAGACCATCAAAGGGGATAAGAGTAAATTCATCACATGTTTGGATAAATGGTTACATTGAGTTACTTTTTTATTTCCTGGGAGAGCACATTGGTCATAACAACAATATTGATGTGGGTAGAATACTGACAAGTATTGAAATTTACATTTAAGTGGGTGTAGATCTTTCCCTGTATATATCTAGATGAAGAAAGTAACCAATACATATGATTGGAAAGAGAGTTGTAATACATTATGGGTTGAAGGATAAACCTGAGCATATAAATCAAGATGGATTGAGTGAGGAGTTATATCCTTGAGGGATTTATCCACAAACCAATATTTTTCCTTCATCTTCACAAGAAGGTTAGAAAGTGGTTGGAAATACTCTTTGGGCATAGAATCTTATGAGGGGCACAATCTAGAAAAATATTGGCTCTTGAAGACATATGCTCAAACTAAGTGAAAATTTCAAACATCAAAATCATTATGAACATAGTTGGAGATACATATATGGTTTGAGAGCATCAATATTTCTATTTTTTGGTTTCTCTCATCCCCGCATTGGATTTATTCCAAAAAACAACAATATTCAAATTTAAATCTCAATAACACTAAGCTATATATAACCTTTTACATGGTGAATGTCCATGAACTGGTTGACATAATGTCTCAGTGATAATAATTTCATAGAAAGTCATAATTATAAGATCATTATGATATGAATGAGAATTCACCATCTTAGGATTACCGTAAATAAAAAAATATAGGTTGCCCCTATCCTTCAATGTTTGATCCCTTTGTACAAGTAATACATGGATTGCCTCCTTGTAATTCACATATGTGACCTCCCTTCCTATTTTAATACCTTTTATGGGTACTAGATCATTGGTTTTTTTTCCATGCTTCCCCTGAAGTTACAATGGAAATGTTGATAGAGAAACGTAGATTTCCAGCTGATAACAATGGTGGTCCATGTAAATGGAAAGGTATATTAGGTGGTCATACTTTGGTAGAAGGAAAAAATGCTAATTTAGTATGTTGATATGATTAACCATTCATTTCAACCATATTGTTCATCTTGATGGTATTAGATGGATCTAATGTTAGAGATGATCATCAATGTTGGGAAATCGAAAAGGGAAAGATACGAGATGGTTATTAGCTATATGGAGAAATTTGTAAATGATAAATTCATGGCATGATATGGTTTTCCATCATTTACAAAGCCTTGTGATTTGATTAAATTTCAAGAAGGAAAAGATAAATATAGATTATTTCTTATCATATTTTTGTATTGCAGGATTGGTGGATGAAATCTATCTGATGAAGATGAAAAATATGATGATAGAGTTACGTGATTTGTTTTAACAACTCACTTAACTTAGAGGAATTTTATTTAGGAGAAATTTTAGGTATTGTGAGTTGTTTAGTTTGTTAGCTTTGACTCTTCATATTTAGGAGATCAAGGGATTATATATTGTATGCCTTCCTAAATTAATCAAATAGAAGATTATTATCCTATGTTTATTATTTTTTAATTTCTCTACTGAATTTATTACTAAAAATCCTAGTTCTCTAGTATTTTCACGCATATTAACTATTTCAGAAATTTCTATGTTCTAGATATCCCTTATTGGTATCAACTATATGATTTTGCAAGTTTATTAGGTTAATTTTTTTTGGATAGAGATGATGTATATAGCAGTGGATCAGGGACAATTTTAAGAGCTCTTACCAAAATCCCCTTAGATTTGTTTTAGTGGATATGTGAAAATGGGTTTTGAATTCATGGCAAATAAGAACAACAATTATATAGTCACGCAGGAAAATCAAAATTTTGAATCACAAAATGGAAGCAAAATGTGGTGTTATTTTAGAGCATCAGTATATGGATGTATAAATAAAATGAATGTTTTTTGTATGGTGAAAAATGTAGATGAACATATATACGGAAACAAACCTAAACGAGTGTATGCAAGAATTTAGCTAGTCATTTGTGGCATAAGAAATTGTTTGTAAAGACACAATTAGAGACAGGAATATGCCATCTAGCTACTATCTGGAAACATTTTTCATCTATATAGTTGTGTTTACAACTGTCTAGATGCAGACATAACTGACCAAATACAAAAAAAACTAACTGGATGGATCCATACTCAGCTAGATATAAATGGAAATCATATGTTGCCTTGTGTCCCTGTCATCTTATAAATATATTTAGAGCTCTTTATTTGTCATTTTTTCAAATTTTTATTCATTGCTCACTTGTACCTCCTTAACCCAGGAAACTTGTAAACATATCCTTCATAAAATTCACTTTCCTACGAAAAATGGCTACCCCGCCTATATTATCAAATCAAAAATCCAATTTAAAAATCTTATGTGCCCACAAATCATCAACCTATTAAAATTGAAGGAAACATTTAGTGACTCGGTATAAAAAATTCATTTTTGAGGACTTATTTGCATGCATCAATATGACATGGATACTATTTTTTAATTTTTCAGTTATCCAATTATGGAAATGCAGAGTCAAAGTCCACCATCATGCTCCTGTCATGGAAATTTTCATATGGAATAATTCCAAAATACATCCACAACTTAATTGGGTTGCCACATATGAATATGATAACAAAACCATCACTTTTAGGTCAAGGAAAAAAAATCTGGAGTCCCACTATGGCTTATAGATCGAAGGTAATATTTTTCTTTACAATTATTTTTCAAGAATTTATCCTTCCTTTTTAATGCTAATAACAAGTTTTTTCATTTGTAAAGCTAATAAAAATCAATCAAAGAGGGTATTGTCTATGCAAATTCCAGTACATACATTTTTGCAAACCATGGTTGAATTTTTTTGGGAAAGAATAGTCCTATAGGGAAGACCAATAGACATTCCATACTGGATTGTTGTCTACATCCTCTGTTCTCTTAGTGACCAACAATATGATTGGTGTACATATTTATCCAACATGATTAAAAATGTTTTGACATATTCTATTTGTAAAGACAACACTACAATTTCATGTACCAATTTGTACTTGAATTATACTATGAGGCCTATTATGAGTATCAGAAGACATATATTCTGACTACTCTATGACAATATGAAAATAAAATCTCTTTCAATTACAGGTCGGGAGATAAGTTTACTTTAAATTAAACTATTCCTCAATGATTCCATGTAATTATTTGAATTTAATAAAACTAATATTCTTTTCACTGTATCCTACACAAGAAGTCAAGCTCCAGTAAGAGGTCATCAACCTCCTGAGATCTCTATAGATTTAGACATGGATGTAGAATCATCTACTCATGCATATCCCAGATAAAAATTTATGAGGAGTTATATTGTGCCCCCTCTATTGGACATTCACCAAACTTCCTCATTAGTTTCCAATATTCCTACAAGCTATGAATAATGAAACACCATACATTATTTCAAATTTTAATTTGTACATTATTTATTTTAATCATCAAACATTTAATCTTTATAATGTCCACATAAATGTTTCATCAATATTACTCACATTAACCAACCTCAAACTTTTAACAAACACCAACCAGGAAACAATATAGTCCATTTCAATAGCAAGGTATGTTACTTATCAATTTATTTTGTTATATTTTCAATTAACATTGAATTATGTTTTTTAATGTCCATTTTATGATGAAATTTTGTTTTTTCAATTCCCCATCCTCCAAGGAAAAGGATGTCGATACTACTGCCACCCAACACGTTTCAGACTAGGGGAAATATTATCACTTCCATCCCAAAGTGGTGCATTTGAAAACTATAGAGTTTCACAATCTCTCTCTTGGTGGTGTCCCTCGAATAATGTGCACCATTGACCATCTAATATGTGCACACATAATATCACTAACTTGAAGAGCTTGGTATCTCAACAATAATGGGAATGCCTCCGATGTGTGTGTCACTTGATTCCTTGAGGTATACCTCTAGATAAATATGGATCTTGTCCTAACTACTATATGCTACCACTATTATACTCTACTCCACCAATTAGAAGAGAAATGGGATTCGAAACATGAAAGAAAAACATGGGGATGTACCAAGAAATTTAGGGATCACCCCCCCTATCTGAGTTAGTAGAAAGAGCAAAAACCACATATCAAAAAGGGCATATATAAGCCACAATAAACCTATATTTTTATCTAACTCTCACTCTTAACTAATATTAGACACAATAAATCAAGACTTTATAAATTCCACACACAATAAACCAAAAATATCGTAGAGAGGTAAGAGAAAATTAACACAAAAAAATATAAGCTATGAGCCATAATCATATTTATATTGAAAACTAGAATATACATAGTCTTTTATCAACATAATCAAAGGGTTATATGAATTTAAAATGTTCAAAACTAGAGGTTAGAGGCACTCAAAAATATTAGCATTCACAAGAGCGTAGTAAATTTACATTCAAGATAGATGAAATGTTTACAATGTGTTCTTATTTCTATTTATAGCTAAATAATAAAGAAGGGAGAAAGGGAATAAAGAGATAGGAATATGATGAAGAATATTTTGGAGTATATCTCTTCTCTCATATCTATCCTCTTCATAATGATCAAAAGCCTCCAAAAGGTTGCTAACTAAAATAATATACCTCAAAATCACCTCTAGGCATATTCTATGATCTTTGCATGTGCAATGATGATTTTCTAAACATGAATTATAGTTATAAAAGGCATGCAAAAAACCTTATATACAAAAATCATAGTGAGTTTGCAAGTTTATTTAATTTGTGTTTGATTAGATGCCTTTATTTGCAAGGAATACGAAAAAATGTATCCTCAAATTGATCTTCTATAAAAAAAATCAATACATGTCCATGTGATCAGAAAGACACATGGAGATTAAGTACCTACTTGGTCAAAGGTCATGATTTCACCCCTGAGACCACTATTACATTTTATTTATTTATTCTCAAAAAAATTTACTTTCTCAATTTATGTTTGGATAGATTCAGAATGGAAATTTCAGTTTGAAAATATATTATAGATGAGAAAGATCAACTTAGAAGCCTCTGCGAATGATTTGGAAACCATCAAATATGAAAATACGAATAAAATATCCCAGAAGACTCTATCATGAATTTTTCATATATCTCTCAACCATTCTCCTCAAAACCAAGCTCATTATAAATATCTCTTGATTTCCTTTCAAACAGTACCAACCACTTGTTGTTTAGAGCTCTTTATCAAGAGTTATCAATGAAAAGTAGAGATTTGTCTTGGTCATGACATCCCCAAGCTTCATTTTCCATTATACGAGACTATCAAATTTAACTCGTATATAAACATTATTAACGAATCTTATATTTCACCTATTTTTGCCACATATACATCATGCCACTTTCCACTAATCAAACTTTTGTTTTCTTGGGCATGAGATAGTCATGTGCGCTAATTGCGCCGATGTGTGCCGTTAGACACTTGTCCCACATCAACATCATGTAAACTTTAGACTTGAACTAAAGGTTTGAAAGATTCTCATGCATCGATGAGTGCCACTTGTATTATGGGTTCTAAAATAATGCAAAAAATATTGATTTTGAAAGTTTTTGTGTGGCACGATTGGGGTGATGAATTCCAAGTGTTAAATATCCATTAGGGGAAGAGGGAAAATGGGAAAGTTAAAAATTTACCTAGTGTTTAACAACCATTTATTGTATATTTCATTAGAAGTAAATAACGCCAAAGCATGTTTGAAGATTACAACATTACACAGGAACCAGTTTTACAAGGTAAAGATTGTCAACAATAGGTATAAATACAAACATGTGGAAGAAATCTATACAGGTCATAATCGTATACTTCAGGTTTTGACCATAGTACGGTATAAAACCTACTATAAATTTATGCCTGGGGAAATACACAAAAAATATTATTATTTTTATATTCTCACTAATAGTTGCACACTTCTGGGATAAATTTAGACATAGATGACATAATTTAGTGTATAATACAAGGGGCATTAATGACTTTGGTACAGATTCACAAAATACATAACACAATAATTTATGTATATTTACATAATTAATTTTCGTATTACAATATAAATATATATAGGAGAGAAAGATCCTATAATTTAGGAAATTGCTTTAACAATACTACTCACAATAAACTATTCACGTGAGTTTGGTTTAACAACCAAATCATGTCCAAATAATAATATGAGTTTTAATAACAACTCAATTACATCACATTATAATCTAACTCTCACAATAATAATGTGAGCACTGTAGTATTTCCCAACATTCCCCCCGCTTAGTGCAAACATGGGAGAAAAACAATCGCACTTCCTTCGCAGCATGCTACCCGTGCGTGCTCATGATCTAGATGGTTTTTCAGGACAGCCAACAACCTCAACAAGGATGGTTTTACAAGGCAGTCAACAACCTCAACAAGGATGGTTTTACAGGGCAACCAACAACCTCAACAAAGGATGATTTTACAAGACAACGAACAACCTCAATATCATGATGTTGTTTTTCCTTTTGCTTTCGTCTGTCCACTATGTTTTTTCTTCAGGGAATTATGTAGGAAACACTGCTCACTGAATACATATCTGCAAAGAGGGGAAAATGAAAATGGAACATTGAGACCATGTTCCCCCCCCCTCAATTTGAACATTCCACTTATTCAACACAAAACAAGAACACTAAAATCATACTACATACAACTGAAATCAACTGCAACTCTAAAATAAAAGAACACACACACACACACACACACACACACACACACACACACACACACACACACACACACACACACACACACACACACACACACACACACACACACACACACACACACACACACACACACAGTCACCATAGCTTCGTGCGGCCCCATTGTTGGTGACTGACGACAAGTCGTTGATCGACCTCCAACCTCCTATGCCTCCATCCTCTAGTGAATGATGTTGCTTACTCAGTAAATATGATCATGTCGCTCAGTTGTTTCCAAATTGTTATTATTCTTTTCTTCCCTCTTGCAATGTGAAACACTTTATTTTTTAGACATCAAGTAACACCAAAAATGCATCCGTGGGGCAAAAAAAAATAATTTTTTAGACTTTTACAATGATTGAATCTTGACAAAAAAAAGACATTTGACTTTTTGTTTACTCTTTTAGCGACATAAAATGACACTTACAATTACATAACTTTGACAATAGATACAAATTTTTAACCCCCTAAAACGCACTAATGAATTGATAAATTGACCCTATTATTGTGTATTAACTTTTTCTTTGGGAAAGACATTTATACATAATAAAGAACATAAAATCACACAAAAATTTTACTCCACGTGACATACATAAAAGACACCTAAACTTTTCGTAAAGGCTAAATACCTAAATAAACTTAAAGATAACTTGAATTATTGTACTCTTGCATGTACCATTGTATGACGTGCCTCTATTAGCATATCCATATGATGTTGAAATGCATGCACAAATTCTATCTTTTGATCCATGCTCAACTTCAGTAGCTCACCAACAAACCCAATCATTCGCACACAATTGAATTGTGCACATGCAGAGTAGACCATATATTAATATAACGTGCTGAGTTGAGAAGACATTTCGGAAACCCAAATCGACACGCAGTTGGAATTTTGATCTCAGTAATGGAGGGAATTTCCGGTTGTTAGGAACTCGTACAGGAAGCCAAGGATACTATGGAGTTATACGATATTGATGGTGTATAATTCTTTGTGGAAGAAAATATTGACAGGTATATATCATGACTTGAGCTCTATTCACACATCTATAACTGATTCTTCATTAGGCCGAAAACTTGGGTTTTCACTAGACGTCGGTAGAGAATAACTTCGCTATCACTGGATGCATAGGCGTGGAGGTATGAGATGGCGGATCTGAATGCAGAGGACTGATAAACGGATCATATGCACAGGAGCTAGGAAGAGATCAAAATCAATGTGTATGGGAATGTATATTGCTGACGAAGATCAGGAACTCAGATATTGGAAGAACCGTGCATAGATCGAATGAATGTGTGCGCAACATATGGTAAATTTGCATGCATGGGCAAGTGGAAGAGTCAAATAAACTAGAAACAAACTCTTTCACTTCAACCTGATCCACAAACACCACCATTTCTATTTCTCTCGAAATTCTCTCAGTGCCAACTAAGATTTCAAATTATCATATCACTGGATAGACAAACACATGGCAGAATTATGGGATGATGGAGAAACCACACAGAAACGACAGAATTGTACCCTGCAAAATTGAGTTTAGAAAACTATTTTTTTAAACACGTATTTCCATTATTCAGGGAAATCGATCAGAGATCTTCTCCTTCACAAATATCTTCATAGAAACTTTATGATAGACATAGGATTCAAACTTTATCTGATACCAAATAATGACTTTGGTACAAATTCACAAAATTCAGAACACAATAATCTTTGTATATTCACATAATTAATTTTCATATTACAATATAAATATATATATAGGAGAGAAAGCTCCTATAATTTAGGAAATTGCTTTAACAATACTACTCACAATAAACTATTTACGTAAGTTTGGCTTAACAACCAAATCACGCCCAAATAACAATATGAGTTGTAATAACAACTCAATTACATCACATCATAATCTAACTCTCACAATAATAATGTGAGCACTAGAGTATTTCCCAACAGGCATGAATACTTCTTTCGTTCCTGATGGAGAGCAAAAACAAGTCTTGTTAATATATTCAACCAACAAGAGAGTTCCAACAACAACTACTTATCTCTCCAATAGAGGATCCCATACAAGCCTAGAATGGCTTAAAAAAAACTTGCACAACTAACTAATATTAACTAAAGGAACTTTACCATCTCAATGTTTGGTTTCAACACAACTTTGTATGCTCCATATAACATAATTTCATCCATCAAAGAGTTTACTCTTCACTCATACTCACTTTGTACCCACCTTGTTCATTCATCCCTTTTGGTTTCTTGACTATATTCCTTTACTCGTCATACATCTTTTGTGCTCCCTAGCTCCACCAATGCTCCTAAAGCCTTTAAACCTGCTTCACACATAAAAAGAGACATATCTCTATTCCATTGCAAGTCTTCATACAAAAATGCTTCATTCTACTTTACTCCATATTTCCCTTCATCCTCTCCATGAGGAATGATAATCCACACACTCCTGCCTCTCACATAATTTGAACTCACATGCATGTAACTCCTACTTACACTTCTATCTAACCTGCAAGTCTCATAATCACTCATAACTGATATTTTATGAATCTTCAACTTCCTACATGCCTCTAGATGTATAACTGCCATTTTATGAATCTTGGACTTCCCTATGACACATCTCTAGACACATAACCCTCTTTAAACTCCTTGAGTACACTTTACAAGCTTAATTTTCCAATGTACCTATGATGGAAATTCAAATTTTGATTCTTTTTACCATCTTGAAATGACACATTCATACTTCCTATTGAATTTGACACATTCCAAAATCTGAAAATCGTGCCTAGAAGGTAGATTAACAACATGATGCTTCTTAGGCCACAATTCCCCTGAATCATACTCCCACGGTGAAGAAAAAGTGTTCTTACAATTTGCTTATTTGTACATGTCTTATCTTCATTGCTGGTTCGTTTTCTTCTTCTCTTGTTCCCAATGTCATTAGCTTGCTCATATCCACCTGAGTCCCACATAGTTGTATTGTGTCTTCCATTTTTTATCTTCATCTTCACTTGCACCATCTTCATGCTTCCACTCTTATTTGAATCTTCGCTCTTTGTCTTCATTTCCTTCTTCTTGTCTTCACCCTCTAAATTGAGGTTTTCAAGTCTTCTTCTCTTCCTTTGAGCTCTCAAGTGAGCTTATCTTTCAATTCTTTTGATTTCTTCTTCAATCATACCTATACATTCACAAATACACAAAACCTTAGATTGAAAAATAAGATACTTGTGAGTCTCTTCACCTGCTTTTCCTTCAATTTTGTCTTCCTTCTCAATCTTCTGTTCCATGTTTTCAACTTACTTTTCACCATACTTCACTCCTTAATCTCTAAAAGCACACTTAAGTGATTGTATATATTCTTATAAATTCTCTTGACTTATGCACACAAACTGAAAATTAGCTTCTCCACATTCCCATTCAAATTCTTCTTCAACATCTAAAGGTTCTTTTGATCTCGGCTTTGATTTCTTCTCTCTCTCTCTCTTTCTTATTTTCCCTCTTTTCCATCATCTTCAACTTGATTTCTTCCTCTCTTATCTTCCTCTTTAGATGCAATCTCTTCTCTTTCTTCATGAGTGACCTCAATGGCCACTTTACCACCTTCCTCAACACTATTTTCATAATTTTACTCATGACTTTTCTTTGCATTTTTCTCACCTCTCTTTCCAAATCATGTAGTTGCTCCAAGATTATTCTTATCTCTCTTACCTCTTGTTATTCCCACAACTTCCTTTTTCTCTCTCCTTCTCTCTTATTTCTTTCTCTTATCACTATTCTTCATTAATCTAAGCATCTCTTTTACCAAGTCATCCTCCAAATTCTTCTTTATCAAGTATTTTCCACATTTCCAATTTTCTCACACCTCACCTTGGCCTCACTAGGTCTTTTGGTGTTTCACTCTCTCTTTCCTTTACTTCACTCTTCTTCACCCTTAAGGAGCAACCTATCAATATACTTCACACACACACTCACAAGAAGGAAATTAGTCCATTCAATCAACTTCAAACTATCAAACATCTCAAAACTTCACATATATACAAAACTTGCATCCAAAAATGATTTCCTTTCAATAACAAAACAAATTCAATACCTTAACTATCCATGCTATGATATCAAATGATGTAGAGAAAAAACAATTATTGTTAATATATTTAACTAAGAAGAGAGTTCCAACAACAACAACCACTTATCTCTACAAAAGAGGATCCCATACAAGCCTAGAATGGATTAAAGAAACTTTCAAAGTTGACTAATATCACCTAAAGGAACTTTACCATCTCAATGTTTGGTTTCAACACAGCTTCATATGCTCCACATAACATAATTTCGTCCATCAAAGAGTTCACTCTTCACTCATACTAACTTTGTACTCACCTTGGTCATTCATCCCTTTGGGTTTCTTTACTATCTTCCTTTACTCACCATACATATTTTGTGCTCAAAACCATACATTTAACCAGTCAATAATTTTACCAACCATAACTTCAAAACTCTCTGCAAAAGAGGATCTTACCAAGCCCAAAAAGTCTTATTTCCCATGTAGATCAAAAACTTCTGACATGAATAACTTCTTATCCAATTTTCAAATCAAAAAATCCTTAAAAAGGAACTTAAAAAATGATCTCAAAATTCTACCTTCCAAATTTCATGACCTAACTCTTCAAAACAAGTGAGATATACTCAATTTACCAGGAAGGCATTATGTCAAACAATTTGTATGCATCTTCATGACAAAAATTTACTCATCATTAATGAAAACTATTGAAAATCCATCTGAAAAATGTTATTATCCTCCTATGATCCAAATTTCAGGTCATTTGGACTTAAAATTAAAAATATATGATGAATTTCCCAAAACATATCATCAAACATTCACACACACAGTCTATGCATTCATTGATGTCAAAACAGAACATTAGATCACCACACTAATATAATATAAATGCATACAAGGATCATCAAAAGTCATAAAATGGACTCAACTAAGAATTATAACACGGAATCATTAGTCCTTAATTCAAACCACGGAAATACCTTGGAAGAGACAAGATAAACACACCAAAAACTAAGTTTTTCATTCAAATATGATTGTATTTCTTCAACATATTTTGATTTTCCTCCTCTCCAATCTTCTCCTCCTCCTCCTACACGAGGAATTGTAATCCACACATTCCTATCTCTCACATAATTCGAACTCACATGCATGTAACTCCTACTTACACTTCTATCTAACCTACAAGTCTCATAATCACTTATTACTGACATTTTATTACTCTTCAACTTCCTACTTACCTCTAGATGCATAACTGCCATTTTATGACTCTTGGACTTCCCTATGAAACATCTCTAGACACCTAACCCTCTTTAAACTACTTTAGTCCACTTTACAAGCTTAATTTTCCTTTAACCCTTTTACAAATTCAAACCTCACTTGGAGGGAAAAGTACCTATGAAGGAAATTCAAATTTGATTCTTTTTACCCTCTTGAAATGATTCATTCATACTTGATATGGAATTTGAAACATTCCAAAATCTCAAAATCATTCCTAAAAGGTAGATTAAAAACATTATGCTTCTTAGGCCATAATGCCCCTGCATCAATTTCCCATCACCTTACTTAGACACAATTACAAGAACACGGATTTAGGGCAAGGGCCTTATTCTCCTTTACATTATTTCAGCATTTATGTACTTAGAATCAACTATACAACACATAATAGGGGCGTGTTGCATCCATTAATTTTGACGGTATTGTTTATTTACAAAATTGGGCCTAGATTTATCTATAATGGTTTTGTCCATGGGGTTTCTTGAAGGTATCAGAGTGGATAATTTATTCATAGGTTTTCCTTCCTCTCCTCTTTCACATTGATGGAGCAATAAATTAGGGTTACTAAATATTTTGATACACTACTCTTCCCTCTTAATGGTTTTCTTTGGTACATCTCTCTCTCCCCCCTTCAGTGTTGGGTTGCATGCACTCAAAACTTTGGGTTCTCAATCATAATTGGGGAATGATCAACCTTAATCATGTGATAGCTCAGAGAAAAATTTAAATCTATAAAAAAAAAATATGAGTTCCTCCATCCATAAAATGAACGAGTGTATTCCTTCTATGTTTTACTTGACTTTGTACAAGTTCAAGTTTACAAAAGATACATCATTATTTACATATGAGTTACAATTTAATTCATATTATGGTAATTGACTGCACTTTGTGTTATAGGTTTCACCACAGAGCATGTCAATACCAACACATCATAATACAACTATCAAGAAAATACAAAGTGTGCGTGTGAAAACTCAGGTATGTTTTTTCCTTATGTATGCAACATTTAATTACACACTTTTTTAAACTCCCTAATTTTACACCCCTCCTAAATCAATTAATTTTTCCATTTCATTTACCAAAAAAACCCATGAGTAATTAATTCACATTAGTCAATTAATTAAACATTGTCAATACCTAATTAACCTACCTCACATGTCATTATTCTCCATGTCTCCCCACTTACGAATTAAAATTTCAAGTTTAATTCCTATCCACTCTTCATGTCCCCCACTCACCAAATCATGCTTACTTTTTCAAATTGTGATTAATTAAAACCTTCAAAGCAATCGAGATTTTAGGCTATAATTAGATCCGTACCCCCTCTTTCAAGTGGAAATCCTATCAAAGCTCTTACATTCTTTCTTCACAGAGCATCCCATCTATCTTGTCCTAATTCTTCTATAAGTCCTACTTCATCCATCCCTAAATCTTGCATCCTCTCTTGTTCAGTGCAAAGTAATGGCGTCGATCATCTATGTAGCAAAACTATCTTGCGGTGTAAAATGCACCTATATTCCAATCAGTTTGGGCCCATCCAATTAATGGCCTAATCCAATGTTCCCAAAGGAGACATGAAGGAGAAGGTATATAGTTCAGTTACTTTACTATCTTTTTTATTAGTGGATTTTCGTTACGTACATTCTGACATGACCGGTGGGACCAACCCACACCCTTTGTTACTGATCTCATGTTCTTAAATATTTTGTATTTTATCATACCGAGAGGCATCCTACAATGGCAGTCAGGGTTGTAATGGTGTGAGTAGTTCATTTTTTGGACTAACTTATAAAAAAATTAAACATTAAATATTAATTAAAACATTACAATTGTCTGACTTATAAAAAGTAAAGATTAAATAATAATATACAAGAGCTTTAGGTTTTCTAAATTCATATAAATAGATTTGATATTTGTATAGGTTTTTATTTTGGAAATTAAATGTGGTAAATGTTTTTGATGTATATGTAAATGAATTATTTGATATTTGTTAGGATTTTCATTTTGAAAATTAAGTGGTGTAACCTTTTTTCATTTTCAAAATTAAGTAACTTTTGTTAGTATTTATTATATTAAACATTGTATATATCATGTTTGAGAGAATGAATATTTATGTGAATGAATTATTTATACTAGAATACATATCTTTAAAAAATCTATGTAAAATATGTTGAGAGGTATCATTCTCGAGGCACCTATATTAAATTTACAACATATGTAGAATAGGCACCTCGAGAATGATACCTCTCGGCATATTTTACATAGATTTTTTAAGATATGTATGCTAGTATCATTTCTTTGTTATTATGGTCATTTTTTGCATAAAAATAATGTTGTTAGACTAACTTTTACATGGTATAAGTTTCATTTGTTCCACTTGTGTTTTTCGTGCCTGTGTAGGTGTTTTGCAGGTGTTTCATTGCCAAATTTAGATAATGGCGAATCAAGTCGGAAGTGTTGCCACTCAGTGGTTTCAAAGAGCCCTTATTTTTTGTTTTTCCTGGACTCCTCAATACTCCCAAAATCTCGCTTCATTTTTTATTAGTGTATCCAGTTTTATTCAACTGACATTTATGCTTTAGTGGATTTTTAGTGTTTATCAACCTACTTTGTTTGCTTTCATTATTATTCACATTATTATGGTGTTTGCATGGGTTTATTATAACAAAAACAAATCATATTTATTTCACTAACATTAATATTCAGTGTTCATTGTTTTTTTTTGTGCTTGTAGGAACAATCCTGTTGCAGTGAAACTTATCCAAAAAATATAATCATTTCTACAAAATACGAAAAAAATAAATAAATCATTTGTTTTTCCTATATACCTAGATAACCATAACTAGATTTAGTATGGTTCTAAAGTTAGAGTATTTTTAGTGGTTCTTTTCATATTTTCTTTAAAAAAAAAAAGTCTTTTTAAAAAAATACATATATAAAATGTCTTAGCTTGGCTTTAACTTAGTCAAACTGAATTATTTCACCCCTTTCTCAACTCATTTTTATTTCTTCCTAGGCTACCCAATCTCCATCCCTAACCCTCTCAACTTGGAAAGCTATCTCACCTCTCTTCACGAGTTACACGAGTCCCCGCTATCCCTTTTCCCCTTGCACCATTGAGTCGTTGCACCAAGTTGTGAGGAATCAACATGAAACTAAGTGAGTCATGTTTCGTGCTAAGCCCAAGTTAGGAAAGTGAGCTAAAGGGAGGAAAGAGCCCTACATAGATCCACAAAGCATCCTTTGTTAGGAAATAAGGGATAAAATATGTGGAACAATCCCACTCAAAATCGTAATAATATAAACTAATATGTAGGAAATACTACAGATCTGGAATAAAAGTGCAAAAAATAAAAGAACACAGTATAAAGACAGTATTTAACTTGGTTCACCCAATTTGGGCTATGTCCACCAAGAATCACTTGCTCAAATGTTATTACAAGTAACCTCTCTCTCAATACAATACCTAGATCTGTTTGGAGCTATGCTGAACAAACTCTCTTGAATTCACACCTGAATTCACACACATCTACAATATAACATCAACCCTACCATATGCACAAAACCACATAAATAGGAAACTGCTTAAGTAGTTTTACAATACCATGGGTACCAAAACCATGGGCCAAAACCATCACATAAACCTATGGGTCAAAAATCTTGCTCGTATGAGAAGAACATGTTTCCCAAAATATTGGGCACATTTTTCAAAGCCAAAAAAAATCTTGGTGGTTGTGCCCCTGAACCCCGGTGAGAAAATTGTGGATAGTGTATAGTCTTCAACACTTCCACATATGAAAATAGGATCCACAACATAACATATTTCTACCGATCTTCCAATCTCAACCTCATTGTCCCCTAATCCCCTCCATTGTCATAGAACTACAACAATTTATTTTACAACCACAACTGCTCTTCGTTGCATCCTTTACCTCCCCCAAACATATTATCATGTATCAGATGAAATCAAAGTAAAAATAGTAAACCCTTGTCATGGTGGTAGTGAATTATTTGATCCATAGAATAATTTGTTTGAGTTACATCAATCCCTATTCAACCTGATCCGCAATCTCACTAAACCAAAACACTGACCCCGAGCTCCACAAAACCCACTTGGGCGAGTTATTTGGCCCACTAAGCCACCATTTGATCCTACCCTGTAAAAACAACGCACAAAGATGTCATCATAATATACAATCGACCCCTAATGTGAAACTTAGGCATACAACATAGCCTCTTAGGTCATACTATATAAGTTTAACACTTTACATTCAAATCAGATTTTTCCTCCTCCTTAAATTCCACACTTAAGTCGTGTTCATACTATATACATTAAAACTTCACATTTAACTTTCAGTTTGTCATTATCCTTAGGTCCAAAAACTTTAGTCATGCTCACATACTATATAAGTCCAAACTTCCCATTCCCATAGTTATTTTTATGTTTGTTGCTTAATCCAAATTTTCTAGCTTCGTGGGTAAACTTTGTTTATTTCATTATTTTGTTTGATTTTTTTGATCAAAGAACACTTGACAGAGAAAGCACACAAGAAGTCCACGTGGGAAAGCAAGTCATACGCAACGGCGCGAATGGATAGGAAGAACACATGTGCGGAACAGAAGTTCAGTTTTTAGGACTTGGCTATTTTTGGGCATGAAGATCTATTTTCAGAAGATGACGTGCAGAACACACCAACGATGTAGAGACATGCACGCCACGCATTGTCTATTTCTAGAGGATCAGATTCAAAGTGATTTTGCATGGAAACAATCTAAGGATAGGATTGTCACCTCAGTTAACTATCAATAGTATATAGATAGCACACTTGCATGTGTGGCTATGAATGGAAATGGCATGTGGCTATTAATAGCATGCAACCTATTTTTGGAATAGATAAGCGGTGAAGGGTAAGTCCCCACCCTATATATATGTAGTGAATTATCTGGTAGGGAGATGATGGATATAGAGAGATAGATAATATAGTGTATATGTGTGAGGGATAAGTATACAAAGACATGTACTTATTTTTGAATTACCGTATCAGATCCATGTGCGCATCGGCATAGATTGCTAGTATTGTAAGAAGCTTTTGTGTTATTTTGATAATTAAGAGATGGAAGATATTGACTGAACCTAAGTGTTATTCATGTGTGTAAATAGGTAGTGCATGTTCTTATTTCTATCATGATTATTGTTTAAAACTATTCTTTCCTCGATTTAGATATTTCATGCACTATATAATGATGTATTAGTTATGGATCCATATGCTTTAATTCTTCATCATGTTAACATTATGCTACAGCAACCCTAAAGAGGGACCTGGTACCTTTTCACGCTTTGGTTGAGCGCTCAGTCTAGGCTGGGTGATGTGTCAGCGCGTCTAGGGTATTATCTGGTGAATCTTAGGCTGTATCATTGGTTATGTTTCCGGAACCTCATTTTCAGTTGTTTTCAGGATGGTTTGCGATGAAGACGTACCGGTTAACTCTAGCAAGTATTGAAGAATGGATATGCGATCTGGAGGAATAATATGCACGGTGGTTCAGCATTGGATCTGAGTTTAACACACGCACTTGGGTGGAAAAGAATCTGTATGACAGCTTATATGAGAGATTTTTCACTATCTTTCTAGTAGAATTATACGAGTGGTTGATTGCTTATGCATCTAAGTGGAATTGGAGGTATCATGCACTTGTCTGGACATAGGAATAATTTCAGGCCCTTTATGATGCTGATCTGATTTAGACTCAAGCTTTGGACGTGTGGTTTCATGGTGTCCTAAATAGTTATATCTTGGAGTACTTAGTTTCCACTTATTCGTGTCCAGAAGTAGTTGAATTCTAGTTCTTATGATATCCAAGAGGAACTTATCTGCAAGGCATTCCACTGGTGATCAATATCTTGATGGTAAATTTGAACCTGGAGAGTAAACTGATGGCTAACTAAACCTCACCACGTGCGAGGGTAGGAACAGGTTTGGTGAAAGATGGCAGATCTAGCGACAAAAAGGCAGAGAGAGGAAAGGAGGCTTAAGTATAATGAGGTGTGCGAGAGGGAAATAGAGAAGCATTGTACCGTTGCAAAAAGTATGGCATTGAGGAGAGAGATGGCTCATGAAGGATTTGAAGCTCATGTAGAAAATGCGGAACCAGAGCTTCAGGAACTCCCCCATCTTGGAAATCATGATAGGTATCCCCCTTAGCCTCACACAGAAGTGTGACAACAGAGACTACCTAGGCCACAGGCACACATCTTAATCCATCTGGTGACCTAGACCTTGCACTTGGTTTTCCAGTATCTATTACGACAAGTAATCATCAAGTGAATTTGGGAAACATGAGAACCAGAGTAAGTCAAAGAACAAGTACATCAATGACAGGTTAGACGAATTCAATGTTATTTGGAGGAACATTTTTAGGTGCATCATCTGCACAGAATATAACCATGTCAAATGTTGGATTCACCTCTGGAAGTGGAACTACCACACAAACTATAGGGATTCGGTATGGTACTACTGTCAAAACACATGGGAGTACATCTACAGGTCTTATTCTAGCTACATGTGGAGGATCAGGAGGTATAGGTGGTTCTAGTTCCCGTGGATCTGGTGGTTCTGGAGGCATGGGAAATACAGGAGGTTCTGGATCAGGTGGGCAAGGTCCGCACCAACCCCAGAATATTTATATGGAGATGTCTCTTCGTCTTCTGGAGTATAGAGGCATAGAGGATGTTGTTGAGCATGTGCACATGTGTGAAATATTGTGGCACGTGAAAGGGATCATGACTTCTAAGTGCAAGGCAAGTCAATTTGCTACTACATTACAGGGACGTGCACACAGCTGGTATAGGAAGTTTGACCCTGATCAATCTTGTGTGGATTATGCAGTGCTAAAGGATGCTTTTTTGAAAGAGTTATATATCCCAAAATTTGAGTAGAAGATTATAAGCGCACTCAAGGATATCAAGCAAGGCACTACTGAGAGTGTACGTGAGTATGATGCCCATTTTAAAACACTCATATCTAAGCTTTCTTATGATATTCACGCAATCTTGAATGCACAATGGTTCATTGGTGGATTGATTACACCATTCCGAAGAGCACTATCACATAAGACATAAACTGGTCTGCGTGAAGCACTGGAAGTGGCTTTGTGTGTTGAGGCGGTTAAGAGCATTGACACTAGCATTAGTCCATTCTTAGAGGCACAAATTACAGCTATGACAAAATAGTTATAGAAGTTATCGACAAATTCAACCCATGAAACGCGCTCAGGGATTTGGTGTATAGATTGTGAAGTGGAAGGTGACACCAAGGATAGTTGCCCTCGCAAATCTATACACTCATTACTATTGGACTGTGAGATCTGTCATTTGAATCATGATGCTAGTCACTGTCCTTTGTTATAGTGCGCGATAAGAAAGAATTTATCTTGTTACTGTAAAACAATTTAGTCCACAACCCATGATATGGAATATTTTTGGTTGATTGGTCAGATCTAGGATGCTATAGACATTGGGGTATGACAGATAAGTGTAACGGATAATTCTAAGGGTAAGAACGAACATCAGGACCAAGAGCACAATCAGGCACGCTATAATTGGAATGAGGATATTTTTGAAGGTAGTCGTGGTAGAGTTCGAGGATACCACGGTGGATTCAGAGGATGAGGCCACGGTGGAGGAAGAGGTGAGTTCCCTCATATAACATGTTATACATGTGGATCTCCTAACCACTATAGGTGTGAATGTCCCCAGAATATTGCATGTTCTTTCTACGGAAAGAACCATAGCTATGAAGAGTGCCTGGACTTATATGAGCATCTCAGTAAGCAACATAAGAAAGAAAATAAAGGTGTCAAAATGGTTAGAATCCAACACACGGTAGAAGATCAGTGGATGCCCAAGATAGCACCAAGACCTGAGGCATTAACAGTGAAGATTACTACATGAGGAAGTAGTCACAAGAAGATGGAGCAGAAGAAAGAAGTCAGAAAGGAATTCCCATGCTACTGATCCTTGATGGACATCATGGAGAGGAATCTTCAGTGAGATACATGTTGGAGTAGTTAGGATGGAGCAGAATAAAATTATTCCATTGATCTAGAGAAATTGGTTAAAGGGGAATATTCCATTGGAAGATGGTTAAAGCAAGCTCCACTGAGAATGAACAGAAAATCGTACATGCAAATCTTCCCTTGATAGCATTGACTATGACAAGGAAATTACTCTTAATGTTGTTTTGGATGGATGGTTGTTGAGCAACATATTGATTGATACAGGTGCAGAAGTGAATGTGCGTACATTAGATGCATGGGTAAAAATGGGGAGGCATCCATTGCAGCCATCATCTAATGTGTTGTTTATGGTAAACCAGACTAAGGCCGCTCTTATAGGAGTTTTGAAGGATGCGTCTATAACCATACAAAGGGCCAAGTTCACTGGGAATGTTGAGGTATTAGCACTTGCAAAAGAAGGTAGTTTTCCATCCTTGCTTGGATGCCATTTGTGTTATGAGAATAATTCTGACTTGAGAATCAATAAGGGGTATATCAGCTTTGAGAACAAGGAGGAAAGGGTTGTGATACCTTTGACAGATGGGAAGTCTACACCATATGTTGAGCCTCTACGTGAGGAGGAATTAAACAGAATCTATGTACATGCTATTCAGGACCTAGAGGTCAATGAGCCATCAAAGGAAGGCATCCTACAGTGGGAAGATTCTCATTATATTATTGATACTATAAGTATTGCTTGTGACAATTGGGCACATGGTACATATGAACTAGTAGGGCACGAGGTAAAAAGTGTGGTTGCAAGCAAGAATGGACTTCGTTCTGTTTGATGGATAGGTAGTGCAATACCTTGGTATATAGGGGCAGAAGATCTTCCTGTATTTTTGAAATCCATGGAAGCATAGTGGACAGATCAAATTAAGAGAAGAGATATGTTAGTGTATACCTTGCACGAGACAGCAACACGCTGGTGGGTAGTCCACAGAGATAATATTATAGAATGGGAGGAGATTGAAATCACCCTATCTAATAGGTTTTTAAGGAGCAATGCACCTACGTAGATCTACACTTATAATGGTGATCAACCTGTTCAACATCACATTCAGCAGTGTGATAGACTCTAGATAGTGGGACATGAAGCATTACCACCTTCACTCTGGGTGCATAGATTTTACTCTATTCTACAAGGATGGGCATGCACCTGGTATGTATACATAGAACTACATCGAGAGACTAGGAATTGGTAGAGTTTGACTGTAGGTATGCTCTAGACCTTTGACTACTCCTCAACTAAACCTCTAGTAGAAGAAGCATTAAAAAATTTCAAGCACTTAACTATGGGAGATAGTGCAAAGGCAGAAGAGCATATTCAAGAATTATTTGGTGAGACAAATTCTAGAGCGCATTTTGAAAAGGAAGAAGAAATGGACTCCATACTACTTGAACGCGCTTGCCTTGAGAAAGAGAAATGAAAGATGGTTTACATCGTGGATGATGAGGAAGTTGAGAACCTAGATATTGAACATTCACAAAGGGTGTGTGAGGTCTTGGATAGTGCAGACAAGGATACACATGCCTATCAAAAACCTATGAAGAAAAATAAGGTGAATATAGGTTCAGAGGCTGAGCCAAAGGAGGTCATAATTAGAGACTATTGGTCAGAATCAGAAGTGGAAAAGATCATTGAGTTACTCAGGGATTATCAGAACTTATTCCCTCAAGGGTATCATGAACTTAAAGGTGTGCATAAATCACTTGGGGAAATGAAGATAAAGCTTAAGGACGGTGCATGCCTAGTTAGAAAGAGGCCTTACAGAATGAACCCCAATTTGTGTGAAAAGGTCAAAGAAGAGATTAATAACATGTTGAAATCTAGAATTATCAAACCCCTTAATGAGTCAGAATGGGTTAGTCCAATGGTGATCAGTATCAAGAAGGATGGACGAATTAGAATATGTGTGGACTACATGGAGCTCAATGTTGCATGTGTAATAGATCCATTCCCTACACCATTTACTGAGGAAATACTAGGAGTTGCAGGGCACGAAATATATTCTTTTACAGATGGGTTCTCTAGGTATCACCAGGTTAGAATTTCACAGGAGGATCAGGAAAAGACTACATTTACTACTGAATGGGGTAGCTTCACCTATACTATCATGCCTTTTGGACTGAAAAACGTGCCTGTTGTATTCTCATGGATAGTTGTTCAGGAATTCAAAGATTTTATTCACAACTTTTTACAGGTTTATCTAGATGATTGGACAGTATATGGGCTTGTGAAAGATCATTGTGACAATATGCACTTAATGTTTGAACGGTGCAGACAATTGAGTATCTCTTTGAACATCAAGAAGTGCATATTTGCTACACCTTTTGGAATACTATTAGAACATATAATCTGCAAGGAAGGTTTTCTAGTTGATCCAGTTAAGGTTGCAGTCATTCTAGGCCTGGAAGCGCCTACCAGTCAAAGTGAGGTGTGCGGATTTTTGGGTCACTAAGGATATTATTGGAATTTCATCAAAGGGTATGCCAGATTTCTTGTACCCTTGGAAAATTTACTAAAAGGAAAAGGTACATTTTATTGGGGAGAACTGCAACAGCGCGCGTTTGAGATATTAAAGGAGAAACTTACTACCGCACCCATTATGTGCTTTCCCTCATGGGATAAACCATTTCATGTGTATGTGGAAGCCTCTAGTATGGCCATTGGCATTGTGTTAGCTCAACCTGGTGAAGGTATTGTAGATCATCCAAATTTTTTTGCTAGTAGGAAGCTAACTCCTGTTGAACAGAATTATACAACTACAGAGCGCGAAGCTTTGTCAATGATCTATGCATTGCACAAGTTTTGATAGTACTTGTTAGCAACCCCATTTGTTTTTTATACAGATCACATGGCATTGAATTATTTGGTGAACAAACCCATCTTACAAGGGCACATATGTAGATGGGTACTCCTATTTCAAGAGTTTGACTTCACAGTTGTGGTGAAGCCAAGGAAAAGTAACTCTGGACTAGACCACTTGTCTAGAATTCACTCAGGAGAAGAAGCACAGAAAATTGAAGAAACCATGCCAGATGCACAGTTATATAGGTTACAATGCATGTCATCAGAATTAGAAGACATTGTTGTCTTTCTACGGACTGGTGTGGCACCAGAAGGAATGAAGGCATTAGAAAAGAAATAGCTTGCTATACGTGCAACACCATTTATGTTAATAAGTGGTGACCTCTACAAGTTAGGAAGAGATGAAGTATTACACCATTGTGTATTAGAGCATGAGCACAAGGATATTATGGAAGAATCCCATGGTAGTATTACAGGAGGCCACTATGCAGGTGATGCAACTGCTTGAAAGATCCTACTTGTTGGATTATGGTGGGAGACACTGTATAAAGATTATAAAGTGTATTGCAAAGTGTGTGACCATTGTCAACGTCTAGGTAAACTAGGGAAAAGAGATGAGATGCCTTTGAGACCCATTACTAGTGTTGAACCATTTGAGAAATGGGCCATCAACTTTGTAGGACCTATTTTTCCAGCCACGCATAGGACTGGGTCGCACTATATCATTACTTGTATAAATTATCTCATAAGGTGGGCAGAAGCAGCACCTACGAAGGACTGTACAATGGTTGAAGTAGCTAGGTTTCTATGGGAGAATGTTTTTACAAGATATGGATGTCCTTTAAGTTTGACAAGTGATAGGGGTACACACTTTTTGAATGAAATAATCAGGATCCTATTAGATGAGTTAGAGGTTACACACCATAAGACTACACCCTATCATCCTCAGGAAAATGGAACTACTAAGGTTGTCAACAAAATTTTGAGCCAGACATTGACAAAAATTTGTGATGTTGGAAGAAAGGATTGGGATGATAAAGTGTTAGGTGTTCTTTGGGCATATCGAACAACTTATAAGAGATTGAACAAAGCCACACCATTTCAATTGGTGTTTGGCACAGAAGACATTCTCCCTATAGAATTTATGTTACCTTCTTTGCCCATTGCATGCAGTAGAGGTCTAGCTTATGAGCATGCTTTAGAAGAGCGTATTGAGAAGATGATTCAACTAGATGAGCGATGAGCCATAGTACGATGGATTCAGAAGTAGGAAAAGGCCAAGCAGAAAGCATGGCATGATAGAAACATAAGGGATAAGAAGTTTGAGATTAGACAAATGGTACTTCTCTATGACTCTAAGTTCTTGTGCCATCTAGGAAAACTTAAGGTACATTGGTTAGGGTTGTATGTTATTACTTACATCCTTGAAACAGGTGCTTGCCAATTAGAAGCACTAGATGGAACAGGGCTACCTAGTTACTCCAACATGAGTAGGCTGAAGCCCTACTATAAATAAGTCTTCTTGGTGTTTGTAATAAGGTAGTATTGCCATTTAGATTAGGTTTCCATTCTGTATTTCCTTAATATATTTCCTTCATTATCGTTATGCTTTGTCACTTTAGTTTTTGTTGTTGTGAAATAAGCCTGCTTACGCGCATGAATCTAACTACAATATGGAGCATGTTGATGTGTAACAGACTGCACATACTTTCAGTGTGGGGTGGTTGTTGATATCCAAGGTACAAGATTGTGGGAATTGAAAGATGAAAAGGAATAAGTTGTTACGGGTGTTTGTCAAAGTAAAAATATTATCTCTCAAAAGTGACCAAGGATGGAGATGAATGAAGGAACATTATAACATGAGGTAAGAAGAGGCCATAGCAACTATCCATATAAGGTACAGTGACGAGGTACTCAGGTGCAAGGATGCACGCTGAAGAGAAGTCTATGACAAGAGGGTAGGAAGGTGCGCTAGAAGGTTATAGCTGGGGTGCGAGGATGTAACATTCGGAAAGGATGGAATTGGTCAATTAATGAGAGGATATTTATTAGGTGAAGGAGCAATGAATGTATCAAAAATTTGAAAATCTATATAAGGATGGGATGCGAGTTCATTTTTACCATTGTGATTAAGAGTATTTGAAAGAAGCCAAGTGCAAAGAGCCGAGTGATCATTTTAAGGTGTGAGAGGTGTGTAACCAGTCGTGACGAAGAGATCTGTGTGCAGAAGGAGCTTGTGTCCCCAGTGGTGAAGGGTTTGAGTGAAGCAAGGTGACAGAGAGGAGCTAGGGCATGTAATTTCACCTAGGGCACGCTGAATCAAACTAGGGTTTGCTTCACACCTTGCAGAATTTGAGTGGCAAGGATCTATAAAGGATTGCAAGGTAGAAATGGCACCCAAGAAAGCAGACCAGGCTTTAAACATCTACACAGCTCCGTAGATGCTTGCAAAATAAAGACCCTAGAAGAAAACAATGAGGTCCAAAGAGCAATGAAGGAAAAAACATTGGGCCATGTAGAAAGATTGTCAATGGTTAAGTAGAAGCACGAGGTCGTGGCAGCAACATAAGAGCCGCACAAGACTTGGTTGGAAGAGCTTAGGAAGCTCATTGCATAGAAGATGGATTTTCTAGAGGGAAGAATGACCTCAATGTCTAGCATTGTGTTAGTCTTGCAAAATGAAAAAGGGGAGATTGCGAGGGATGAATTGGATTCCATTGCTATGGACATTCCAGAAAAAGTAGAACAAGAACTTGTTGAATGGTAGACCTTGGAGGCTGAAATAAAATAGGAATATCCTGAATTAGTTGTTCAAGTTCAAGAAGAGACTGCAGGGTAAAACATTCTCTCATACATTCATTCATTCCTTCCATAATTTCCATTCTTCTATTCTTTACTTCAGTTGTTGGAGATGACCATTGTCGGGGTGATAATGAAATTAGTGTGGGGTAATGTTGATCAAAGAACACTTGACAGAGAAAGCACACAAGAAGTATGCATGGGAAAGCAAGTCATACGCAAAGGTGTGAATGGATAGGAAGAAGGAACGCACAGAACATAAGTTTATTTTTTAGGACTTAACCATTTTTGGGCATGAAAATCTATTTTTAGAAGATGACGTGTAGAATACACCAACAATGCAAAGACATGCGTGCCACACATTGTCTTTTTCTGGAGGATCAGGATTCAGAGCTGCTTTTTGCATGGAGACAGTCTAAGAATAGGATTGTCACCTCAGTTAACTATCAGTAGTCTATAGATAGCACACTTGCATGTGTGGCTATGCATGAAAATGGCACGTGGCTATTAATAGCATGTGGCCTATTTTTGGAATAGATAAGTGGTGAAGGGAAAGTCCCCACCCTATATATATGTAGTGAATTACCTGGTAGGGAGATGATGGATATAGAGAGATAGATAATATAGTGTATATGTGTGAGGGATAAGTATATATAGAGACATGTACTTGTTTCTGAATTACTGTATCATATCCATGCACACATCGGCATAGATTGTCAGTATTGTAAGAAGCTTGTGTGCTATTGTGATAATTAAGAGATGGAAGATATTGACTGAACCTAAGTGTTATTCATGTGTGTAATTGGGTAGTGCATGTTCTTATTTATATCATGATTATTGTTTAAACCTATTCTTTCCTAGATCTAGATTTATCGTGCACTTTATAATGATGTATTAGTTATGGATCCATATGCTTTAATTCTTCATCATGTTAACATTCTGCTACAACAATCCTAAAGAGGGACCTGGTACCTTTTCACGCTTCGGGTGAGCGCTCAGTCTAGGCTAAGTGATGTGCCAACGTGTCTAGAGTATTATCTGGTGAATTCTAGGCTGCATCAGATTCTCTAACAAGCTAAATCGCCACTTAAATGGAGTCTTTTTAAATACTTTTTAGACGCTATTTACAACTCCAATTCCTTTAGGAAAACCAATTTCTTTATTTGGTTATTTTCTTTGATACTCTACCAAGCTAAGTCGTCACTTAAATGAAATATTTTTAAAGCCTTTTTATATGTTATTTAGTAATTTTATTGATCCAGTTCATTTTGACACACCAATTTATTTATTTTGTTATTTTTTATAACCTAATGAGCTAAATTGTCATAAGCGAATTCTTTTTCAAGCCTTTTTAGACGTTATTTAAAACTTCTATCGATCCAACTCATTTAAGCAAACCAATCCGGATATGAATTAACTTTAGGGTCCTTTAATTTTCCCGTTGCTTTCTAAGGATTTTTGGAAGACAATTAACGATTTTAGAGATTGATTTTTTGTGATCTCTTTTTTAGAATTTTGTGTAGGTAAAAGCTTCTAATCATGATCTTATAGGACCCTATTTATATAAATTATAAACAAAATATTGCCAAAAAAGTCTTGTCAACAGCTTCTTTTGTGTTTCTCTAATTATAGACCATTTTCAATCACCGAGGGCCACTCAAGCCCGCTGACCAAAAAAATTCCTTACATTCAACTTTTCCACATCAACAATCATGACCAAACATTTGTAATACTTCTTCAAGTTATCTTGTGTTGATTAATTATTTAATCTATTTAATCTCGGAAGTATATGTTAATTCAGCTAGCTTCATTTTCTCAAATTGTCATCTTGATCATTATCCACTTTTACTCAATTTCACTTTTCATCACTACAGACTAATTGTGGAACTTGTGTTTACATGGTTATTGGATGTTCTCAGTCATTGTATTTCACTTTTTCAAGACTTTTTATCCTTTTTTGCGACATAAACTAACACTTTGTAACGGTTTTTTCTTACATTTTCCATTATTTTTATTTATTATGAGGCTAATCACACCAAAATCACACGTATGCTCTTTCCTCGCACTTTGTAAGTCATCTTGGGAATCATAAATGTGATCATTTTCAAAGTATTGTTTCAGAATTAACCTTTTACTAATAAAAGTTATTTCGTGCATATGTTCTTTTCTCGCACTTTTTAAGTGATCTTGGAAATCAAAAACGTGGGTTAGCTTATTTTGTATTTTCCTCCCCACCTACCTCAAGAAAACATATTAATCCTTGTTTGCAGGTCTGGATCTATAGAAGTTTATCTATAAAACAATAAATCTACTAACTACAGGAATCATCAATCAACAAAACATTCCAAAATCAAATCAATATCTTGTGCTAACTAATCATCCCATTGCAATTAGTTTAATTAATCACTACACTTTATTGGATTTAGTTTCATTCCTCTAATAGTCGTCTTGATCATTGCTAGATTTTCTTTTCTTTTCTAACAGTTTTTCCAATCATGACCATGTATGTTCTTTTCTTGCGCTTTCAAGTGATCTAGAAAATAAAAAACATCCACAATCATTTGTTTTATTCTAACCTTCTGAATGCAAGATAACTACTAATTTTTTTTATGCATGACCGTGCCACTTAAAATCCTTCTCAAACATGAAACAAAACCCCTAACACTTCCTGCAGAATTACCTTAGTCAAAGAAAAATTGTAGAAAGTACTAAAAAAACAAAACAAAACAATATGCTAAGGTATGTTGGCATTTTCTGCTCATGTATTATTTAAATTTGGAAAGAAATTTTTTGTTAATCACCTCATCATCTATATTTTTAGGTAGCAAAAGTGGATTTCATCACCACCTATGCTAAACCGGTGACGTGGACTTCATCACCACGTACCACAACATTCACATTTGCATTGCACTTGAGACCTAGTCTCAAACAGCATTCGGTATCTACCTCACCTCTGGTCCCCACTTACAAGTAATGTCATCGTTATTGGGACTATTGCGACTAATGCCCATAATAGTAGTAACAACAAATTTTTTGGCATTTTCCCTATAAATCCTCGAGGAGTAATAAGGACAACATACACCTTTTCATTCTCCCCATCACCTGCCACATTTTCACAAAGCTTGCCTTAAATATGGTGATTCACTCTAAAGCAAGTGTTTTACCGCAAATGTAGAGATAAAACAGATAATAGGTAAGGGTGATGAGGAATACCTATAGATAGTCGAAGAAGGTGTTGTGTACATGTAGAATGTTATGGTATAGCTTAGATACCAAATGATAGAATAGAATAAGATTGCAATGACCAAAGAGGGACGGAAGCCTCACAAATATTATTGATCATGAAATCAGATTACATAACAATGCAAGAGCTGTAATATTTATAGATATTAGACAGCCTCATATGGATAGACATGACACCCTAGCAGACACCAACTACGAGATGATAAGACCCATCTCACATGCACATGTAATTACTACTAATACCAATATTGAATGTTATCCAACATAACAATATTGAATGCAAGTCACTAGACTAGAGTGCACATGTTGCACATTATTAAATAAAAGACAATGCAATAAAATGCAATAAATATGCCTATGCTAAATTATGCTAACATTCCCCCCCTTAATTTTGCATAGTTTCCAATGAAGTGGAGAGGAACTCTCTGAACAGTGTGAATTTGTCACGTGCAAGTGACTTAGTGAAAACATCTGCCTTCTGTTCAGCTGTAGGACAGAACTGGAGCTGTATGTTGTGCTTCAAGACATGCTCGCGTATGAAATGAACCTGTACTTCAATATGCTTGGTTCTCTCATGAAATACTGGATTGCGAACAAGCTTCAGAACTCCTTCATTATCAACATATACTGGAGTAGATTTCTGTTGTGGTAGACCAATTCCTTCCAGTATTCGGCGTAGCCATATTGCTTCACAAACAGCTTCACCTGCAGCTCGATACTCTGCTTCTGTAGAAGAGCGAGAAACAAAGTTCTGTTTCTTGCTTCCCCATGATATCGGTCCAGATCCCATAAAGAAGACGAAGCCTGATGTTGACTTCCTATCATCCATGTTTCCTGCATGATCTGAATCTGAATATCCTGTCAAGAAGAAGTTGTCGTTCTTCTTGTACTCTAGACCAAGGTCAACTGTACCCTTTAGATATCTTAGTATTCTCTTTGCTGCTTTCCAATGACATATTTTTGGTTCTTGCATGAAGCGTGATAAATAGCTGACTGCAAAGCTGATATCTGGTCTAGTATATGTCAGGTAAATGAGACTCCCGATCAACTGCCGATAGAGAGTTGCATTCACCGGTGGTGATGGATCGGAACGAGATAACTGAAGTCTCACTTCCATAGGTGTAGCAATAGGAGTGCAGTCCATCATCCTGAATTTCTCGAGCGTTGTCTTGGTGTATTTCAACTGTGACACAAAGATATGATTCTCTTTTTGCCATACTTCCAACCCAAGACAATAGTGCATGAGCCCGAGATCTGTCATGTCGAACGATCGATTAAAATCCTTCTTTGTTGCATCGATCATCTTCACAGAACTACCTGTAATGACTAGATCGTCGACATAAACAACCACAATGACAATCTCCCCCCCTTGCTTTTTGAGGTAGAGATTGGGGTCATAAGGATTCCTTTCGAATCCATGACTTATGAGATGCTCATCAATTTTGATGTACCATGCCCGGGGTGCCTGTTTTAGGCCATATAGAGATTTTATGAGTCTGCATACCATCATCTCTTTTCCTGGTATTACATAACCCTCTGGCTGAGTCATATAGACTTCTTCTTGCAAATCTCCATTAAGAAAGGCACTTTTCACATCCATTTGGTGGACTTTCCAACCAAATTGTGCAGCTAGAGCAAAGATCATCCTGATTGTCTTGATCTTGGCTGTGGGAGCAAATGTCTCCTCATAATCAATGCCTTCTTGTTGTGCATACCCCTTTGCTACAAGCCTTGCTTTATACTTGTCAATAGTCCCATCTGATTTGTACTTAGTCTTGAATATCCATCTGCATCCAATGGGTTTCTTCCCTGGTGGAAGGTCGACAAGTTGCCATGTGTTGTTCTTCATCACTGACTGATACTCTGAATCCATGGCATCTTTCCAAGCTTTTGATTGTAGGGCTTCCTGAACTGTAGATGGCTCAACTGTTTCAACAACTCTGCTCATTAGGGCATAATTGACCTCTTCACGAGCTTGACTGCGAGTTCTAGGTCCAGGATTGGATGATGTGCTAGGTGCTTCATCCAAATTTGCATCTCTTATTAATTGAGTATACCATTTAGGTAACTTCTTAGCTGTTCCATTGGCTTGTGGTGGATCCAAGTTTTCACCATCATCCAATTCATCACTGTCATCTTCAGTGGGAACATCAAATTCTGTCTTCACAAGAGGTGTATTCTGCATGTTTGTTGAGTCGTTGAGTGGAGCATCTGCTTGTTTCTTCTCAAAGAACTCAACATCCCTACTTGTGTATACTTTCTTTGCTTTCGGATCCCATAATCTGTACCCAAGTGCTTCTTCACTGTATCCAATGAATATCAGTTTCTCAGCTTTCATATCCAACTTGTTCCTGTTCTTCTTGGGTATGTGCATGCTAGCTTTACACCCAAATACTCTTAGGTGTGCAATTGATGGTTTCCGATTTGACCATGCTTCTTGAGGTGTCACTCCTTCAAGAGCTACTGTGGGCACTCTGTTCAACAAATAGACTGCAGTTCTTGCAGCTTCTGCCCAAAATGTCTTTGTTAAACCTGAGTCGTCAATCATACATCGCACCATTTCCATGATAGTACGATTCCTTCTCTCAACTATACCATTCTGCTGTGGTGTGTGAGTAGGAGGCATTTGTCGACGAATCCCATGAGCTTCCAGGTAAGTCTTGAACTCATTGCTTGTGAATTCCCCCCCTCGATCTGAGCGGAGAGTTTTGATCTTGCGACCAACTTCATTCTCAACAAGTGCTTTGAACTTCTGAAATGTCTCAAAGGCTTGACTCTTGTTTCTTAGACAATATATCCACATCTTTCTTGAGTAGTCATCAACACAAAGCATGAAGTATTGACATCCAGAATGACTTGGTTGCATGGGCCCGCAAAGATCGGTGTGCACCAAATCAAGCTTTCCCTTAGCTCTATATGTGTTCTTCTGGAAGGGTACTCTGTGTTGCTTTCCAGCTAGGCAATTGTGACACTTGTCAGTGTTGTGCTTGAGTGTAGGCAATCCTTTCACCATGTTGCCCTTTTGAAGTGTTTGGAGATAGCCAAAACTGATGTGACCATATCTGCGATGCCATAGTTCTGCAGATTGTGTGTCTTTGGCCACTAGAGCTTGATCATCCTTGTGGACAAAATCAAGTTGGAACATGCGTCCCACATTGGAGGCTCTTGCTACAATCTTGGAACCTCTTGACTTATCTCTTATCAAGCACACTTTTTCTCCATTATTACTGTCAAAATCCAACTTCAAGTTGTGATCAAGGAGTTGACTAACTGATAGCAAATTCTTGGTCAACCCAGGTACATACAATACATTTGTGATTTTGCAGTCATGCTTTCCAAGAGGTAGTGAAATGTTTCCAATCCCCTTGACACTGTATGATGAGTCATCACCTAATGACACATGGTTCTTGTTAGGTGAGTCACGTAGTGTGTAGAACCAATCCTTGCGTCCAGTCATGTGTCGAGTTGCACCCGAGTCAACATACCAGATATCTTGTGTGGACTTGGTTTCTTCATCAAATTGAGCAGAATACATGTGGTGTCCTTCATCTGAATCATCCTCATGTTCGGCAATGTACCCTTGTTGTTTGGGTTTTCTTTGCCAATTACCATTTTTCTGCCCTTGATTGTTGTTGTTGTTGGACTTCCCTTTATTTGAATTATTGTTACCCTGTTGGTTATTGGGTTTTGAATTGCTTGATGAACCCTTTTTGTAGGAATTGTACCAACAATCTTTGATGTCATGTCCCCCTCTATTGCAAATGGGACACTTCTTGGTGTTGTCTCGTTGACTTTGGTTTTGTTGGGACTTCTTGTGATTGGACTGAAATTTTCCCTTTCCTTTATGATTGGAAGATAGTGCTTGCTCATCTTCATGATCTTTGTTGTTCATTGCCTCTTCTTGTTGGAGTAGATTGACCAACTTCTCAAAGGTGACTGTGTGTTCACTCATATTGATAGTTGTCACAAAGATTCTGTAGGAAGGAGGAAGTGCTCGCAACACAATTGGTACGAGGTCTTCATCACTTATCTCTTTTCCCAATGCCAATAGAGATGCCCTCAAAGTAGCAACTCGTCTCAAAAAAACTTCAACCTTCTCATTGTGCTTGAACTTGAGAGTATGCAGTTGTGATAGTAGGTTGAGGATGGCATTCTTGTTCTTTGCCTCATAGACTGTGCTCAACTTATCCCATGCATCCTTGGCCGATGTGGCATCTCTAATGTGGGGTTGCACATCGTCTGTTACGCTAAACAAGATGATCAACTTGGCCTTTTGATTGGCCCTGTCAAATTGAACTTGTTGTCTTCCATCATCAAGTGATCTTGTTGTTTGTCCATCTACAACTGTCCATAGGTCTTCAAACTCAAGTAACATCTTGATCTTCGGTTTCCATGCAGCATAGTTGTCTCCTCTAAGCAGTTGTGAATCTGGCAAGAAGAACTTTGGTGCTTGTGCACCCATTTCTGCAATCTGAATTTCTGAAACTCTGAATTTCTGACAAAGGGTAAGGCTCTTATCACTCCAGGTTTATGGTCTCCCTCTCAATATACCGTCAGGCCGATATACCAAACCTTTCTATATACGCTCCCTTCCGATATACCCGTCGGTACGTGGAAGAAGATCACCCTTTCAATATACCCGTCAGTACGGAAAGAGGTGTTAACGCACGTGAAAGAATTTAGTACGTGGTACTTAGACAGTACGGAGAGGGGTTTGTGCAAGCACAAACGGATGGGAGGGCTCAAATGTGTGTGTATTGTGTCCTTATTACTCCCCGTCGATTTTATAGGGTCGATGCCCAGACGACGTTTAGGCAGCTGTGTTAGGCGTTAAGTGCAGTAGTAGTCGCGACGGCATCACCCGTAAGCGCTTCCCAGAGGCACCGTATATACCGAACGCTGCTATGAGATCAAAGATCTCGTGTGATAGAACCAAACATAAAATAAAAAATTTGCACTTTTTTTTTTTTTTTTACTTTATGCACCAAGATTAGTACAAAATGCTCCAAAAGTACATCAAAATGAAGTTTTTGTGTCCCCCCTCTTTACAAAAAAGGGTCTAGAATCACAAAATACACAATTTAGGCCAAAAATATTTTTTTACCCCCCAATAGGTGTTTTTCCGCTAAATTTAGCGGTGGCTCTAAATGTGTTTGGTGAGCTTCTAAATTTAGAAATCTCCCAAAATTTAGTAATTTCTCCAAATTTTCCAAAAAAAATAATTTAATAAAAAATATGGAGAGAGTGGGAATTGAACCGCTGACCTGTTTGTTCCCAAGATCCAAACAAACAATCTGAATATTGTTTTCACCTTTTCTCACAAACCGTGATCTGGGTTTTTCTAAAATTTTGACAGCAGCATCATACAATATTTTTCTTGAAACCCACAAAATTTCAGAAGAATCAGAATCTTAGTTTTTGAGATCTTACCAATTTACCAGCTAGATCTGATTTTTTTTCAGAAAAAAATGATCCGACTTGTACAGACTTTTCGTCACATGTAGAGGCCGAATCTGAAGATGATGTAAACTGAAAAGTTGTGCGGCTCCTTCTTATCTTTCCAGAAAAAAAAAACAGCACATCAATCCGACATTGTATGAAAAAGTTACGTCCTTTTTTCTAAGAGCTATCTGCTGGAATTTTGTTGACGGGACTGCTTCAACCTTTGCTCCCGAATTCTTCACACCTCCACTTTCAGATCTGATTTTTTTTTTTTTTTTTTTAGATCTGATCTTTTTTTTTTTCTTTTGATCTGCAAATTTTTTTTCAAGATCTCTCTCCTTTTTTTTTTTTTTTTTAGATATCTTTTTTTTTTCACAAATCTTTTTTTTTTTTTTTAGATCTGCAATTTTTTTCAAGATCTTTCTCCTTTTTTTTTTTTTAAAGATCTCCAAATCTGAAATATTCCGCCAATATGTTAGATCAATTGGCTATGCCAATGACTAATAAAAAAAAAATTTACCTTCCAAATAAGTGGATAGGTCAAATTTTAGTTGAGGGATGCTTGGAAGGAATGGAGGCTGCGGGATGCTTCAATGGCTCTCCTTTGATGCAGATCTTCTTCTCCAATGGATCCTCTCCAATAGTGCTCCTCTTCAACCTTGCTTGGATAGAACCTGCTCTGATACCAAATGATAATAATGGTATAGCTTAGATACCAAATGATAGAATAGAATAAGATTGCAATGACCAAAGAGGGACGGAAGCCTCACAAATATTATTGATCATGAAATCAGATTACATAACAATGCAAGAGCTGTAATATTTATAGATATTAGACAGCCTCATATGGATAGACATGACACCCTAGCAGACACCAACTACGAGATGATAAGACCCATCTCACATGCACATGTAATTACTACTAATACCAATATTGAATGTTATCCAACATAACAATATTGAATGCAAGTCACTAGACTAGAGTGCACATGTTGCACATTATTAAATAAAAGACAATGCAATAAAATGCAATAAATATGCCTATAAGAAATATTAAAAATGGGTGTTTTGGGAACTCTCTCTGTGATTGCATAGAATAGTTGGGAAGGTTCAAGAATGATGAGGTTGTTTATTAGGACTCAATAAGAGTGATAATAATGAGTAGGTTGGGTGAAATGGTATGTTGATGGAAATAAGTAGACAAATGGGTGAAGGTGTGTTCAGGAGAGATATCTAGGGATGGAGAGGTGCAAGAATAAATAGATGAACTTTAAATCAGTTAATCTACAAACAGCTAATGAAAAAGGATAAGAATAATTACTTATCTTGTAATTTGTAGGTCTGAAATGTTGGTTGTGGTGATGGTTATAGGAGATAGGTGAATGCCAAACGGATGTCGTGGCAATGAGAGCACGTCAGTTCTTCCCTATGTTGTGCATTGGAGCTCTATCATCTACCTATTGATGGACTGTATGGTGTCCAAATGTACCTAAGGGTCTCTGGTTCTTGTCGCAAGATTGCTGAAAATCTTGAGAGTCAGTATGCAAGGTTATAAGAGATAGAAAAAAATATTCAGAACCTTATGAATGAGTTAAGATTTTTATTTAAGGGTAACTGATGGTGGTTAGGTGAACGGCAACTGACCGGCAGAAGGGAATAACTGGAAGTTGATTAAGGAGAAATGGTATATATTTCCAAAAATAGCCGGATTTTCTCCCAAATTTGGCATGTGATCTTTGTCTTTCAGTTCCTGGGTCTAGAAGTGTTGAATGGTGCAAATTAGAGCATGGAATTAGTTAGAGGATTAATAGGTCATGAATAGTTAGGGTTAGAACAAGTCCTAGTTGGTTAGGATAAGTGGGGACTTGGTCTAGGGTAATTAATTGAGGCTTGAATGGGTCTAGGGTGAGGTGGAGAGGTGAGGTGGATAAGTGAGGTGGCTATTAGTTTAGGTAGGTAATTAGCTTAATTGGTTGGTAATTAATTTACTTAATTAAAATGTGTGTAAGTGGGCATGGTGGGGGAATAGTATTGAATTAATTAATTGAAAGGGGATTTAGTGGGTTGTAACCCAATTTTGGGTGTCTACATTTTCCACTTTTTGTCATGTATCTTGTAACAATAAGCGACACTGACAAAAATATGAGTGGTTACCCCAGGTATGGGAGGAGGTTAAGTAGCCTTAGGTATGGGTGGAGGTGATCCCCCTCAAACCTGGATCTGATGAAGTTGTAGGTTGAGTCGGTGATGAGTTTGATAATGGTATTGAGGTGATGACTAAACTAAGTAGGGTATGGGTGTGAGAAATGGTGATTTTGGGTGTAGGTAATAGGTGGGGGCATTCAAACACATGCACACATGTAGAAAGTGACAAGGCACTAGGTTGAAGAGCTCAAAAACTCTACATCTTCAAAGGTTTATAGTTTATTGAAAGAAGGTTGATGTGATCCAGGTATCCAAGGTATAGGATATGATCCTAAAAAAAAAGGATAGGTGTAGGAATGGGCATTAGGTGGGTTCCAAAGCACCAAAAGGTTTGGTCTGGTCAACATAAACATCATGGAATTAGGCAAGGAAAGTTTGGTAAGATAAACAACATGAGTAACTTTTCCGTAAGGTATAACGAGTAAGTGAATTCAAGTGTCAAATGGGTGGGTTCATGTTGGGTGTATAGGAAAGGCCATGGGTAAGGCCGAGGTGTAGGCAAAAAGCATGCCCCAAATGATGTTGAGGTTGGGTGTGAGATAGTAAGGCAAGTAGGTGGGCCTGTAGGGCTGGGGTGAGGGTAGGGTAGCAAGAAAATGGCATCTTGCATCAAAATTTTGGGTAAATGAGGTTAAATGTATATTACAGGGTGATTGATACTGGCTAAGGTCAAACCGATGTTGGTAAGGGTAACCGATGTTGGGGTATGAAACAGGTTAAATTTAGGGCATGAAACCAACGTCGAGTCAAGTTGATTTCAAGTTAAAGTTAAAAATACGCATTGAAAATGAATCATTTGAATGATTCTAATTTGTGAAAACGACTATAGATAACACTTTTCTGTGAAAAATGAAAAGGAGATTGAGGAAGCTAGTTGGATTAGAGAATACGGGCCCATGAGATCTATCGAAGTGAGGGGATTGGTTATGAGAATTGGTATTGATTGAGATATGGCGGAGGTAGGAGAGGGCACTAGTGGAAGTCCTATTCCCATTCTGGAGATCCCACCACGGAGGCGGCGGCACGTAGAGGTAGGAATTGAGATCCACTAGTGTATTTGGTTAAAACTACAATAGAAAAAAATTAAATGTGATTGTGGAATGGATTTGATTTTTTGTTGAAAATGGGATGAAATCGGGTATGGGGAGGGTGAAATCTAATGTAATTAGGTAGTAAATTAATTTAGAAGGTAATTTGGGGTGATTTGAGTGGATTTTTGGGGTAGTTTAGTTAAATTTTAAAATTTAGGGACATGAGGGCTCAGCCCTAGGGCCAAACTAGTGACCGATGTCGGTCGGCTATCGGCCAGTGTCAGTGGGTCTACCAACGTTGGTGGGGTCAAATCAAGACCGGTATCGGTCAGGGTGACCAATGTCAGTCGATGTTAAAAGGAACTAAGGCTCAAAAAAGGGATTTTGGGAAGGCAGAAAAATAATGCAGGGGTGGGTTAGGACTAAGTTAGGTAAGAGTGGGTAGGTTAGGATGAAGTCAGGTATGGATGGGTGCGTGAGGGAGGCAAAATGAGTATGAAATAGGTGATCGGTGAAGGAAGGAAAGTAAATACAAAACTAGGTAGAATTGAAAATTTGATTTCTAGTAGCACGTTGAGTGAAAGTGGGTAGACTAGGAAAGGCATAGGTAGGTATTTGGGCTAGGTGGGTTAATTTGAAATGCTCGAAAGGGCTAATTGATTGACATTTTTGAATGGTGATGATGTAGGCAAGGAAGTAGTTGACCATGAGGGATATAATTCTACCACTTTTAGTACAGATGAGACCCCACGTGATAGAGGATGAGTGGGAACATATGAGAATCATTGGGCTACGTGTAGTGAGGCGATATAGACGAATCGTCAGAGATCACAACATGATGGTCACTCTCATCGAAAAATGGGATTAAATAACTAATACATTCCATCTTTTGACTGGGGAGATGATGATTATGTTTGAGGACATCTACCATATTTTGAGGTTACTGATTGTTAGTGAGTCGATCTATCATATTTCTTCAGATGAGTCATTTGATTATATGGTTGCAATATTTGGAGCGGCCAGATTGGCAGTCTTGATGATGGTGACAATTGGTTGTTATGTGCTGGAAGTTCTATGCATTCCTTGATTCAAAGAGTAGGAGATACCCACAGGAATTGATGGGGTTTTTTTAGGATATTATTGAGGATTGAGTATGCTTTGTTTAGGCACTAATTTTTTTAGTACAACTATACAAGGAGTTATGGGCATATCATATGATTCAGAGATTCGATGTGTGTTGTACATATTTACTTCATTGTTGGGCCTATGAGCACAGAGTGTGTTTGTGTCCTACTGGTATGCCATGACAGGACTTGTTCAGAGGTGTGTATAGAGTAGGTTTCAGGAGGTGGGTGCCTGTAGGAGCACATCCAATGGGAGATGAGGCCTCACGCGATGTGACTTTATTACAGGTGGATACTAGAGGGCTTAAATGCATTGGATATTTTATAGAGGTTGTATGTGGATTTTCCTTTGTATGGGGGGATGGTTGAGGAGTTGGCAGGATTACAGCTAGTTAGGTGGATTCAGGAGTGGAGGCCAAGATAGCATGAGATGATACCAGTTGACTGGGTGAGACGGTAATTTGGGCTTCGGCAGGATGTGCCTCCACCATTTCCACATTACCATAGGGATGATGTTAAGAGACCATTGTCTCCACCACATCTAACATATCCTACAGGGTAGGATGAGCAGGTGGTCAACAGGTGGATTGATGATGCTGGTATTACTGATGGATATAGACACTGGTAAATATCCCAACTACATGCAGCACCTCCAAGGCCAGGACAACTAGACTTGGCTATGGTGATAGTAGAGAGGGGTCAGCTACAAGGGAAAGTTATGGATTTACAATTATAGTTAGCCTAGGCACAGGTACAAGTGACCACCCTTCAGGGACAGGTGATTGGATTACAAGGGCAGTTGACATAGGTGTAGGATCAGATTTAGGTTCAGGTTCCTGCACAGCTACCGATAGGAGATGGGGAAAAGTTATCGCATTGCAGGCACATGTGATAGGGTTACAGGCATAGGTAGCCATGTTGTAGGCTCAATTGGCATAGGCTCAGGTAGGATATGGGGGGTAGGTTGCAAGGATGCAAGAAGAGGTTTCTAAACTACAAGCACAGGTTTCAACTTTACAGGGTCAGTTGGCCTAGGATCAAGCATAAGCGCAGGCACCAGTAGTGATACAAGGTCCCATTTAATAGGAACATGGGCTATAGGTTGGAGTCAGAGCGATGGCCCCTCTGCATGTTATATCCATGGTTAGTTACATATATGCAATGTCAGAGGCTCGGTATTATAATGACTAATTGATAGAGAGTGGTATCCCATATGTGATGTATGGTGAGTATAGAGAATAGCATGCAGCTAGTGTGAGGACTAGCTCACGGACTCATACTCATAGTTCCAGCTACTCAAAGAGCCATTGGCATTGTAGACAGGGTTAGGGAGAGGTCACGAGTTCATGACGATAGAGGCTAGATGAGGGTACTGGGGAGAGCAGTAGAAGTGCCAGGCCTTCTTATATTTGAAATGGATGTTGTTATGTATTTTTTATTTTATATATATATACTTTCCTACATGCCAAAGAGGAGAGATATATATGAGAGGTTTTGAGACACTATATTATTATATGTAGGCATGAATGGTTATGTATACTTCAATTTGATGTATTGACACAAATACATGATCCATTTTTATTTCTAGTATGATGATGGATGATGTGTTATGTTTGGTTGATGATGTGTTTGATCTAATTTCCATTAACCTGATGTGTGGACTTATTAGGCATGATTGAGTAACTAGAATAAGATGTTTCATTTTGATAGGTTTTCATGGTTGAGTTGTGTGATTGTTTTGATTTAATTTCCAAGTTATTATTATTATGGAAAATAAATGATGATGTATATGAGTTATGTATGGTTTTTTTAGTTAACTTCCAAATTATTGTTTTGATTGAAACTAACTACCTAAGTTTCTGTTTGATGCGGGAAATCATGAGGGAAAAAAGAGTGGCCGAGATAACCTCAAAGGGCCCTATGCCCTAAGAGTGTTGCCTATAGAGCCCTTACGAAAGGGACCTCGGGTCGATGTAGCTCTCCCATAAACTAGGGAAGAATGTGATTAGGTTAGGTGGGATAAATAGGTAGGTTGGATGGGTAGGTTGGTTTGGTAAGGAATTTTTGAAAATAGGCAAGGTTGAATGTTGAATAGGTAATAGGACAAGTGAGTTAGGCATAGGCATAGATGAAGGTGTCATGGTTAAATCAATTTTGATGATCATGTCCTATTGAACAAACAACAAGGTAGGCAGATGTGAACTGAAAATAAGAAAAATTCCCCAAGTTGGAAAATACCATAAATGTCATACCCTTATATTTATGGAACGTAAATCCCTAGATACATTGAACAATGTGATAGGTCTATAGGTGAAATAAGTTGCATGATCACAATGTGTAAAATACACGCGTTGTCCCTTGAATTTGAGTTAAAATATATTAATCAGAGGGTAAGGTGGAAGAGTTTGTTTAGTGTAACCTTGTTGTGGGATAACATGCCCCTTCTCTAAGATACCCAAAACCAGAATAGGCAAGTCCATGACCAAAAGTTTCTATTTTTCTTGATTTTTTATTTTCTTTTTTTTATATAGATTGATCGATGTGGGAATTTTATAATGGGATAAACAAGTTCTCCTTGAGGTCTTCTTGAAGTTGATCGATGTGGGAAGCTCTAGAATTATTTTATTTGAGAGATATAATTTAGTATTCTTTTTAGATAGAATAATTACAATAAGTGGTTGGATTTTTATAGTTGTCCTTCGAGGGAGCATTCTACTTATAGCAGCAAGAAAGAGAGGTAGATGTCCATTTGAGGGACTCATATATTTTCGATAAGTTTAACTCAAGGAGTTGATTTTTTGTTATCCCATGTATATGTTTGCTTTTTATTTTGAACTTGAAGTCATGGACAAGACTAAAAGGAGTATAGGCCTCTTTTATGAAGGCAAGACCATAATACGAAAAGGTTAGCTATGAAAGAGGGGTTTTAAGTGACGAAAGACCATGGGATTCCATCCTAAAAAGATGAAAATTATCCATGAGAATCATGCCATGAGTATAGCCGCAGTACTCATATTGAAGATAAGGTTGAACGATGATGGATAATCACACAATTTAGTTTGATTTGTTGGTCCTTAAAAGAGGTAGATGGAGGAAAGGTTTTCTCAAGGGACGAGCATATAAGTGACATAAAGTGATGTAGTACTATATTCAATAGTATATCAATCGAAGATGTAAGGCATTAACAGGCTCAAGTTTGGTTTTACCTTCAAGAGAAGATAAATGATAAGCACATGATCTATAGGTATGGGTGACAATGAAAGGTCCAAACCAATTAGGAGAACACTTGCCATGTTTTCTTTTCTCTGATTTGGTTAGGTGTTGATTTTCCTTTAGGAAAAGGTCATCGATCTTGAAACTTAGCTCATGAACATGTTTTTCATAGGCACGCTTGATGTGTTTTTAGTAGATTTGAAGGTGGTCAAGAGCATTTAAATGACATTCATCTAATAACTCAAGTTGTTTCAAATGGTCTTGGTGAAAGTCATCATCATTGAGCATATATTTAAGTGAGATACGAAGAGATGGAATTTTTTACTTCGAGAGGTAGGATGGCCTCCATACCATAGACCAAAGAGAAAGGTGTGGTAGTGGTTGAGGTGTGAATGCTAGTGCGATAAGCCCATAAGGTGAAAAGAATGTGTGTATGCCAATCCTTACCAGTATCATTGACAACTTTCATGAGAATTTTTTGAGGGTTTTGTTAGTTGATTCAGCTTGACCATTTGGTTGAGGATAATATGGTGAAGATAAAATGAGTTAAATACCAAAGTTATCACAGAGTTGGTGTAGGGTTTTGTTTTTGAATTTTTTACCATTGTCAGTGATGAGGTGATGAGGAACACCAAAATGAAAAATGATGTGATGGTTAATGAATTCACATATTTTCTCAGCTTTTGTAGAAATGAGAGGGACGGCTTCCACCCATTTAGTGTAGTATTCAGTTGTTGTGATGATCCATTGATGACATTGAGAAGAATGAGGGTTAATCTCTCTGACGAGATCTAAACCCCATTGGGAGAAAGGCCAAAATTCTCTGACGACTTGTAAGGCATGACTTGGGGTGTGGTGAAGGTTAGTGTACTGCTGACACTTCACACAATGTTTGACATATTCGTAACAATCTTGGTTAAGGGTTGGCCAGTAATAGCCGAGGTGAAGAATATATTTGGCAACAACGTGACCACTGAAATTTCCACCACAAATCCCGTCATGGATTTATTTAATGGTGTATGGAATTTCAGAACTAGTGAGGCACCATAGGAGGATACCGTCAAAGCCACGCTTGTAGAGAAGACCCCCCATGATGACATAATGAGATACCTTTTGGAGGAATGCTCATTTACCATTGCGAGTGAGATCTAGAGGTAGAATTTAAAGGGAGAGGTAATCAACAAACTATTTATACCATATGTCATGTGGGTTGGTTTTAATTATTCCCACAAAAATTATGTCACATATGAGATAAGAGGGTGACTAAAACTATTATATTGTGACAAATATTTTAGAGTCTAAAGGTGAGGCATGTATTTGTGAGGTGAGGTAAGCCATGATATCCATAATTTGTTAGTGGATCACGGAACAATTTGAATGTCGTAATTATCAAAGGTAGTCAAAAGCATGTCGACGTGATGCTTATACTTTTGAAGTATTTCGTTACGACACTGGTATAAACCATTGACTTGGTTGATGACCAGTTGAGAATCACCAAAGATATTAATGGTCTTAACATCTAGGGCAATGGCAATTTAGATACCTAACATGAGTGCTTCGTATTCAACCATGTTATTGGTACAATCAAAGTCAAGTTTGAAAGATAAAGGCATAGGTTCACCATCAAGAGGAATGAGGATAACCCCTGTGCCACCCCCACATTGACATTTAGAACTGTCAAAGAATAGGGTCATCTAATAAATGGTGTCATCAAGGGAGAGTGTAGTAATGGATTCATCAGGAAAATCAAAGTTAGAAGATTGATTTCTGGAAAGAGGTGCATTTGCAAGTTGATCTGCAATGGTTTTTCCCTTAACAAGATTTTGATGAATGAATTCCATATCTAGGTCTGCAAGGAGCATGAGCCAATGCAAAGTGCATTGGTGTTGATAAGGCTTAGTGTACATGTAATGCAGAGGGTTGGTGTTGGTGACGATGAAGGTCTTGTGGTTGAGTAGGTATTGGTGAAGTTTAATGGCGATAATGACTAGGGCTAAAAAAATCTTTTCAACATGGGTATATCTCGTCTCATAGTCTAAAAGCATATAACTTATGTAATAAACCATTTTCTCCCTATGTTTCTCGTCATGATGAGTGAGCATGACACCCAAGGAATGGTCAGTGGCAGAAATGTATAGGTAGAAAGGTTTGTCATCTTTAGGTGGGATGAGCATAGGTGGTTGAAGAAGGTATTTCTTCAATGCTTCAAAGGCTTTGTGGCACTCGTCATTCCAATTGAAGGAGACATCCTTTTTAAGAAGATGATGAAAAGGGTGACATCGGTCAAAAGTTGGGAAATAAAACGTCGAATGGATTGCAATTTTCCTTGCAAACTACAAAGTTGTCGAAGGTTAGTAGGTGGAGGTATCTCAAGAATAGCCTTGATTTTGGCAGGATCGACTTCAATTCCCTGCAAAGAAACAATGAAACCAAGGAGTTTTCTAGAGAGAACTGTAAAAATGCACTTCTTTGGTTGAAGGTGAATGCAGTATTTGATGAGATGGTCAAAGATGATTTTGAGAACTAGGATGTGTTTGGCATGACTTTTGGACTTATTGAGAAGGTCGTCTATGTAGTCTTCTAATATTTCATGCATGATGTCGTGGAAGATATAGGTCATGGCACATTGATAAGTGGCACCAATGTTTTTCAAGCCAAAGGGCATGACTTAATAACAGAAGGTCCCCCAAGGAGTGATGAAGGTGTTTTTGTGTTGATCCTCATGCGTGAGTAATATTTGATTATAACCCGAGAACACGTCCATGAGAGATAACATCTCATGGCTGGTTGTAAGATCAACAAGTTGGTCAATGCTAGGAAAAGGAAAGTCATCCTTAGGGAAAGTGAGGTTAAGGTCACGGAAATCCGTGTAAATGTAGAGTCCCCCTATCACCTTGGTGACATGAACGATGTTTGAAATCCATTACAGATAATCGATAGGTAGAATGAAAGAAACATAAAGAAGTCGTTATATTTCCTTTTTGACAAGAAGGGCAATGCGTTGATGCATTTTTCCCATCTTCTGTTTCATAGGTTTCGCATCAAGAATAGTAACGATATTATGCATCATGATATTTGGGTCAATATCGGGCATATCGGCGTAAGACAAAGAAAAAGTGTTACTATGATCTCAGAGGAAAGAGGTGAAGGCTTCTTGTTCAGAAGAATCTAAAGATTGACCTATCTTTAGAATTCGAGGGTCATCCTGAGTGTGAATGTTGATCTCTATGGTCAATTCATTCACCATGGTTTGTGTCTCAGAAGGTAACAACTGGTGAATGTAAGAATATTCTACACCTAAATAGGTGAGAATGGAATCATCATCCTAACATTGAACGACATTGATAGAAGGTGTTTCTTCTTCCAACATGTCAAGATAAAGAAGAGGAAGGGAAGAGGGCACCTCACCATCACGATGATAGGTCAGAGGTCCCAAAGAAATGGTGTTCACAAAAAAAAAGTTACAAGGAATAGATTCTGGTCCATGGATTCTGTGGGTAAAGGTGATGCGATGGGAAAAGAAGGTGAAGAAGGTTGATCTTCCTCTACAAGGTCAATTTTTTCCCTCTTAGGACTAGGTGGTTCAGCAAATCCAATACCACAATGATCTTTATGTTTGTGGGTAGTGCAAGGAATAACTGTGTGAGGACCTTGTTCATAAAGACCAAAGCCAAAGCCTTTCCAAGCACAGTGATGAAGAAAGGTGTGGGTGAAGTAACAGTTGGTGAGGTAATGCAAGTCAGAGGAAAAATTTCATGTGTTGAGTGGGTGGTTCAGGAGAGTAAGAAGAAGCATTAAGTCCCCTAAATGCCAAGTTGGTGCTAAGGTGGGGAGGACCATATGGAAAAACTTCTCCTATATGATGGTCATAATTTGGGTGTTGATGAAGGTTTTCATACTCTTGAGGAGTTTGGAAAGTGTCAATATTGTATAAGCAGTTCTCCCCCAAGGTAAGGCATTGAAAAACACCTGCCAAAGGGTCAGAAGTTAGTACTTGGGTGGCGGGAATGGATGAGTTATTTGAAGTTTGAGAAGAAAGATTGGTAGATGGGTTAAGTTTGGAAGTTGCGGTAGCAATGGGGATAGATGTGCTGGTTGAGGAGGATGTAGTAGTAGAAGTGGTAGAGGAAGAAGTGTGAGAAGATGAAGCGGCAGTTGTAGTAGATGAGGCGGCAACTGTAGTAGATGAGGTAGCATTGGTAGTAGATACCTTAACTAGAATAAGGACATCATTGGGTTGATACAACATGTTGCAGGTTTTGAAAGGTGAAGGATCTGCTTGAATAGTGTAAGGGTGTCCTTCATATTCAAACTTGATGCATCAGTGAATAGTCGAAGGTACACATCCCATGGCATGGATCTAGGATCAGCCAAGAAGAATGTTGTATTGGAATTCCCCTTCAAGAACATAGAACATTTCAGGAATGGTGCGGGGACCCACATGGATGTGGAGGATGATGGTGCCGAGAGTAGAAGTCAGAGCATCATTGAAAGAACACAACATAATTGGGTTATTATGCATGCAATTGGAAGGGATGCACATTTTTTCATAGGCATGGGAAGAGATAATATTTATTCTCACACCTCCATCGATCATAACATGTCAAATGCGAGTATCCTCGATGTAGATAGAGATGAAGAGGGTGGGATCAAGATCCTTTAAATGGTGAGGAGAAATCTCTAAGTCAGAGAAACTAATGGCAGAAACATGGTGACTGGCAGGGAGAATAGAAATTTTAGGTGAAGCAGTGAGAGAGGCTACATGATGAGGGGTAAATATAGCGGCAACGGACGTAGGGTCATTCGGTAGAACCTCAATAGTTTGCAGGATCTTGAGGAGGGCCTGGCGATGAGACTCAGAGGTTTGGATGAGGTCATACAAAGACATTTTTAGAGGAGATTGATGTAGTTGTTTGATCATGGTAATGATGTGTGACTCCATCATAAATTGGATAGGCCGGCCAAAAATGGTTACCTTAGGAGCAGGTGCAGATGGAATGGTAGGTGCAGGTGCACTAGATGGGTTACTGACTTTCACTTTTCCTTTATCCTTTTGTGATCGAGTGGCTACTCAAACCATATTGATTTCGAAGACTGGAGGTGGAAAATATGGTTATGGAGATGGAGGTGAGGGTCACTGGATGGTTATGGGGTTAGGTCATGTGACGGCAGGTGAAGGGGGAATGAAATTCTCCTCTAAGTTGGTCATATTCCTCCAAGGGACCCTCTGAATTACAAAGGATAAAGGAGAACATTTTAAGGGCTTTACAATCCTCAATATCATGTCCTGGGGAATAATGATAGGCATAAATTTTAGTATCGTCAAACCCTGTTGGTTTGGGTTTGAGCGGATCATAAGGCTTAATGGGAAGCAATGTGATAACAGAGGTTTTTAGCAACCTAACAAGACATTGGAATAGGATCCCACCAATAGATTGCAATGTGAGGTCAGAGTGGGTTTGGGTGAAGGCACGGGTGATCGCCGTGAGAGAGGTGTTGGTGGAGGAGGTGTAGGTGTGGCTACCTTTTTGGTAGGTAGTGAAGTTTTTTATTTTGTTTTTGATTTGGGTTGCAGCTTCTTGGGTAAAGGTGTGGGTGGTGTGTGTGAGGTAGAAGGAGGCACAGAAGATGAGGGTAATTTAAAAATCTAGAGTGAAAGTGGCTCTGTCGGTAGTGATGTGGCAGCAGGTAACATAGATGATGTATGCAAAAAGGGTAATGAAGGTGAATGCGTAGGTGCGGGATGAAGGGTGGTGAAAGGTAAAGGTGTGGGAATGCAGGTGATGAAGGTAGGGTGTGGGTGTGGTTGCTGAATGCTTGGGATTTCCTTTTTGTGAAGAGGTAAAGGTGTGGGAAAATGAGGGGATGAAGGTGGATGTTGGTTGTCGTACCTTAGACTTAACCAAGGTAGAAGGGTGTGGGACCAAGGTTGAAGGTATGTGGGTGAAGGATCAATGGAAGAGGTGAGGGCGAATAAGGCCTAGGAGATTGTGTCTTCTTCTTAGGCGTAGGAGTTGACTTCATGATAGGTGGTTGTTTAGTAGTCAGGTCTAATTTGACTGTGGGATGTAGTAGACTAGGCATAGGATGGACCCCTAATGTAGCATTAGGTTTAGGTGCAGGTGAAGGTTTGGGTGTGGATGAAGATTTGGGTGTGGTGAAGGAGGTGAAGGCTGATGAAGAAGATGCTAATATGACTGGTTCAGGCATCGTGGTCTTAGTTGTTTGGAATATCTTTGGATAAATGGTTGAAGTGTCCAGGGTCAGCATCTTCATTTGTGTAGGTACTGGGAGATGCAGGTGCCCCCAGAGTGTGGTGTGGCCAACATACTCTAAGCGATCGGCCAAACAAGAGAATGGTGTAGAGGTAGAGGAGGATGGTGACGACTTGGTGGTAATCCCTATGAAAAATTCAGATGCCTGTGAGACAGGGAAGTTTTTGGCTTCTTAATATATAGGTATAAGTGATGAAAGAATATTAACAGGATCCACATGGTAGAACCCTAGGAGACGCATCACTGACAGGAAGAGAATATAAAAGTGGCTCCTCTATGGGTTAAGGAGGGACCAAGGTAGGTGGTGTAAACTCTTCCTTATGTGGGGAAGAGGTGTTTCCATGAGTAGAAGCATGGATAGTGTGGGCTCCTTGATAGGTGGAGGGATAAGTGGGATAATCTTTGCAGTAGATGAAGGAGTAGGTGACATAGGATGTTGGGTAAGTGAAATAGTGGGTAGGGTCAGCTCTCCCATGGGTAGAAGAGTACATGAGGTAGGCTCATCCATGGGTAGGGTAGTAGGTAGAATAGATTTCTCTGTGGGTAAAGGAGTGTGTGCAAGAATTATGTCAATAGATGAGATGGGAGGCAACTGATTAGAAGAGGTAGGTATGGTATCGAAGATGGCATGAACCTCATGAACATTGGTGTCAGAGGTTTCACCCACCTGGTTTGATGAATGGGTATGGTTTGGGAAAGGTTTCTTAAAGATATGAAGGTTTTGATTTTGCTGGCACGTTGGGGTTATCTAGGATGAGATCTCCATTATCTAGCATTTCCTGGACGATGTTCTTAATTTTTTTGCAATTTCCATCACTATGGCCCCTAACGCAGTGATAATTACAGTAAGTCATTTTCCTTATACCATGCTGGTACAGGATGGGAAGGGTCAAAACCAATATGTGGTTTGATGGGCGGAAGGTTGATAGCACCTGCTTTTAACAAATTTTCTAGTATAGAGGAGTAGGGTTCTCCTATGGGGGTATAACGTCGTTGTTCATACTTATACTGGAAATTCTGAACAACGGATAAAGTAGAAGGTGGTTTTGGTTGGTTTGATAGATGAGAAGGACCAGATTTCAAAATCACCACGTTGGCGGATCCTTTTGCCTTAGAAAAATTGTTTTGTGGTTTAGAAGAAGAAGAGGAGTCATTCGATTTAAACAGAGTGCTCTTGTTGTGCAACTGAAGTTTCTTCTCTTCTAGGGCACGGATTTCTAGCTTCCGAGCCATGGTGAATGCCTCATCAAATGTTTGGAATGTTTGTACCTGAAGAGTTGGTGAGATGTTCCTGACACAAGCCCTAGTGAACAACTCTATCAGCTTGGTTTGTGGAAGTTGAAAGGTGAGTTGGTTAATAAGGCCATGCCAATGGGTGACGAAATATACGATAGATTCATCTTCATATTGGCATATGGAATAAAGATCAGTCATGGTGAGATTTTCTTAGTGATGTTGATTGAGAAGTGGTCAAGGAAGGCCTGGGATAACTGATTGAAGGAAAAGATTGAGTGCCTAGGTAAAGCACTATACCAATCTAAAGGGCAGGTCCTAATAAGGACATGGGAAAGGTCCTAAGAAGAAAAGCATCATCATGGAAAATAAGATAACATATGTGTTTAAATAATCACAAATGTTGTTGTGGATCTTCCTTGATATTAAATCGATTGAACTTAGGCATCTTGTAATGTGGGGGATAAGGATGAATGGGTATAGATGGATGAATAGGCTCATTACAAATGTCATCGTAAGTCAAGGTATTGTGAGAGCTAGAAACAAATGCTTCAAGGGTCTGCATCTTGTCCATCATCATTTTGATAAGATCTGTGGTAGGATTAGATTGAGGTGCACCTCCCATGGTATAAGGAGGTGGATATGATGAGTAATACGTAGAGGGCACACCAGTGTATGGAGGTGCTGAGTAAGAAAACTGAGAAGGGGGAATATAAGTAGCAACAGATGATGATGGCATATACCATGAATGGGAGGTGTAGGCGACGGGTGGTGGTTGAGATAAGGTATAGGTTTGAGGGACCTGTGTAGAGACCCTCATAGTGATAGGTGGCAGAGTAGCAGGTATAGACATGACCAAACTTTGAAAAGGGGTTGACACAACTGGAGGTTGTGAGGTAATAGTAACTGATGATTTGGGAATCTATACATTAATATTTGTAGATGATGGTGTAGTGGACTTCAAATGGGTGACAAAATTGAAGGTGCGATAGATGTCATAGGTGTGACAGATATCGAAGATGTAGGGATGATCTGAGAAATGATGGGTGAGGAGGTGGAAGTAGGTAATGCTACACTGGTGGTGGCCAATATAGAAGTGGGAGTGAGAGCGGGAGACATGGAGGTAGGCATCCTGAATAAAGGCTGACTTGACAAGTCACAAGTAGAAGAATGGGAAAGGTAATACTGCAAGGCTACGGTATTATGATCAAGGAATTTCGTGAATTCCTCATCACCTGTGGGTACCATGGAAGGAACATTGGGGTCCATTGGTGATGAAATAGATGGTGATGAAAGGCTAGGAGGTAATGGTTGACGACTGGCATGAAAGACTAGGGCGTTGGCTTGCTGACAAGTCAAAACCATGTGAATAATGAAAGAACATTAGTTTGAGCTCTAAAAATGGTACAGAAACATAGAAATAAGAGGTAGGAAGAATCTGGAAAATGATGATAAGTTGTTGTTTTGATAGGAAAATCAAAACACAGAAACCGACGTCAGTTGGTAACCCGGTGTTTGGTTGGGTAATATGAACTGATGTCAGGTCGTTGGAACGATGTTGGTTACTGTGGATAATTGAAAATTTGGATCTAATTGAAAAAGTACAAAACAGGTGAAAAAGGGTTCTGTAAATGGTGACAGAGACTCAGAAATGAGTGTATCAGAAGAAACAAGAACACATAAAGTGACAGAAAGTGAAGTGAAGATGTTTCAAAATGAAGCTATTTTGATAGGTTAATAAAAAACACATAGAAACCGACATTGGTCGGGTAACCAATGATGGTATGATAATGGAACTGACGGTCGCTGGACCGATTCTGGTCATTGAGAAATTTGAGAAACTGAAGAAATTTTGAAATTTAGAGTGATTTAAGTCAAATAAAAGCCAACCCAGAAGTTGAGTATGGAAAAATGATGTCCTATCACACTCAGAAAAATCTAGAATACACCAACTATGATTGTGGAGTGTGAAAAAAAAAAGAAAGGAGATGAATCACTCTTACAACTCAAAACACAAATCAATTAAAAACTAGCAAACACGCAAATCCTAGGTATCAAATTTTTATGTTATGTGGCTTATGCCTTTTTAAACTGACTATGAATAGAATAGAGTTGTTGGTCAACGAAGGTGCCCTATAAGCAGTCTATGGCTGGTATCAGGTGTGTTTTGGTTAAAGTGTCCCCAATATATACTTCACAGTACGTGAGGTCCAAACTCTGATATGATGACTGGCCAGAACACCAGCTGGATCCACCGTCAACAGGTTATTAATATTTGATGAAACTACCGGGAAGGAAGATGTTTAAGAAATGAGTAAATTGTTAAAGTGATTTGGATAGGGTGTGTGTGCACAAAGTGTGAACTATGATTAATTCCCACCAATCGTCAACTGGTCATGACCTCCAGTATATAGATTGCAAATAAAATTTAGGTGATCTAATGCAACAATCACAAGGATGAAATGCACATATTTTTAAAACCCAAATTGACAATGAAATTTGATGTAGCAAGTGGAGAACAAGAAGAGGAATGTTCTTTCACTAGATGCAATACAAAAGAAAAGAAGAAGAAATGTTCTTTTTAAGCACCAAAGAATGAATTTTGTTTAGACAAATAGAAAGAAGAGAAGGTTTCCAAGGAGAAATTTAATGTGAAATTTTTTGAAAAGAAACAAACACACAAATATTCCCTAAAATGAACAATGCAAAGAACCCAAAAGATAGGGTCCCACCGGGCGTGCCAAAATGTTTCACCACAAAGTAGAGATAAAACAGATAATAGGTAAGGGCGAGGAGGAATACCTGTGATAGTTGAAGATAGGTTATGTATGCATAGAATGTTAACCAAGATGATTGTAGAGAACTTCCCTTTGGCTAGGAGGAATGACCTGTAAGAAACACAACAAGACCACAAAATAGCATTAACAAATATAAATGAAGTGGACTGCCTAGTGAGAGCTAGATTTGGGAAGCGAGGTGCTTCCTAGAATGGTTATCAATCCACTTTCAAATACAATTTAATGCAACAAGGAAAATTATGAAATAAGGAAATCCTATTGTAGTTGATAAGATTTAGGTATCTCCTATAACATAATAAGTAAATTTAATCTAACAAACAAAGTTACGATTAAATCCAGATGGTTGGTAGGTTGGTTTGGTTTGCAGGTCTAACAGAGGTTGTAGGTGAGGTCTAGGAAAGGTTTGGTGAGGTTCTTTGTTGTTTGGAGTTAGTTATGAACTTTGGTTTGGGAAATATTTACCAGTCATAGAGACCGGTATTGGTTAGGTGATTGATGTTAGTACTGGTAATGACCGATGTCGGTTGGGTGACCGGTGTCGGTAGGAGCAATTTGGTAAGAATATTAAAAATGGGGTTTTGGGGCACTCTTTGTGATTGCACAGAGAGTGAGGGGAGTTTAGTTGAGGTTGTGGGATTTCTATAAGGACTCAGAGATCATAAAATGGTGTTTGGGCAAGATATGGAGGTTTAAATGGGAAAATAGTTAGATGGAGGTGTTGTAGGAGAGATCCGGGTAGGATAGAATATAAAATGAAACAGATAGCTAATAAATAGCTAATCTACTGAAACCAATGACAAAGGATAAATAATACTTACTTGTGGAATGTAGGTAGAAAGCAGGTGGTGGTGATGGTTGCAAGAGAAGGTGATCCCGAACGAATGTAGCAGCAAAAAGAGGACATAGTGCTTCCCTGTGATTGCATAGGAGCTCTGGATCAATCTCTTGATGAACTATGTGGTGTCTGAATGCTGTAAGGGTCTCTAGTATGTCACAAGATCACTAAAAAGCTTGAGAGTTAGTATGCAAGGTTGCAAGAGCTAAAAAACTAGATTCAGAACCTGATCAATGAGTTAAGATTTGTTATTTAACCTAACCGATGGGGGTTAGGTGACCAGCATCGGCCAAGGAATAACTAGTGTCGGTTAAGGAGAAATGGTCATATTTTCCAAAAATAGGGTTTTTCTACCAAATTTGGCATGGTCTTTGGCTTAGTTTGGATCTGGAGTGTTAAATGGCATGAATTAGAGTGTGGAATTAGTTAAAGGAGTAATAGGTCATGAATAGTTAGGGTTGGAAAGAGTCCCAGTTGGTTAGGATAAGTGGGGACTTGGTCTAAGTCAATTAATAGACTTAGAATGGGTCTATGGTGAGGTGGAAAGGTGAGGCAGATAAGTGAGGCGGCTAGGTGAGGTAGGTAATTAACTTAACTATGGTAATTTAATTAATTAAAATGTGTGCAAGTGGGCATGGTGGGGGAATAGTATTGAATTAATTATTCGAAGGGTATTTTAAGGGTTATGACCCAATTTTGGGTGTCTACAATAGATTAGTAAAAATTGGTGAGTCTCTTCTAGTATTCTAAGGGTTCCCTGTACCAATTTTGTCCCCATACATATTTGGTATATCAGGACTAGGATATATCAAAAGACGCATCTATTTGGAAAGATAAGAGCTTGCATTCACCCATTCCACAACATTTTTCTTGTTGCATGATTTATGAAACACAAGTTATTCCTGATGGTTTTTCCTCTTGAACCAAAATGTTACACAAACATGGCTACTTGATGTTTATAAATAAGTTAGTTTGTTGTATTAATTTTCATTAAAATTGGATTATATGAATGTTTCTGTTATAGATATCAAGTCCAGGTCATGTTTAACAACACATCAATCTAGTACACACCAAAGAAAACATACTTGTAAACTACCTCAACATCAATACATTGGATCAATCATGCAACGAAACTCTGAATCCTACCTTGATCCTGATTTAGTAGCTTGTTTAAGATAAATCCCACACAAATTCCTAATAGCTTTTTTTTAGCTATATCATACCTATATTAAGTTAATTTGTTTGATTTCACTCCTTATGTCAGCACTTAGTAGCTTGTTTAAGCTAAATTCTTCACGAAGTCTGAATATCTTTTTTTGAGTTATATCATACATGTATTGAGTTGACTTGTTTGATTTCACTCTTTACGTCTACACTTAGTAGCTTCTTTAAGCTAAATCCCACACGAAGTCGTAATAGATTTCTTTGAGCTAAATCATACCTATATTGATTTTACTTGTTTGAGTTCACTCTTTACATCAGCACTTAGCAGCGTGTTTAAGCTAAATCCCACATGAAGTCGTAATAGCTTGTTTTGAGCTATATCATACATGTATTAAATTAACTCCTTACATCAGCACTTAGTAGCTTGTTTAAAGATAAAATCTAAAACAAATCCATAAAATCTTGAGCTATATCACATTTGACCAAACATCATCGATTATTTAAGCTTAATCACGTACATACTTATCTAACCATAGTAATCACACGCAGTCACAAAAACCCTATGTTTGGTCACTCTGATAGTTTAGATGATGAAGATGAGGTCAGACAACCCGAACTCGGTAGAGAGGAAAAGGAACAACTAGACAAACTATTAGAGAAAAATAAAAACAAATACCTAATTCGCATCTTAATTATGGGAACGAAGTTACCATCTGATATCGGTATAGAAAACTTAGCTAAACTCATAGACCAACTTGAGTCAAGTAAAAACAATTACGATGACATGAGTAAACACACCAATGAATAATTACATGCTAAAACTCAAGAATTAATGAAACAACTTAGATAAATGGCCTCTAAGGTGGTTGAGAAACCACGTGATCATAAATCAGAACAACCTGACCATAACGCCAATGTCTTCGATACCCCATCACAAAAAACTCCATTCATGTAAGAATGGAAGGATATGAAATAAAATATCAAGGGTTATAAAAATAGACAAAATGATTCAACTTCAAAAAACTTTGTCCTTATCCGTTTGATAAGGATATGTTACGTCTACAATTCCCTTCGTCCTTTGAAACTCCGAAATTTAAAAAATACAAAGTTAAGGGTGATCCACGTGATCATGTTAAGGAATTTTTCATGCAATTCCAAGAAGTGGCCTATCACAGTGTCTATCTTTTACATTTTTTTCCTAAGATTTTAGGAGCTCAGGATTTAGATTGGTTTTTACATCTTCCAAAATCATTTATCACAACCTTCACCAATTTATCTGAGAATTTTTTTTAAACACTTCTTATTCAACTTAGATTCTGAAGTAACCATGCTCGACCTTTGCAACACCAGGAAAAGAGCAAATGAAAACTTTGCATCATTCCTACAACGATGGCAAGGGATTGCTAGTAGATTCCCATACTCTATACTTAAAATAAAATTAGTCAGCATCTTCATTCCCAAACTTAATGTAGAATTTTTGTTTCAAATGTAAATTCATTGTTTAACTAATCTCAAAGAAGTTATCAAAAAAGGGACACAAATTGAGATATCCCTCATTTCAAAAGGCTTACTTAAAACATCCTTTAGAGACTCCTAAGGATATCCCCCAAAATCAAGATAAATCCAAGTTCTTCAATAAAAATCAAAATGTAGTCAACGATGGAGTTACTGACTCTCGATATATTCAAAATATCCAAAAAAATCCACATAAAACTGCTAAACCCAATAAAAAATCAATTATCATTCCTTGTAAGGAGGCTTCTCCTCTAGAATTCCAGCAAATACAATTCACTCCACTTGGAGAAAGTCTATCTAGTGTCTTCTTCCACTTGGCGAGTGTAAACATGATCACATATTCCATTATAAAACCCTTTGAAGAAGGGAAACCTAAAATGAAATGGTATAGAGAAACTAAATATTGTGAATACCATCATATTAATGGTCATCATATAGAGCATTGTATGCAGCTCTGTCATTATGTGCAAGATATAATTGAGCACAATGATATAAAGATCAAAAATACCTTTGACACCAAGACCCCCAATGAAAAATTAAATGTTTTCAAAAACCCCTTTCCTAAACATGATGAAACTACCACAAAGGACAAGGGTCAATCATCCAACAATGTTGAGTATGTCTCAGTCATCTCGACTATCAATTAGGATCGAGACCTAGTTTCTACAATAAAAATCAAAGCTAATTGCGTATTTAGAACAAGGAAAAATAAATTTTGGATCCCTACCACCAAACCGTATGCCATTCCTTCTCACATACCACCCCCTCATCCGACATCTAATTCAACAACCACTTCTACTTCCCAGTCTACATCTTCGTCTAGTTTATTCAATATTCCAGGAAAAATAACAGGTCATCTATTATCTTAGTTGAATACTCATTGATCATGAGGTAAAATACTCACAAATTAAAAATGTATGCTTAGCAGTTTCTTTTGCATTCCACAAATTATGCCACTATTTACTCAATCATACAACTAAACTTATCGATAAGATAGATCCCCTTAAATATCTCTTGTCTAGGCCCATTCTCACAAGAAAAATGTTCAGTTGGGTCATCCTACTTAGTGAATTTCACATCAAATTTGTTCATCAGATATAATGCCCATTTGGACTTTATTTTGTGATGTATCTTATAATGTTCATGGATCAGGAATGTTATCCCCAAATATTATTTTTTATCATTCTCTTGTACAAATAATATCACAGAATATGAAGCTATCATAGCTGGATTAAAACTAACCATATATGGAATCTTAAAGAATTGGTCATATTTGGCGACTCGTTGCTTATTATTAAATAGGTTACAAATGAATACCAAGTCAAAGATGAAAAACTTATTTCATATAAACACATGGTAGATAGCCTTCGAGGTTACTTTCGGTTGATCAATTTTGACCAATTCCCTAGAATTCACAATAAGTCCACAAATGCTATGGTAACTATTGGATCTCTTTTAGAAATCACGTCAAATCAATCATAGGATAACTTTCTTATAGAACATATCTTAACGTATGCTTATAATTTACCGAAAACTACTATGGTGTGTGAAATAATTGGTCCTGAAAACCCTTGGTACCATGATATTTACACCTTCATTCATGACAAAATATTCCCTACCAACATGAATACTACTCATAAATGTGCCTTAGCACAATGTTCCTCATGTTACACAATATTAGTAAACACTCTATATACATGTGGTTACAATGGCACTCTACTACGATGTCTTAATTGAGAGGATGCCTCGCGTGTCCTAACTGAAGTCCACTCTGGTATTTGAGGCATGCACACAAATGGTATGGATTTAGCTAAGAAATTATTATGTGTTGGGTACTATAGGCCCACCATGGAAAATGATGCATGCCTTTCTATTCAAAAATGCCATGCCTGTCAAAAACACAGCAACCTTATCCATGCACCTTTTAAAGTGTTGCAACCAATCACAACATGTTAGCCCTTCTCGCAATGGGGACTTGATCTCATTCAAAACATTATACTAATTTCATCTAATGGGAACAAGTTCATCATTACCGCCACCAAGTATTTTACCAAATGGGTAGAGGCTATGCCTCTCACCTACGTTACTAGAAGCCAAATATTAAAATTCATTTTTAATAACCTCATCTGTCGTTTTGGGATGTCATCCTCCATTGTCATAGATAATGGAAAATCATTTAAAAATCAACTCGTCAAATAACTAGCTAAGCATTTCCACATCTGAATTAAATGGTATACTCCATATTATCCCCAGGGTAACACCCAAGCAGAAGTAACAAATAAAACTTTAAGATCTATCATGGAAAAAAAAATTAATACACACTGAAGAAATTGGCACACCCAAATCTATCCTACTCTTTGGGCTTATCATACATCTTATCACATGCCTACTAGAGCTACTCCATTATCCCTTGTTTATGGTTGTGAAGCTATTTTACCTATCAATGTTGAACTCCCGTCCTTAAGAATACCCCTTTAAAACATAATTAATGAAGATGAATACCAATAGTCATGACTTAATGAGCTATAACTTCTTGAATAAAAATTAATTAATGCTCTAGATCATCTTCAGGTCTATCAAAACTGACTACGACATAACTATCATAAAAAATTCAAGCCTAGAGAGTTCAATGATCTCGTTCTCAAATAAAATCAAAAGAATATAACCAAACACTGGAAAAAACAAGGAAAATTTTAACCCAGCTGATTAGGGCCATATGTAATCATGGCTAATTTTAGCTTTAGAGCCTATAAGTTGGCCACCAAATATGGACAGGTACTTAATGAACCAATGAACGCAATCCATCTAAAGAAATTTTATTCCTGAAGTGCTCTCTATCCTAAGAGAAACCGCTTGTACATTCCTTCTATCTAGCTCATCTACAAATAATCTTAAACTTTTCACTCTATTGGCAGATATTCCTATCATACAAATCACATATTCATATTCATCATCATGATATGAGTGTTAATATAGCTCCTATTAAGTCTTGTGCATCTCATACTTCTTATCATTTCTCCCATTTCAGATATTTTCACCTAAGGTCATATATAGAAGTTTACTGATGGAAAAATACTCCCTTCCAAGCAATTCTCTCTTTAACAAAAAATCTCTAAACTTCTTTATGTGGTTTGTTTGACCACCCATCTCAGTCTTTGGTGTTGAACCCTCATGTCCTACTAAACATGTGGGGATGATATTGGAGGAAAATTTTCCTTCCCAAATAAAATAATTACAATGAGGCCAATTAAATAAAATTAATCATTACACTTTCCATCCTTCATAATCTTTGGTGATGAGCCCACACTTTCTAATGGTAGTGTGAGGTTAGGAATGGAGAAAGGTTCCCTTCATCACCCATGCAGCCCCTCTTATGTCATTGGCCCCGCATGTGTCACTTCTTATCACTTCCCCTCCACATGTGCCCTCTCGTCCTCCATCTTCTCCTCCTCATGTTTCATCCCCTCCACCTTCCTCATCATTTCAACTCTCTTCTATCAATGCATCCACCACTCTCATTTCTTCATCACCCTCATCTCCTCGTGTTTCACTTATGTCACAAGTGTTTTCATCTCTTTCTCCTCTCTCAACTGGGATAAGTATGACTCTGGGTTCTCCTCATGTAACACAGTTCCCTTCTTCATCTTTTGATTTTTCCTCCATGCCTTCTTATTCTCCTCCACCTTCAACTATTTCCATGACTATTTTCTCCACTCCTTCCCCCCTGGTGTCCATGTTTCCTAATCCTCCTAGTAACATACTCATGATTTTTCTTCCCCTCAACAAACACCTTCCTCTTCTGTCCCATCTTAGCTAGCTAGCCAAACTCCAAAGAAGAGAAAGAAGGTTTTGTTGGCATGTTGTTGCATATGTGTTGTCATTGATGTAAAACCTCATTAATGAAAGAGTGGATGATGGAGTAGGTTTATAGCATGTTTATCATTATGATGACATGATGATTTATATGTGTTCATGGTGATATTAATTAGTTCAGTGAGGATAACTTGTTCTTGCAAGCCTAATCAAGTGATCTAGCTACCCTAGGTGATAGTACATGGTAGTATGAGCTTCGTTGATTCTTTAGAAGCATGTTAAAATTATGGAAAGAATGATTAGAGATTTATTTGGCACTCACATGAGTTTCAGAGTGTAGATACATGTTGGTGACCATGTTGCAGGTGCTCATTTGGAGTAGGTATGGATGCTAGGAGGCATGAGGTTGAGATATGGAGCTATATGAGCTCATGGATGCATGTATTCAATTGTATAATGATGTATTAGGTATGTTAGTACCATTTGGAGTGTTTTCATGATGATTTATCAAGCTCTTTCAATTGACCCTAGCCTTTACAGTGCAAAACCCTAAGGGCTAGCTATGAAAATGAGATAGTATGGAGAGTTTTAGAAAAAAAATAGCTAATATAATTATTGGAGATGATGAAATCTCTTTGAGGTGTGATAAAAATTTTGAGTCATTCTGTAATGAGAATTTCAAGTTATGATGTTTTTGGTGAAACAGGGTCAAGAAGAAGGGCATTTCCAAGTTGAATTACACCTTCTGATGCTCACCCTAGATTGTGTGATTTGCATGGGACATTTTTTCTTTCAGGAATTTTTATAAATTTATTCTATAATGTTTCACAAAAATAATGTGGTCATTTCATCATCAAGTTTTAATGAACGAATGTTAAGAAGGTAAACAGCTCATTATGTGTTTAAACCCTAGCTTGAAAGTGGTTTGAGATATTTGTTTCTTAAGTGGCCATTTTTTCTTAATAGTTCTTAGATGATTATTTTAAAATTTATATGACTCCTCCAATTTTCCAAAAATGTATGGTAGTGCTTATGGCGATGAGTGCACCCCACTCAAACAGGTTAGTTTCTGAAGAAGTTCAATTTGGGACAAGGTTGTCCAAAGGAGTTGCAAACTAAATAGATATTGTGTGATTTTTGTGAGTTTTTATTAATTTTAAAATAGGTTTCAGGTCATGTTGATGCATTTTAATGGTCGAGTATGCTTCATTTATGTTGACTGGTCAAAGGGCAGTTAGAAGCAGTTTTCAGTAAAGTTGAGATTACACGAGCTACAGGAGGAGTTAGGAGGTGATTAAAGTTGTGTTGGAAATATAGTTCAAATATGTTTCCAGTGATATGAGATTTGTCTCATTATTATGATATTTTATAGGTTTTCCTAGTCATTTTGTGGACAAGAAGATTTTTGGCTTTGCAAGACAGGATAGATTTTACTATAAGATTGAGTTGGTTAGTCATGAAATGGATTGGTTGATGTTTTCTATCACATGGAATGTTAAGAGGGATGAATTTTTCATCAAATGAATCCATTTTTAGGTCTTTAAGGTGTTAGGAATGTTGTTAACTAGTTGAATTTGTAAAACTACTTTTTGGGAAGCTTGATTTGGTTAAGGAAAAATTTGATGTAGTTTAAACCTGAGGTTGTTTCAATATTTATAACTTGATTAGAAGTGTTCTACATGTTATTCCATTTCCATTTAGTGTTCAAATTCCATATTTGAGGTGTTCTTGGGTGATCCTGAAGCCAAAATGTGAAGACAGGGTGCTGAAAACATGTGTTTTGTGAAGGTAATGAGCCATTAGGCCCATTAAATGAAATAATTTGATTGGTTATTGATAATTGCGACCATGTTTGATATTTAAATGTAATTTTAAATATGTGTGGTGATTTTTTGAGCATGAATAAAATTATTTTTGGTGTTAGGAGATTTTTCTCATTCCAATTATGGGGATTTGAGAGTTTTTGGTGCATGAATGGGAGGGTTTTTGCTAAGCTGACATATATGAGTAATTTTTTACTATTATGGTAAATTTTATGGGATGTTTTTTAAATTTTTGGGGGTCGAGATAAATGAGGGAAACTGACCTCATTTGAATTTTAATCAAGAAGAATCTATAAAAGTATAGTTTTTTGGTGCTTTTGTGAAGAAGGTATATGTGTGCAAAAAGTGCAACCTAGGTGTAGACACCTAAAATCCACTTACGTAGTTTAATACTTAAATTTCACTAACTATCTTCACTTCTGCTCACTTTAAACAGATAACAACATTTTATTATATTGTAGTTTAATACTTAAATTTCACTAACTATCTTCACTTCTGCTCACTTTAAACAGATAACAACATTTTATTATATAACTATGCTTCTAATTCACTCAAGATGCCAATTAACGAAATTTTGATTAGTGATAATCATCTTAATTATCTAATTATATGTTAATTAAGCCTCTAATATTTCATTTAACCAATAAACCTTCTTATTGGATAAATCTCACTTCTAGAACTTCCAAAATCTATCCAAACCCCTTCCATATGCTCTCAGAAAGCTTCCTAAGCCTACTTAGGATCCTTAATTAATTCTAAAAGATTAATTAGCTCCTAAATCTAATCAAAAAGTGCATTGACTTGTAAAATTCTATTTTGGCTTTACCCTTTTTCCCTCATGCACTAGAATTCAAAACTTTCCCAAGTGAAAACCTATAAATACAAGGCTAATGTCTCCCTTTTAACTTTACATCTTACACCTCATTGAGATCTCATTTGTATTAGCTAAAGCTATAATAGATTTGATCTTGAGCCATTCCTCATTGAAGTAGCTTCTCCATCTTGCATCCATTTCTTCAAGCTTTGTTAGTAAGAGAATATCTAAACATGGTCTTGTAGCCATTTTAGAGAGACCTATTCACCACTTGGAGCAAACAACACAAAACCGATTGCTTAGGATCTAACTAGGTTCATCTTTATATTAAGCAATCTAGAGAAGTAGAGGTAACGTAGTAATGTTAGTTTGATTCATGAATTATTGTAGAAGTTTATCTCATTAAGCTCTCATCTCGATGTTTATGATAGATTTAGTTATATTATGGAACTACTAGGTGTTAGTTTCATTTTATTGTCATAGCTAATTTTTTCATGTATATATTTGGCACACCTGGTGGGAGCTACTCCATTGTCCATTAATTTCAAGCTTTGTTTAAACTAACCATATTTTACATTTTTTTGTTAAACATAGGATTTCTTAACTAGTTTATTTCGAATTACTTAAGTTTTATGTTCTTTGCAGGATCAAAGGAGGTAAAGTGTTGTCGAATTTGGACTAAAAAGACCAAGTTTTGTGATTTTTTACATTTTTTTGCAAAAAAACCCATGTTTTTAGTGATCTACAGGAAGAGGGCATGCATACGCTCTAAAGGGCATGCATATGCTCTAAGGGGCATGCATACACCTCTCTAGCCACACATATGCTTAGTTGACTATTTTTTTTTATCAGGGGCGCGAAGGTGCTAAAAATGGCGTGCAGGTGTTAAAAAGGGTGTGCATATGATTAAAAATGCATGTATATGTTTAAAATGGCACGCATATGTTACAAAGGGGCACACATACGTTGAAATGTGTGCATGACCTATCTTTCAGATGCCATAACATTCTCCTGAACTCGAAACAAATCCATTGTTTTTGCATTGGAAATGTTTTAAAAGTGAACTACGCAATGGAAACATAATATTAGGATATTTACTTACAAAAAAATTATGGTTTCCTTTATTATAAAACTATTCATTTCTAACACGTCTAAATTCTTTTTAAAATTTAGTCTTTGATATTTCTAACATCTTGTAGGGTTTCTTAAAGGATAATATTAATTTTCAAGGTATATTAGATCATGCTTTGTGCTAACTTGTTTGGATAAGTTAATGAATGTCACATTTTCATTTATAAGGATAAGATCACGTATGATCTTCCCTCACACCTTTTAGGTGAACTTCAAAATTAGAAACAATTCTAAACCTTTTTCATGTTTTCAATACATTTCATTAAAACTTCTTGTTAAGGGAATGAACTTCAATTTGGATAAAATGAATGGTCTTTGCATTTAAGTTAATTTTTTTCATTATTTGTTAACAAGTTGGAATTATCATTGGGTATGCTCTTCTCTTGCATCTTAGGATGATACTGATAATCAAAAACAATGTTTTATCCTCTTTTTATGATGATTTGAGCATTTAGAAAACTACTAAACTTTATACACAGGACCTAAATATGCTTTTCAAACAAAGGAGAATCTAAAAAAAACTACTAATACAGTTTGATGCAGGTTACCAAATGGCGTACAAAAAAACCACATTAATTTCAAATATAAGAAAATACACCACACTCAAAACTTTGTATATGCAAGTTTTGCTTAAGTGGTATGGATCTTCCGCTTTAAACTAGGAGAATTACCCTTTGACAGAAGCCTTAATATAATAAGAGGGATACTCCTAGGAACCCAAAGTATTCCACGCAAGAGGGAAACTTATGGATGAAATGGGAAGTGCTTCCCTTACCACTTAACTAGTATACACTTGTGAGATTTAGCGTTAAAATCGTCTTTATGCAACCCCAGTGAAAATACAACTAAATGCATTTATTGCTCATTGTATCAAATGGGGTAAAATAAATCTAGGATACTCCAAGGTTTAGTCAGCGTGACCTCCTTGGAAAACCAAGATCGCAGAGATACTTTGTGGCACCTAGTTGAGAAAAACAATAGGAAGCCATTTTGTCTTGAAGCCAACTTAACTAACTCAAACCAATCTTGTTTCATAGAACTTTCACAAAGTAATAACTTGTTTAGATTTGAAACCTTGTTAATCAAACAAGGAGAGATTCCATCCAAGTTTGAAGTAAGCGTCATTCATCACGAAATTTACAAAGCATTACTTTATCTTAGTTTCTCACTCACTCTAAGGTGAGAAGAAACTCTTCCGAAGTGATGTCAAGTATCTTTCAACCTCACTTTGATCTACTCCTTTGTCTTCTTGTTTCCTATTTTGGGACAAAAGAAAACAACAATTGAAAATACCACTAGAAATAATCATGTCCGATGCTTTTGTAGTCTACTTGCATTACTAGGTTGCAATGTCGAAATGCAAGTGTTGAAAGTGTGAATGGTACTTCTTCATGTTCTAGTAGGCCCTTTGTCTCAAACCCATATTGAGACACATTATCATCATAGCTAGGCTTGATTCATCATAGAATTTCCTTAGAAATGTTATGTTTTTTTTATCACCTTGATATAGTTTCGATACTTACATATTGTTTCTTGCAAACTTGATCTAAGTGTTTATATTGTACCATAAGATTACTCGCATCCTAACAATTCCTTGGCATACTTTGGCCTTGTTTATTTTGAAATGTGTTATTGTTACTTTGTCGGCATCGTATCAAAATTATTTCAATACTAATATCTTGATTTTTACAAAAATCTTGGCTAACGTATCCAAGTGGTATTGTTGCATTGCTCGCACTTGTAACTCCCATGTTTTGAGATTCAGACCTTGTTTGTATTTAAATGACTTATAGTATACTTTGATTGGGATTCACATCAACCCCTTGTTAATACTTACACCTTGTTTATCTTAAACTTGACTTAAGTATTTACATTGATTTGATCATCTCACGTCAAACTACCTTTGAACAAAACATTTGCATAGGGAGTAATTTCTTGTTGAGTGATTGGTTTACCAAAACTTGTGTGATTAGTCCTTGTGATTATCTATCTTGAAAATTTGTTTTCTAGGAAAATCCTTGGATTCTTTGATTCATTATTATTTATCCATTGTTGTAAATTCTTTATGATATTTGCGGATTTTACGCTGTTTGTTTGTTACATAGGTTCATTGTAGTGCTTGTACTCATATTTCAAACCTTAGCAAAAATGTTTCCTACCAAGTAACCCTTGAATCAATTTAATTCAAACCTTTATGTTGCTAAAATTTGGTCAAACCATTTTGACACTTACGCTACTAAACTTGTTGTCCAAACCTTGTTGGATTTTTGAAATTATGTCATCACAATGTATGTTTTCCTTATATTCCCTTTGGAAAATCACATGTCTGCCTAATGTCTAGTTGGATGTCATTATGCTTCCTTGAATCGACATAGAACTTCCTTCACCATGAAGGAGTTTAATCACGCAATCTAAGTTTTGGCATTTCCATCAAAATATGTCCATCATGACTAAACCTCAGTTGGTTCCTCACACTAGAAAAAACCATTTGGTTACCATGTTCCCCACCTTCGTCTCATAGTCGGGGGTATGATTCTAAGGCTTCCAATCCAAATTATTCTTCTAATACCTCTCTTTATTCTGATGCTTCTAATCCAAACTATTCTTTTGATTCCTCTCAATCTTGTGATGCTTATAATCTGAACTATTATTCATATTCCGCTAATTTGACTCCTAAGTCGAGGTCCTCCCTTTCTCTGTAGGACTCCTTATATCAGTCGTCTTAATGAAGTCTTCCTCCTTTGAATATTCACATGATTAAAATTCCTTATAATCAATCATCCAAGTCGACTCCTACATCGCAATCTATGGAATTTCTACACAATCATATTTGTTTACCGACACTATCTCATCTTATAGGTAAACCACTGCCATCTTCTTCCACTCACAAGATGTCTCAATCAAAGTCTACTTTGTCTCCTACATCATCTTCTTCTATCAATCAGAATCCAATTCCTCTTTGGCCCCTAGTTCATTTTGATCATATCTTATCCTATATTCATCAATCTTTTAAAAATCGATATTTGCATCCATATCAAACCATTCACAAGAAACAATGTGCTAAGATACCTTTTGAATGCACTATCCAATTCCTTTGTGGACACAATAAGGTCAATCTTTTCCCTCAACTACATAATTAAGCATCTTCTAGATCTTCCACACCTGTTGGACCTCTTTCTTCCAATCAACCTCTTATGGTCGAACAATAACCTATACCGATTGATTTATTTATGAATGAAGAAGTGATCAAATAATTCATGGGGTTACATGATGGTGTTCCTCTAAACGACCATGAGCAAGGTTTCTCTTTAGACCTCAATGTATTCGCATATTTTGGGGAAGAGGTTGATTTATTTTGTCAGTAGACCATGGAAGATCCTTGGATCAATGAAAGTGATCCTCCTCTTACACCTCCATCTTCACATTCTTCATTACATAATGAACTGCCTGAGTCTAGCATAGATCCATGGCCCATCTTCTCATTTCCCAATCATTCTTTACACATCAATATTCCTCAATCACAATCACACCTTGGGTCACCTCTTGGTAGCTCATCATCTTCTTCTATGTGTGGGCCACCTCCTAGTAGCTCATCATCTTCTTCTATATGTGGGCCACCTCCTGGTAGCCCTTCATCTTCTATGTGTGGGTCTCTGCTAAGTATCCCATCATCTTCTATTCTTGGGTCACCTCCTGGTAGCCCATCATCTTCTATACTTGGGTCACCTCCTGGTAACCCATTATCTTATATTCTTGGACCACATCCTATTAGTCTGCCATCTTCTATTTATGGGACACCTTCAGGTAGTCCTTCATCTTCTATCTATGGGAGTCCTCCCGGTAGCACATTATCTTCTATACTTGGGACATGCCCTTGTAGCCCCAATTTGTCTTCTATTTTTGGTTCACCTCCAGGTATCCCTTGTTCTTCCATCTTGGGGCCACATCCTAGTAGCCTTCTATCTTCTATCTGTGGCTCACCTCTTGGTATCCCATCCTCTTCAATTCTTGGACCGTATCCTCCCCATTCATCATATCATCCTTCTATAAATAATAATGGCAAGCCCACCAGCATCTCTACCGTTAGCATCATCAATCATAAACGTCCACTTTCTTCTCCCACTTCTCAGGATCAAAGGAGTCACACATTAGCTTATAAGAAACCCAAACAGTTTCTTCATCAAGCTCAGATCAAAAATTCCAAGAGCTCCAAATCTCCCAACAATGTAAACAATCATAAGGTTCAAAATCAAACATGATTCAAGAATACACATCAATGCAACCATCAAGTATGGCGCAAAGTACATAAACCTATAGATAGGGAACTCAATCTCACGCATAAAAAATCCATGTTTTAATTTCATTCGCAATCATTTATTGAGTATGAGCTCACCATGGTCATCAAGATTGGAGATAATATCACTCTTGATAAACAAAATCTTCTAGTCTCCCTTATCAAATAAATCAGAAACATCATTGTTGGATCTTATCACGTAGAGTGACATTGTTGGTCCCAACTTCCCAAAACCAACAAAAAAAATTAAAAAAATCATAAAAGAATCAAAAATACAAAAAAATGAGAAAACATTAAAACATTACAAAAAATCAAGGGTACAAAGATCAAAGATTGCAATTAGGTATTCTATACACATGGATGTTCTTTCTTCCCTTTCTTGTCATTCCTCTGTAATTCATCCACCATTTTCATCCTTTCGATGATATTTTAGTTAGTCTATTCGCACGCATTTTGTGATGTTTGTCTTTATGGCATCCGTTTGACCTTGGTCTTTTATCACCTTGGTAAATTAAATAACGACTGACCTCTTAGAGATCTTATCACTATCTACATCTAATAAACTTTTTACGAAACCATTTTAGATATATTTGTTGACACTAGCCAATTTCTTCATTGCAATCACTTCCACATCCTTCCATCAATCCATAAGTGGTTCTTAACCCCTTGTCAAAACAATCAAGAGAGATGAAATAAATTTTTAGAAAGTAAAAGAATCCAAATCAAAATCAAATTGATATATAACTCTCTCTTGTGGTATTTCCAATATCTCTACCGGAGCTATGAATGTTTGGCTGGTAGTAGAGCAATGTTGTGAGTAGGATCAAATACATCTTTGTTGGGGCTATAGATGTCTGGCTGGCATTAGAGTAATGATCGAATCTCCTTCCACCATCCATTCACAAATCAACTTTTAAAATAAATCATTCCTACACATTGTCTAAGGTGCCTTCACTTTATGTCTATCAAATATTCCCTCCAAGAGGTAATAAATTTCCATGTGCACACATTGGATCTCGATGAGCGAACAGGATTAGTATGTTACCAAGTGTCTTTTTTTGGACCTTTTTCAGACTCTTGCTTTATTCTTTATCTTCTCATGATTTGTTCCTTTGGCTAATCACTTTTTCATCGTGAGGCTTCTAGCTACATTTTCCATGTCCTTACATAGTATTCACGTTGTTCTTCTACTTTGTTCAGAACATCCATGTGTATAAGATTTAATTTTTGCCTTGTTTGTGGGGGCCTTGTCGCCTTTCACAAAACATTCTTCTACTTCTTTCTATCAAACATTTATTGGCCATCTCACGATGTGGGCATCCTTGCTCCTTCCTAGCGCATCATTATTTTAAGTACATCATCATGTTGAACCTATCCATATTGGCCCTGATCCAACTTCTTGTATATATGTGAAGAGTTTGCCTTTGTATATTCCCATATAACATTGGGGCCATATTCACATCTTCATTATCTTGAACATACGTGTGGCATTCTTCCCTTGTACATCCCATCTATTGTTAGGGCATCCACATTTCTTCGTTATCATGTACATAGTTTTGGAAAACTTTCAAAAATACCAAAAAAATTCAAAAATGTTTAGAAAATCACAAAATACATTCATAAATTTTTAAAATCCTGAAACATTAAAATATGTTAGCTGGACAAATCAAAACATTAGAAAACCGTTTCCATCGAAAACTCAAAAACAAATTTAAAAATTTCACAAAAAATCCTAAAAATTTGAAAACATCACATAAATCAAAACATCGGTAACAAGCATACATGCAGGTGAATCCTGTATCACGTGCATCATACTCAAACATCAAAAATTGTCCTACAAAACATCTTCTTCAATTCTCACATGTTCAGGTGCGTGACTTTCGGATCATTTGGATCTACCTTCCATTAACAAAAGTTGGTTTGCTTACTATGTTTATTTTCCCTTGCACATGTCGCGTTGCTTGGGGCAGTATCATAGTGCATGATTTCTTTTCCATGGGACCCCTGTGTCCTCCGTATATTCCCCTCACATGTATCCTTTCTTGGGGCACCATCATTAACCCTTGTCGTTAATTTCCACAAGTCGAAATTGAAGCTTGATAACAAAAACATTGGTGTAACTTTCTTGAACATTGTTTGTTTGAGTATGTGTGTGTACTTGTTTTCCCTGTTAGGTTAGCTTTTTTACTTTCTCGTATTGCATTGCATTATGTATGTTGCATTGAGTTAATAATTTTTGGTAATGAACAAATGTTATTATTATAGCTTTTCATGTTATTTTACATGTATGTTGTATGTGTACATTTTAATAAGGACCAATGTTATAGATCATTAGCAATATGATGAAATAAAGTTGTTTACATTAGTTGGATGCAAGTTATTTCCATTCTCTTCATCTTCATTTTCCTCCCCTATCATTCTCTTATATCCTACACTATTCTTCCAACTCACTTGGGGCAATACGGATCACCTACTACAAATAATTTCTATAAATTTGTTAAGAAAATCATGTCTTTCACTTCACAACGATAACCCCCGTGAACTTTTCAAACAAAAGAGTTCGTACTAGTAGTATGTGGGGATCAATGCCTACATCTCTAATTTATATCAATATTCGGTATACCGTCGTATTTCTTCCATTGAAATTATATTTTCCCCCACTTTGGCCTTTCCTCTACATCTTTTCGATCGTCGATCGACCTCTTTCATCACCCCATCGACACTCAAGGGGGCATCCTTCATTCTACTAATTTTCTTCTACCCTCTTTGGGGTTTATAAGTTTATGCCACTTGTCTAATATCTTTGAAGTGGCGTACTTAAGTGCCACCCCAAAGAGGGGAAAATGTAGACACCTATGCTTATCCACTTAGTTTAATATTTAAATTACACTAACTATCTTCACTTCCACTCATATTGAACAAATAATGACACTTCGTTATCTAACTATGCTTCTAATTCACTCAGGATGCCAATTAACAACATTTTGATTAGTGATAATCCTCTTAATTAGCTAATTATATGTTAATTAAGCCTCTAATCTTGCATTTAACCAATAAACCTTCTTATTGGCTAAATCTTGCTTCCAGAACTTCCAAAATCTATCCAAACCCCTTCCAGATGCTCTCAAAAAGCTTCCTAAGCCTACTTGGGATCCTTAATTAATCCTAAAAGATTAATTAGCTCCTAATCTAATCAAAAAGTGCATTGACTTGTAAAATTATATTTTGACTTTACCATTTTGTCCCACATGCACTAGAATTCTAAACTTTCCCAAGTGGAACTATAAATACAAGGCTAATGTCTCCCTTTTAACTTTACACCTTACATCTCATTGAGATCTCATTTGTATTAGCTAAATCTATAAGACATTTGATCTTGAGTCATTCCTCATTGAATTAGCTTCTCCATCTTGCATCCATTTCTTCAAGCTTGGTTAGTAAGAGAATATCTAAACATGGTCTTGTAGCCATTTTAGAGAGATACTCTTCACCATCTTGAAGAAAAAACAACAAAACAAAACCGATTGATCTTAGGATCTAACTAGGTTCATATTTATATTAATCAATCTAGAGAAGTAGAGATAACATAGTAATGTTAGTTTGATTCATGCATTATTGTAGAAGTTTATCTCATTAATCTCTCATCTTGATTTTTATGATATATTTAGTTATATTATGGAACTACTAGCTGTTAATTTCATGTTATTTTCATAGATAATATTTTCATGCATACACTAGATGTGAGAATTTTACAGGTGTGTGAGTATGAATTGAGAGTTGATCAAGTGTGTGAAAGGTTGAGGAATGTCTACAAGAATGTGTGTATGAGAGTGATTCTTTGAGAACTGAAGAAAGTGCTAGTTTGTTATAGATTGAAGACTTAGGGTTTAAACAAGGGTTTTTAAGTGTTGTGAGATGAATTTGTGATCTATATTAGTTGTGGCAGCAGTAATACATCATATATCTTCTTCATAAGGTGGTTGAATTGGTGCTCGATCATCTTTGGGTGTTATAGCCTCCTTATGGATTTGGTGCTTCACAAAACTAGGGGTCGGTGTTCCTTCTAGGGTTGCAACTCTACTAAATTAGGGGTTGGTGATCCTTTTGGGGTTGGTGTCTCACTAAATTTGAAACATATCAATATAAAAAAGCATTCAATGGGTTTTCTTCTCCTTGATGGTTTCCTACTTATATATTATGTCTTGTGTTTATTATCTTATTCATGGTTCATTGCATATGTGATAGTTCATCAGTGTTCATTTTAAGACCCCCCTCCAAAAAATTAGATTAGAATTGGTGGCGAATCTCCAAAATTGAATTTCGCGTCGATGGCAAATTTCTAAAAGCCTGTTTCATGGAAAATCCAACTGGGTTGAATGGACATCCATTGTCTGTTGTATAACCTAGGTTGGACTGTAGACAATGGACGGCCATCCAACCTGGGTTGAACGGTCATCCATTATCTTTTGTACAACTTAGGTTGGACCTAGGTTGGATGACAAACAATCGATGACTGTCTAACTTGGGTTGGACGGTTGTCCATTATGTTCCGTACAACTTGGGTTGGATGTCGTCCAACCCAGGTTGTACGGAAGATGATGGACGGTCATCCAACCTAGGTTAGATGGTCATCCATTGTCTACCATCCAACCCAACCGTCCAACCTGGGTTAGAAGACCGTCTATTTTATGTCATCCAACCCAGGTTGGATAGCTAGGTTGGACGACAAACAATGGACAACCATCTAACCTGGGTTGGATGACAAATAATGGTTGTCCATCCAACCTAAGTTGGCTATACAGTCACTCTTTGTTGGATGTATGTTATTAAATGGGTACCCAACTACAACCTCCCAGGCTATGTATTATACCTCAGCAAATACATGCATAAGTTAATTTTTACATCTAAATAGTACGCAAAATTACCCATACAAATGACTTGTCGGCCGAAATTTTAGGTGAATTGGGTAGAAGCCGACACCTAAAAATTCACCATTTCCAATTTCCAAAATCCCTAATATTTGCGAGTTTACGAAAATTCTCCACTAAAATTTTCCCTGCAATTGATTATGTGAACACATTAATGGATGGTAAGTGTTTTTTCATTTTATATTAAGAAATCTGAAATTTGATTTAATTTTTTAAGGATTGATTCACCCCTCCTCTCAGTCTATTATTCTTCCAACAATTTTTCCACCTAAGGCCTTTGATTGTAGTATGCTGACTCCTCACCCCTCTCGAACATCCAAAAAACCCAAGATAATTTCTCACATCACCATTAATGCACCAGGTGAAAGGTTTGTTGATATTTTATGCATGTTGCAGATAAGAGTAAGAAAGACATCATTACTTATGATTACCAAATAACCAAGGTGGCACTAGGCAAAGTGATTACTGAAGGAGCACAATAAGATGTGCAAGTGTCCATGGATAATGTTTTCAAGAAACTCAAGGAAACCAAGGCCATCAAGGATAAGCTAAAGGAAAAAGTGGACCAGTTGACATCTATCCTTCTCAAGATCTCTTCGCCAACTTTGGTCTCCTCTCTAGCTCCATTTAGTTTTGATACATCATCCATATCTGAGGTAGAGAAGATTGGAAAAAAAAATGGGTAGTAGATAGCTGGATCTAGAGGATCATGACTCAAGGAAGAAGGATGATCAAGGACATTCTTGAGGTCCATAATGATATATAGAGAGAGATAGAGAGAGAAATCATCTGTTGAAAGAATGAATAATGAGATCTAGGAAGAATGAAACATGTAGGAGTTAACTTTGGAAGCTTTGATTGAGCTCAAGAAATTTGATTCTGGTACCCTTTTTCAAGAAAGTATAATTGGTGAAAGAGAAAATCATTTTGAATTCTAAAAAGCCATAGAATTTCAAGTCAAGATTTTGCAAGAGGCCAGTGAGAATTTATATAAATCTCAAGAAGAAGGGATAGATACCACCAATGATATTGGTGATGAATTTTCCAAAGTACTTGGCCACCTCCTAGATGATGACTTGAACATGCTACCTGTAGATGATATCTTCAAGAAATTTAAGTATCTTATTGATAAGGATTCCTCGGTAGGGAGTGATCTTGACTTAAAATCAATTGTAAAACTGATTTCGTTCCAAATTGTTATGAGAAATATGGCCAAAATCATTAGAAAATTACAAAATCTTCCTAAAATGTTAATCAATGTGCTTGACACATGAAATTTCCTAAATGGATATTCATGTGGACCAAATTATAAAGAGACACAAGATATGATTCAAAATTTCCAGTTGTATCATAATAAGGAAGCTGAGAAAGAAACCGAAAAGTAAAAATCTTATTGATGATTCATCATGTTTTTCCATTTTGACATCAAGTATGTGAATTTTGGAGATGTTGAGACATCATTTGGATTGACAAGTTGACTTGGTCATTTTGTAAGAACCAATTAGAGAACTTTAATTTATGTTTTCTATTTTTAGAATGTAATCCAAACATTTTCCCTTTTTCTCTCTTCCCCTTTTCTATAAATGTAAAATGTTGATTCATTACTCAGGAGATATTTTTAGACTAGAAGCAAGTTAGAATTGTAAAGAGAAGAAAAACTTCATGTTTTCTATCTTTTTCTATAAGGAATATAAGAGATGCATTAAAAAAATTTGTGTTAAGTGTTATTTATTTTTTTAATGTATTGTTCTTAAGTTTAATGAATTATATTATTATTTAAATTCCATTTCATTGTTCATTGTATCTCAGATAAGTTCATTATTGTTTTATCTTGTGTTAGTATCTTTAGATCTGTGTTTTCTAGAGAAAATCATGTTTCCACTCTCCTTTCCATTTGCTTCTCCTTTCTATCTTCATGCCCTAAAACTTTCTTACATTCTCAATTTTTATTTCATTCCATAAGAATTAAATCTACCGGGATGAGATCCCACCCCCAATGTTAGATTAGTGTGAATATTGTAAATATTCTTTGGTGTTGTTATAATAGTAATAAACAAGGTGCCTCCCCTTTATTTGAGGAAGGACTTTGTCCCGCACGTTGTGGTTGAATCTCATATTTTGACCCTGAAAAAATATCCAACCAAAAAATAAAAACATTGTAAATGATGTGGTTACTGATACTCGACATGTTCAAAATGTACAAAATCAACCGTCAAAGGTAAATAATTCAAAAATTTAACCAATCAAAATATCTAGCAAATAAAATACTCCTCATGACGGTAGAAAAAGACAATTCACACCTCTTGGAGAAATTATTTCTAGTGTCCTTCTCCAATTAGCAAGTGTTAATATGGTTATTTATCTTATCACAAGATGATTCGAAGAAGGGAAAGAAAAACCCATGTGGTACAAAGAATTAAAATATTGTGATTACCATCGCATCAAAGTTCATTCTATGTATTATTTTATAAGACTTTGTCGTTACATTCAGGATTTAATCGATCGTGGATATATTAAAATAGAAAAAACCAATAAAAACACACTAAATGAGAGACTAAATGTGTTTAAGAATCCATTTCTGAAACATGATACGAATGATAAAACTAGAGATAAGGGACAACCTTCAAATAACGTAGATTTCAATACCATTATTTCATTTACTGGTCAAACACCTCCTTCTATAGCCACTAAAAAAATCAATACTCCTACTTATGTGGTGATAACGCAACATAAAAAGATATGGGTACCTACAACCAATCTACCCTCTACATCAACTGTACCTCAACCAAATCCTAATCATAATCCTACTATTGATCCAAAAGTTTCCAATACTAAGTCTTCTTCCCACTCATATAGTATTATAACATAATTGGAGAAGACCTATGCACAAATATCCCTCATGGACTTACTCAAATCATTATCAAAAGGAATCCTTAGGAACACATTCCTCTTGGAGTGGATTTATTCAAGAGGAATGTGTTCCTAAGGATATAAAAATTCAGCAGCTTTAAGATTTAATTGCCAATCTATCATCTAATAGTCTCATTCTTTCATTTGTTCCTCATGACCTTTTGAATACAAACCTACAAAATTACAATTCATTGTATATCAAATTGTTCATCACCCATCACAAAATCAAAAGGGTTCTTATCGATAATGGAGCCACATTGAATTTATGTTCCATGAAATTGTTACGCTTTCTAGGACATGACCAAGAAATTTTCGTAATTAATATTAGTGGTTATGATAATAGTGAAAGACAAGATTTAGTCACTATCACGTTATTAATAAAGGTTGGACCTCAAATGTTGGATACCTTCTGTGATGTTGTAGATGTTGAAACCTCATATAATATTCTACAAGGTCATCCATGGATTTAGATTATGTAAGTTGTGCCCTCCACCTTCCATCAATGTATCAAGTTCCCTTATGAAGATAAATTATTTACCATATGTGCAGCTATTAATCCCTTTGAATATTACAAACTCCTAGAAGGGAGATATAAGCTCATGAATTATTGTCCTTTTGTGGACATATCTACATTTCCCTGTATCATTCCTTTCACATATGAAAAATGCATTGATCTAGAGATCCTTTCACAACTTCAACATCCAATTATTTGCTTGAACTTACACTCCTTAACAAATGTATTGGTGAATATGAAATCTAGAATACCTTTCATATTGGAAAATTACCTTTATCACCATGAAGCTATGGTAAGCTCAATGCTCCTCATCTTAAAGAAGCTCCCATTTAAAATCTTGGAACAACTCATTGGAAACAATTTGGATACCTAGAAGATGAACACATTTAGGGTTCTACAAGGTCTTGGTTATAAGAAGATTGTCTAGCTACATGCTAAAAATATCTTGACTATAACATGCAGTGGAAAGGAAAATGACTTGATAAAAGTAAACTAGGTCCTCTTGATCTAGTTGAATACATAGAAAATCTTTATCGTGATGGTTTAGGTTTTGAAATATTTGAAAAAAAAATCATTGTATACCATGGAAAATACAAATAAAAGGATAATTATAACATGAATGAAAAGAAAACCTTCCTTCACAAGTCCCAAGCAACCCCAGATTGGATCTTCTAAAAGAACAATGTTGAGTGATGTTCTTTGTAGAAATCCATTTGAATTATGAGATTTGGTTGATATTTGTATGCTCCAAGTATTCCAAGTGAAATAATTGTTAAGCCACGAGCATGTAGATACGCTCTTGATGTGATTTGGGCAGCATAATAGTATGGAAAATCAGTTTCATTCACCAAGAAAGTGTGTAAAACAGCAGCATGAACTCTCAAAGCATATGGTCAAATATTTTCAAAGGAATAATCATTGATTTATAGTTGGGAAAAGTGAATCCTTAAGCTAAGTTTTGATTGATTTGATTTGGAGTTAACTAAACATGACTTGGTAGTTTAATTGAGTTTCCATAATTGATTGAGAGTTAGACTGCATGTTCTTGATTTGCAAGAGTGACTCAAGGCTAAGTTGTCAAGGGGTTGTACATGATTTTGAATTCTAATTCGATTTCTTCTTTTTATTCACCCAAAATGTGTTGTGAATAGTTGTATTGTGGAAGAAGTTAGATTAAATTTAGATTGGAATGACTTAGAGGATATCTTCAGTTAACTCAAGTGTGGATTGAGTCAATTTGAACACATCCTTTTAATTAAAATAATGATTTTTAGCTCCATTCATGATTTGAGTTGCCTTGAGTTGAGTGGATGAATAGGATTATTTAATTTATTTAAATATGGAGAGTGGACATGTGGATTTATTTATTGAATTTTGATATTAAATTAGCTAAAGGGGTGATAGGATGTAAATATAATTAATTAAATTAATTATATATAGGAACAATGATTGTTATGGAATGTTAATGATATTTTAGATGATTATGATGTATAAAGGTAATTTGGGGGTGTCTATGTTTTCCCCTCTTTAAATTTTTATCACAGAATAATAGTGATTTAAATATAGTAGACGCGTGTAATGGTGGTCAAATGATAACAAAGTTGTAGGGACTACCTAATTTTCCATGGTGAAGCATTTGGATGCCCCAACAAGTATGGATGCTTGATTTTCCCCAACGAAGAATTTGGATGCCCCAATCAGTCTAGATCATGCTAAGGGATTTCCCCTTCAAGTGAGTGGGTGATGAAATCAAGTGGTGGATAGCCGCTTGATAGGAGGAAGGAGAAGGCATCTGATGTGAGAGAAGTCGAAAGAGGATGGGAGTGATTTTTCTCATAGCTCAGCTTTCATTTGGAGATTTGTAATTTTGGAGAAACCTATTCTATTATTACACAATAGAATTATCACCATGATTATTCAAAAACAATGATGATAAATTCATATGTGTGTAAAAAAACACACACAAATAAAAATATAGAACAAGCCCAATTACGCAGTAAGTTGAATACACCAAGGTTATATATGAACCAGGATCATAACAACATACGTTTAATTGGTCAAAAGAAAAGATTAAAAAGTAAAAAAAACCCAATATAGACAATAATATGATGATGCCTAAGTTATATATGAACTAAGATGCTAATAACATGTTTGTAGTTAGTCAGAAACAAAGATATATAAAGGAAAATAAACCCAATATATAAAGCAATATGTGTACACCAAGGTTGACAATGAACCAAAATGATAACAAGATACTCGTAATTGGTCCAAAAAAACAATAGAATATTGAACACAAAGCAAGACAAAAGTGCAACAAAGAACTTACTATTAGCCAAAATGTATTTTTTTAACAAAAAAGAACACAACCTTAATATATACAGTAATACAGACCCACCAATGTTATATACAAATCATAATGCTAACAAAAGTACGTACAGATGGTCAATAATATCAACAATGCAACACAAATTTAAATAAATACATCTAAATATGCCCCTAATGTGTTCCACAATGACGATTTATCATATTTGAAATCCCCCAAGCACGGATACATGCAAGGGGAATGGATCGGACCGAAGAGAGGAGTTAAGAAATTCCTCATAACACTCTTATTTTATCTTGATGAAATTTAATCTGAAATGTGATTGGGTTAGTTTTCCAAGCAAGGATACATGTGAGGAAGAACGTGAGAGCCGATATTGCTTCAAGTGAGGGTACACACAAGGGATTGATTGATTATCTTTCCCTTAAGCAAGGATACATGCAATGGGCAAGAAAAGTGTTTTATAGTCGTAGGATAGTCTGGAATGATCACTAGGAAATGAGTTAAAAGTTTGATATTGTTTGGTTGTATTGATAGTTGCTAAGAATTTTTTGGAACATTCTTTTTAATGTTTTTTTTTATATTTTGAATGTTTTGAATTTTTAGGGATATTTAATTTTTTTATTTTTTTTATTTTGAATGTTTTGTTTTTTGGGTTTTTTGATTAATTAGATTTTTAAGGATTTTAGAATATTTTATTTTTTTGGAGCTTTTACTCAATAAAGGGTGCACTATTTGAATCCATGTTCAAACAATTGTAAACATTTCATTCCATTGGAAGAATGTTGATATAGTGATTAGGATGTTTTACTCCGCCCTTGACTCCACGCAACTAGTAAGACGCAAGGGCTCAACACTGAGAGCCAAGAAGAATGTAATATATATGAGATAGTAATTTTCAAATGAAGATGATGGATACAAAGGCATGAGGTTAACAATGGTCCATTTGGGAAAATATGACTCATCTCTAGTCAAGATTATCTGAGTGATTCAAATACGATTTTACTTGATAAGCCATGACTAAACTTGGACCCGTAGATGGCCTACTAATTGGCAAGATTAGGTTAAAGGACTTATTGTCTCTCTTAACATGAGAAACTAAATTGATTCTTTGTTATTTTGCATAATTAAGCACTTTTGATTCATTTGTTGAAAGTATTTCATTTTTTTAAATGACCCCCTACATTCTGCCTCATTGATCTGAAAATGGTACTTGAAATTTTTCCAGTACTTAGAAAATTCTCATATTCTTATCTTTAAAAGATTTCAACTTGATCAAGAGTTATTTTTATCAATTACGAGTGTTCTTGAAAACCCCAAAATTAAAATCTTCCAAAATATCAAATTAATCCTTAATTTCCAACTTAAGTGAAATATCTGAATCTATCACAAATCCAAATAAAATAATCACAGTTGATTTAGAATGCACTTAATCTGATATTTAAATCCAAGTTGATAAGTGTATTCAGATCTTGTTGTGGGTTATAGATACTGAAATTTACTTCCAATTAATCCAGTTTGTGATTGCTTCAAATAATTAATCAAATAAACTAACTTGAATGTTTTTATCTGATCAAAAGTTTCTAAAAACTGAAATCAAATCCACAACACAAGAACTTGATAACGGAGTTCACCTGAAGGCTACGTCTCCGGATTCACAGAAAGTGAATCGATCTATTAAATGTCTAATGAAGTACAATATCCCTTCACTAATGACTTAACCTTCAAATGAGTTGATTCAGACCTCTTGGAACTCTGCAATTTACCAGAAACGTTCCCAAGTCCATCTATGGCCCCTACAATATTTTCATTGATAGTTTCCTGTGAAATTATGTTCGAAAAAACATCTACAACTTAGCATATAAAACACCTACATAAATGAGGTTTACATTTATGGAAACTAGAGGAAATTATGGAAAACTTCCATTTTCACTCCATGGCCTGATTCGGACCAGAAGTGGTTGGAAAATGCAGATCTTTGTCTGCTCCTCATGTTTGTTCTGTGAAACTGCGATGGAAAAAATCCTACATAGGAAACTCTACATCATGTCCTATAACAAAATTTACATTTATGGAAATATCTCAGAATTCTGAGCAAAATTTATTTTTACACCATAGAAAAATTCAGACCGTAAGTGCCTTGAAAATGGTGATCTCTACAAAATGGTCCTTCATTGTCCATTTACAAACCTACCAAAAGGTCCCTTTAAATAGAAGTGATCTCATGTTCTATAACTTGCTAAGAAGTGGCGGGTTGGTAAGGCTAATAGGTATTTTTTCACAAGTCAAGGGTTCAAATCCCCCTTCCATAGGTTTAGGCACCCAATTTAGCCATTGACCCCACATTTGGTGGGAAAGGGATAGGATAAGCCTTTAAATAGCTTTTTGGCCACAAAATCCTCCTTATCCCATGGGATTTAGGCTTATTCACATGGAATGGATTAAATAGATTATTATTATTATTGTTTTAATCCAAAATCTACTACAAACCTGCCAAGTGTCATGCCCATAATATGTCATTTGTCCAAGTCAGAGTGTGTCACGTCATCATTTGACCACAACTTTGACTATGCATATCTTTCGCATACAAACTCAAATTTGGTCAATTCAAAATGAGTCGGTAAGCTTGCGACAAGCTCTATACCATGGAACTGATTTTGAAACATTACAACACCATCAATTTTTTTTGTCACCAACTGCCACGTGTCACCTTGCCATTGGTCCACTTGTTGACCTATTGACCAGGGTTGTCCTATTTATGACCTTAACTTTGACCGGTGATAGAATTTGCATACGAACTCTGATTTTGAAGTTTAACATACCGTCGAAAAGGTATCGAGGATACCTTAAGTATGGTCTAGGTTTAGGTAAGTTTAGGGAATATATAAATAGTGAAAAATCCTCTAGATCAATCCTGTCTAATAAGACCATTTTGTCATCAAATGTGAAATTCACCCAGCTGAACTATTTACATATTCTCTACATATTACAAACAACAGAACCCAATTTATATCATGGTAATTTTTTCCAAAATATTTCAATAATTAAAAACCTAATAAAAGGAATTTCACCCAATGGTTTATACTGCAATTGATATGAAACTGCAACGACCATATTCTTTTTCTATACAATCATGATCCTGTACTCACCACTGTTAACAATGCAAATGTAACATGCATTCACAACTTTTTAGTGAAAAACTTGTAAATACTATTTACAACTATATCTGATAGTTACAAATATTCAATCCTATCAATAAGACTTACACATGTGTAAAAATTAGGTATATCAAACAAATAGTTTGTATAAGTTGTGTATTTACAAACAATGTCTACATGCCACAAATTGCACAATAACAACATACGAACTACAATCCAAATATAGACATCTGACCATTGATCAATGCCCATTGAACTGTAAATGCTGTTGAAAAGATGAAGTTTGTAAAACCATCAAAAAAAAGAAAATTATATCAAGTATTTTAAACATGTCACCTGATTATTTCCTCTTTATGATACTTCACCAACACCAAAGCAGAAAAATAAATTTGGTACTTATCCCTTTCACAATTCAACAGGATTTCCAAAAATGCCTGGTTAGTTTGCATGTATTCCACTAAATCAACTATGCAAACATAATACTGATAAATTGCTTACCCACCTTACTCAACATATTGTTCTATTTAGGGGGCCGATTTAATTCAGTTTTTACATGTGCCACTAAAGTGGTCAAAATAGTTGGTTTACAACTATGATCCTTTTTAACAAACTTTAATTTTTGTTATAGATGTAGCTTCTAACATTTTTCAATTTCATGACCCTGGTTTCTTATAGTGACCACAAAATATCTATGATCCACTTTTTTAAGATCCACATTTTTAGGAACCTAACCTTGACTGCTCTTAGCCGAGCTAGGTTTAGGAGAATGCATTTTCTCAATCTTTTCCAATATGGACTTCTCGTTTCCTACACTTGGCCACACAAGGATTATACAACCCACAAAATGTGCAAGGGTTATTCAACATTGATTGAAAATCATAGCCAAATTTTTCTAATGTAGATAAGGGATCAATTTGTTTACCTTTATTTTTAGAACCATGGTAAACAGAAGGCGGAGGGATTTCTATACCTCTCCATTGTGAATTCTTACCAGATCCTCCTGATGATGATGAACCACTTGATGCTGGGGGGGAAGAATCTTTGTTGTTAGAAGCTTGTCTTCTTCTAGTAGTCTTAGAGTTCTCTCCAATTTCCTTTTTCCCTACCATAACATATCCCAATCCTACATGTTGAGATCCTTTCCTCTACCAAGATTGGGTTAGTTATGCCTTGGTTGTTCTTACCAAGGCCAATTCCATTAAAACCCATATTACTTAAAAGCTTAGATCCTATACCTTTAGTGTGTTTTTCAAATTAACCAAGCACACTTTTCTAAATCTAACTTAGATGTTGGGAGAGGAATTAAGTGTTTTCATACTTACTGTACACTCATATGTCATAGTGGATGCATTAGCAGTAATAGGTATCTCTTTCTTAGGTCCTTCAATCTGCAACACCATCAAGAGCTCATTTTTGGATTCTAGCTCTCTGTTCAATGTGTCAAGTTTCTCCTCTAAATTTAACACCTGACATCTCAGGGAAGGCATTCTCTTCCTGAATCTAATGATTACATGCTTTAATTTCTTCAAACTTGGTGTTGTTGGACATCTTTCCCATGATTTCTGCATACATGTTCCTCCAAAATCTGCACCACTGCCAATGAAAGATCAAGCCAAAATGCAAACACCAATGCTGAACCACATCAAATGAATCAAATCAAGAGCTAAACCAACTCTGATACCAAACTTGATCTAAAAATAGTACTTGAAAAATTTCCAATACTTCAAAAATTATAAGATTCTTAACTTTAAAAGATTTTAACTTGATCAAGAGTTCCTTTTTTTTTTAATCAATTATGGGTGTTCTTGAAAACCCTAAAATTAAACTCTTCCAAAATATAAAATTAATCCTTAATTTTCAACTTAAGTGAACTCTTTGAATCTATCACAAATCCAAATAAAATAATCATAGTTGATTTAGAATGTACTCAATCTAATATTTAAATCCATGTTAAAAAGTGTATTCAGATCTTGTTGTGTGTTATGGATACTAAAATTAGCTTCCTTACAATTAGTCCAGTTTATGATTTCTTTAATAATTAATCAAATAAACTACCTTGAATGTTTTTATCTGATCAAAATATTCTAAAAACTTGAAATCAAATTCACAACACAAGAACTTGATAACAGAGTTCACCCAAAGGCTACATCTCTGGATTCTCAGAAAGAGAATCAATTTATTAAATGCCCAATGAAGTACAATATCCCTTCACTATTGACTTAATATATCTTTATACCTGTCAAATTAGTCTAATTCAGACCTCTTAGAACTCTACAATTTACCAGAAACGTTACTAAGTCCATCTGTGGCCCGTACAATATTTTCATTGATAGTTTCATGTGAAATTACGTTCAGAAAAACATCTACGACATTGAAATATACAACACCTAAATAAAGGATAGGTTTAAATTTCTAGAAAATAAAGGAAATTATGAAAAACTTACCATTTTTACCTCGATGGCCTTATTCGGAACCAGAAGTGGTTGGAAAATGTTAATCTTTTCCTGTTCCTTGTGCTTGTTCTATGAACACCTACGATAGGAAAATATACAACACTTCCTGTAAACACCTGCACAGGAAAATATACAACACTTCTTGTAACAAAATTTATATTTCTAGAAATCTCTAGGAATTATGAACAAATTTTCTTTTTACACCATGAAAACATTCAGACCGTAAGTGCCTCAAAAATGGTGATCTCTACAAACTAGTTCATTCGTTGTCCATTCACAAACCTACCAATAGGTCCCTTTAAATAGAAGTGATCTCATGTTCTATTAGTTAGTTAAAAAGTGGCGGGTTGGTAAGGCTGATAACTAATTTGGCACATGTAAAGGGTTCAAATCCCCCTTCCATAGGTTTAGGTGCCCAATTTAGCCATTGACCCCACATTTGGTGGGAAAGGGATAGGATAAGCCTTTAAATAGCTTTTTTTTGGCCACAAAATCCTCCTTATCCTATGGGATTTAGGCTTATTCACATGGAATGGATTAAATAGATTATTATTATTATTATTATTATAAATACAAAGCCACTATAAAAACCTGCCAAGTGTCACGCCCATAATATGCCACTTGTCCACATCAGAGTGTGTCATGTCATCATTTGACCACAACTTTGACTATGCATGTCTTTCGCATATGAACTCGGATTTGGTCCATTCAAAATGCGTCAGAAAGCTTGTGATGAACTCTATACCATGGGAGTGATTTTGAAACATTACAAGACTATCAATTTTGCCTTGTCGCCAATTGCCACGTGTCACCTTACCATTGGTTCACTTGTTGACCTGTTGACTAGGGTTGACCCGTTTATGACCTTAACTTTGATCGGCAATAGAATTTGCATACGAAATATGATTCTGAAGTTCATCATACCGTCAGAAAGGTCTCAAGAATACTTTCAGCATGGTCTAGGTTTAGGGAAATTTAGGGAATATCTACATAGTTAAAAATCCTCTTGATCACTCATACTACCAGTAAGAGGTAAGGGTTCAACACCAAAAATAATAAGTAGGAAAGTAAGGGTGCCTTTCTCTTTTCCCAGTCTTAGGATACCAATAAGAAGCATATGATTATCACAAAATATTGTGGAGGATGAAAGGTGTAACGATTTTGATTTTTCTATTATTTTGATTGATTATGCCTAATAATAATGCAATAAATGTTATGAACTGTAATGTGAATGATAAATAATTTTATTTGATAATTAAACTAAATGAAATAATTGAAATAGGAGGGATAACGTACTAACCTAAAAATGACTTACCTAGCTGTGATTCTAGATTGAACAGGATGATGTGAGGATGAAGCGGAGTATGATAGTGTAACCTAGGAAATTACAGCATATGAAGATTTGATCAGATTCGGGCTCCTGGAAGAGTATCAGGGTGCCTGCGGGTGCCCTAGTCTGAAGTATGGTCACTCTAATCTATAGAAAAACTCATGAATTAAATCTGAAAGTGCCAGTTGATCTTCACAATGTCTCAATATTTGTTGTGTGATTGTCATCGTAACTTTGCTTATGTCTCTGTAAGACCTGTAATGAACATCTACCTATAAAACCCCATACAAAGCATCAAATCCCTAAAAAAGAAAGATGCATATAAAGGGGTCGTACTAACCTTAGCTACCACAATGGTGGACTTATGAATAAGTGTTGCACTACATTCTAAACCCAATGTAGTTTTGTGTGCAATTATGTGCCTAGGGTGCCCTAGCGCTAACGACACAGAGATAGAGGTAATAGCTAGAAGTAAAATGAAAATGGTGTATGGAATAGAATGAATACAACCCTTCCTATGTAATGTGTGTGATGCAGTGATGCCCAAATGCAGTCCCTTTCCTTAGTGGATAGATAGCCCTTGGTGGTAGATAGGTTTCCCGTAAGATAGAAAGTATGTTATGTTTATATAGGGATACCTTGTTCAAATTTCGACACTAATGACCCAACATGCTGACTAGTACCTAGGGGAATGAGAGGGAAAATTACAAAGACCGACCTCAAAGCTCTAAATTAGCGCAAGTTCTTACGGGACCAGGGCACCTAAAATAAGGACCAAGGCACCTATGGGAACCCTGATTCTACCCTAGGCACCGTAATCAAAGACTAGAGATGATAAATGACCAAATAACAACACCTAAGACTCCCTGAGAGACAACCAAAACTGTGAAAACAAATGACGATTAGGTAAGAAAAATTACGAAAATAACGACTAACTGACAACAAGACTAGGGGATAGGTCATTAGTGAATACTTTTCTTACACAAGATCCATATATAAAATAACATATTTGGCAATATAAATGTAATAGTAAGTACGTGATTTTATGACTACATTTTCCCCCACTTTATGTTGGTAAGTGGAAATCTTAGTAACATAAAGTAGATAGAGATGTGTACCTAAGAGAAATCCGAATAAGCCCATGTTGTAGTAGAACTCACAGGTGTGGTGGTAAAAGTGTGCTGAAATAACCATATAGCATTTTGATCCATGCAACGTAGTGAAAAGCGTAATGTTGCGATGAAGTGCACTACATGAGAGTGATGATAGAAATGTGAGATGATTTATGATTTCGAATGTTATATGATGATGATGAGATGGGGGTAGGGAGTGATCAATTCCTGACCTAAATGTGTATATAAGAATAATCAACTAGATGATTTGGGCATCCTATTGTCAAAGGAAGAGTGTAGGGAGAAAAGTGTGTTATTCTCCAATCTCTAACTACATCCTAGAGACCTAGCTTCTATAGACGGACTCAAATCAAAAATTTGACGTTTTTGGATCCAAATAATTTTGATCAAACAGTTGACCCATATGGCCCCCACTCCATGGGTGTCTCCGCAATGTGATGGTTTCCAATTTAGGTCATCTAGAAGAAAATAGAAAGTGATGGCTTCCAAGTTAGGTCATCTGGAAGCAAGCACGAAGTGTAGAATAAATTCCCAAGTTAGGTCATTTGGGAAAGCAATGGATGTAATCTCCCAAGTTAGGTCATCTGGTAGGCCGATTTTTGTGAATTTGTATTGATGATATGATTTTGATTCTTATAAATTTTAACACGTTGATTGATTGATTAATTTATTGATTTTTATTGGTTACTCATACAAATATTTTACCCTAGTTGCCCCCAGGTTAGGTCATTAGGGGAAATCGATAGAAATTAGTGAATAATTGCATGGAAATATTTAAACATATAGAAAATGTCATATAGAAAATTTATATATTTGTTGCCCCCATATTAGGTCATTAGGGGGAATTAATAGTGAGATGTCATGCGGTGAAATAGTAAATGTTTAGAAATGACGAGTTGGTAGTTTTTATTGATCATATGGTAATGTAATGGGGGGTTATAGGTTGACCCCAATGATATGCCTCCCCTTTCAGTGAAAGGGGAAGTGATGAGAAGAACGAACGCTAAGCTGAAAGTAAGCACAAAATAGATAGAAATTGATAGAATCGTAAAAATGTGTATGAACTAGATGGAAGACAAATTCAAGGAGATATAATGTGCATTTAATGTGGATAGTACAATGGTACAAAGAATTCTAAAAATAAGTTCATAAATGGGGTGAAAATCAGAGTAGAAACACTCAAGATATGATAAAAATAGTGTAGGATGCATTAGTTGTGAGAATAAGCACAAAATAATTACTATAGTAAAGTAGGTGATGAAGAAGTAACTATAAATAGTGAAGTGAAAAAGTATTTAGTCACTTCATTTGTTGTTTAGAAAATGTTGAGATTGAGCACAAAGCAAGTGAAAATGCTACAAGTGAGAGCAGCGCGTCCTAGCCGGTTTGAGATGGTGGCAACCGTCGTAGCGTCACACACGACTACGAAGTTGGTAAGTGTGTTGTTTTTAGTAAAATCTGCGGCGTAGTATCCATTTTTGTTGAGTTTTTACAAATTTGATATTTTTAATTTTCTCGGTGTTTGAGACCTAGACAAGAGCGGTGAGGGTGCTAGTGACCCTTGGGATAGGAGCACCCAGATCTAGGAGCTAGTGTCCTATTCCTAAGCACCTCAGTCCTGCATGTGGGCGCCCTAGTCCAGAAAGTGTGTATTTTGTGTATAATGATGAAAAATCAGATTTTTAATGTAGATGAATGTGATAATCGAGTGTATTTGTATTTGTAAGGTGTTCTAATGTTGTGTTTGTGGTCATTTTGTGGTTTATAGAGGGATATTCACTCGAGGGATTTCCGTAGTGGTTGTCACATGAGTACCTTGATTAGATTGGGCCTGTCAGATGATGATTAGGATGTCATGGACAATGCCGGCCTGTGGCATACATCATGGATGGGGGATGTGTCCCATAATATTCCCATGGTGACTGCATTATGCGAGAGGTGGTATATGGATACATGTATGTTTTGGTTGCCTATGGGTGAGATGATTGTTACGTTGGAGGATGTGTATCGTATATTGCGGTTGTTGGTTGTGAGAGAGAGAGTACAAGTGATGCCATTTGAGGATATGGAGATAAAGATGTGAGCTTCTAGATGGTATTTTGTGGGGACTCGAGCACCTGTTGAGGCCCATATTAGTCTGGATGCTATCTTACAGTCTAGGGTTTCATGCTTGTGGAAGTTCATAGCAGTTGTGATTGCTTCATCTATAGATGTGGAAGGAGGAGGCGTATGCATCTTGTATAAGATGCATGATATATTTCGGCAGATAGAGGAGGATGGTACTAGATATGTGTGGGTACAGTGTGTGGTGGCCCACCTATATAGACATCTATATCAATTTACTCATGATGAGCATGGTGGTGGGATAGGAACCATTACAATTTTGCATGTATGGGCATATGAACACATAGTGGTGTTGAGGCCAATTGGAGGTCCATGAGAAGAGTGGGCTAGGCTAGAGATATATGTGAGGAGGTGGATTAATATTTATGGGCGTAGGATGGACACAGATACCTATAGGGCACTGATACATAGGATAGGGCTCGAGGCAGTTGTATGGAGACCATGCCGCGATTATGGAGGATGGCCCAAGGATGCGATAGAGTTGTAGTGTATTCATAGGACTATGTTGTTGGAGGATCGATTCCTAGGAGTGGCAGAACTATTCTAGGTGGAGAGAGTATCATGAAAATTTGGCATGGCTTGGGATGTGCCCCTAGAGCCATATATATGGATGAGAAATATCAAAGCATGTAGGAGGGATGGAGTGAGACTAGGGCCCACAGTAAAACAACTAGTACCTCCCGAGATATAAGAGGTAGGCACAGTGATAGAGTTGATAAACATCGATGATGTGGGTTACACAGAGGAGTACCGTGCATGGTGGGTGGCACACCGGTTGGTATTGTTGTTCCCATTATTTATAGGTCTAGCGGGGTTGCCATAAGGAGGAGTAGGAGAGGGGGAAGCCCATGCCCCTAACAATGTAGCATTAGCAATAGCTAAGTATGACTATTTGTATAATTACGTTGTGTACTTTGTCATTGGGCTATGTTTTAGTGATGATTATCTAACATGTTTTGTTATTTGTTTTTTAGGTAGTGTGTATTGGTCCATAATAGTAGACACATTTATCTACACATTGAGGTGGAATGTGTCGACCGATATACTTGGTGAAGGTATACCTAAGCGAGTGGATGATATAGTAGGTGAGAATGCCCATTTATTTGAGCTCATGGCCATAGCAGCGGTGACATGTACTATGTTACTAGGTGAGAGGGATGAGGCATGCGGGGAGACTCGATGAGCCCGAGAGGTGGTAGGTGGTGGTCCTTTAGCATAGGAGGCATTTGTACGATACATTGATTTGCAGTTTTAGTTTTCATAGCAGTCTACAGAGAAAACCTTATTGCGTAAACAAGTGGAGAGATATCAAGGTCGCTATCAATGGTGCAGAGTTAGTGGCGAGGAATCTAGTTTGAAGGCTCTCGTAGTACCCAAGAGTGATAGTGATGATGAGGCGTAATTAGTATTTTTGTATATGATGTAGGGTATTTTCCACCCAATGATGATTATATTCATTAAATATGTATGGACACATGTTATTTATATATGATGAGCTTATTTTGTGGTGTAGTAATGTGTATGATTAGGTGATTGGTCTTGGGATGTATGTGATGTTTTTTTATATTGTTAATTTTTATTAATGTAATATTCATGCAATGATGACAAATAGGATGTGTAATAGATAACATATGTAATTTGAGTGATCCGCTAAGTGAAATGTTTATTAAATGGAATTTGTAATGTGTAGCTAGTGTGATGATAATAGTAAAATGAATGTGAAGACAGATAATGTATGATTATCAAACTACCAAGTTATGATGAACGTGTGTCATGATAATGTAATGTAATCGTAATATATTAGTGTGATGAATGGGGGGGAAATTAGCAATGCCCCCTAGCATATGAATGATTAGGTTCATTTAATTAAGACCCCTCAATAGTCAAGAATGAACCGCGAAAATCAAGAGTGCATCATCGGGAAATGATTGAGTGTGTTAGATGAAGGATGGAGTGCATGATGAAAGGTTCTTAATAAAAACCCTTAACATTCATGTCAGAACTGTAAGAACACAAGTGCGTCATCGATGGGTAAGGTGATAGTAATCACCGACCAAATACCAAGGTAGTGTGAAGTGGTGGAAGCATGTGGGATGGAAGCAGCATGTAACTATGTGCCAAATTGAATGTCATATGGAGTTGCGGTGGTATACGCAAAGGCAGTAGAGTGTGGAATCCAATGTGAAGGAGCATCGTGATGCGGTGGATAGCGTGATTGTGATGTATGAGATGAAAGAGGTGAATGTGATGGATGTGATGATGCAGCAGTGTATGGACATGGTGGAGAGTGCGCATGAGTAACAAACTGCAGTGGTGGACGTACGTGTTATCACCAAATCATTACACCCTCTGAATGGCCAGGTGATGGATAGGACATTCGGTGTGATTGGGTAACATGGGATCACCTCGAAAGTTGTGGGACATATGGCTTGAGGTAAAACTCTAGAGAAGGCCAGATTATTATTCCTAATCTAAACACAACACTACTTCTAATGTAATAAAACAACTAACTAGACCTATGCTAACATTTTCATAGGATTTAGGGAGAGATATTTACAAGAAGTAAAACCTATGCTAGAAGTGGTGATGCACCAAAAAAAGGGTTTTTCTATACAAGGTTTTGGTCTTCTAGTAAATAAGGATAAAAGTGAGAAGGATGAGCAAGCACCACAACCCAACTACATATAGAACTTCACTCATAGATAAGCACAGAACTCCCAAAATCTGCAATGGAAACTTGAAACTGTGTTGTATACCTGCAAGCATGAGAAAGGCACAACGAAGTAGAAAAAAAAGATGAAAGGACTAATAATTAGTCATAGAACACAATCTTTATTACTTCAATAACATGCACAATGCATCATTACATTAGAAAGAGGGAATTTTTTCCATTACAATCTTGGAAAAGAGGCTTGAAATTTCCCACAATCCACAATAGACTAGCTTGCAGAAAGAGAGATAAATTTTGGAAAATATATGTAACCCTTTGGAATGAATTCCTCCTTTACATTTATCTAAAATCCACATGTGAGAGAAGAGAGGAAGAATCCTAAATATTGGGCAGATGGTCTCCATACTTGATTACATTATTAATTACATCACCGAAAACATTTACCCATCATGCCCTCATAAATTCAAAAAATTGAATTTAATCCTCCATTGGTTAAAATAATATTTTTAATTAAATATTTTAATAAAAATAATATTTTAAATAAAATATTTTAAAAAAAATAATATGTGCCTTTGGTGGACCCTCTTTAATTAAAAGAGGCATTTTGGGGGCTTTGTTCTGATTAATTCGGTGAATGACTTGCCAACCAGCTCGCCGAGCTAACTAGTGAACTCTTCTCTTTGTCTTATTATCAACCACCGTTTGGTCTTGGTCCACAAGTCACTTATGCAATGTATGCTTAACATTTGAATTGGAAGCTTCATTGATTTAACGACCACGTACACTAATTCACCAATCAGTTAACCATGGGTGCCTCGAGTTTCAAAAACCCACCTTAAAATCTCCTCGAAGATCGCTCCCCTTGCACCAAGTTTTACACCACTTACCTCGACTTCAATGCCTTCACTTAAGTCAGATCCACCTATCACTCAATCAACCTAGTGAAATATTAAGTCAATCCCAAACCCTCCACATGAAATATAGACCACTTGGTTTTCTCCGATTACACTTAACACGTATTGTGCTAACCTTATTTTTATCAAAATCTTCAAATGGTGGACTTTAACTAGCCTTAATGGCTCCTCAAGAAACTGTCACCTCTTTGCATTGGTGAGCCCCTTTAGATTTCTTCATTGGCTCTAATACCAATGACTCAGCCAGTCACTCAGATGATTCCCTCTTTACACAGTGGCTCATTTTTCATAACTTAGACATCAACCGCTCAAATGGTTTGATTGTTGACTCGGCCAACCTCACAGCACGTCCTCATCAACCGCTCCAATGTTGCTCTGACTCAGGTGGTGACTCGACCACATTTTGGTGAAGAACTTGGCTCATCAAACTTTTGACACGTGATTTTTGACCGGGCTGACAAATAGTTGGATGTCGAGCTATCATTATTTGCTCATTGTCATATCTTGTTGGCATGCCTGACATGCCACAGAACCTAACTTCACTTTTTCCAAACACCAACTTGGTTGTTTGGTTCTTAATCTCCATGATTCAATGTGTGTAGAACTTCCATCTTAGCTCGCCATCACTAAACCTTTGAACTCGGCCCTGACATTCTTGTATTCCCATGAGCCCCGACATCTTACATCGAGCTCATCGATGCAATTCGGTCTCAACTTGGCACAACGAGCTCTCTCCATTTCATACTGGCTCATCGAGCCCCATCAAGTCATCTCTCAACCTTAACATGCGCTCACCTTTGTGAGTGAATCACCAGTGATACTTTGAGCCACCTAATGTTAATGAATCCAAACAGAGTCACTTCTAATCCAGAAATCACCTCATCGAGGCCCATCATGCATACCTGCCTGGTGAGCTCACCTTTGATTCTCAGTCGTGTGAATCAATTGATCCATCAATGCGAGTCTATGAGTAATTTACTTTGGCTCACCTCAAGCTTGTACCTATCAAGATCACCCCATAACTCATCCCTATTGCAAACTTGTCATAGTAACCATGAGCCAAAGCATGGCCTCGAGCTTGACCTTAGCTCAGACTTTCTAGGCTTCCCTTCTATTCACGTGAGCTCCAATATCAGTGTGAATCCTTGACATGTCGTGCCCCTCGGTTTGAACCTTACTAGTCCCACAAGCTCATGAAATTGATCTCCCATGCATACTTAGTGTTGATATCTCTTAATCGACCTTCCAAACTTGGCATATTCCAACCTTGGTTCGAGATTCCTATCATAATGTCATTTTTTTCCCAAATGCTACTTAGACTCTGAACACGGCAATAAACTTGCTCTTTTCGTTGTGACCCATCATGAACTCCTGGCGGATCTCTCCCTATCAATTCTATCTCCTTGAGCTGATTTAAACTTAGTGTTAAGCCCGCCTTTGTGTGTCACATAGTCTTCAACTTGGCTTTCTTGCACCGACCTAACCACTCAGTCAGGCTCAACACTAAGCTCACCCAAATGAGTTGTCTCCTTCATATGACTAAGCCATGCACCAAACTCTGCATCAGCTTCTCTCATTTCATGACTCGACAACCGAAGTCACTTACCTACAAACACCCACCGAGTTGTGCATCCATGGGCCATATCTAATCTTTCCTTGCACGAACCTCGAGCTATACTATAATGTCGTCCATGCATTCACAAACTTGCTCCAACTCTTTGTCTTCCCAAGCGGTCATTTAGCTTGGCCTCCCACAGTTGGCTTGCTTGAGCTCTAACTTCATAGATCTCTTTCATACTGTAATGGTCTAGCTTCAAGGCATAACTCACTCTGATGAGTTTCGGTCTCCTCTTGTGATTTCCTCAACTTGTTGCATGCTCTTGCGAGCATCTCACCAACTGAGCCATCTAACAACTCATTATTCCTTTCAAGCTCAACATTCCACCACCTCACCAAATCATTACACAATCCTTGAGTTCTTGACGATGTATCACTTTTCCAAAGCTAAACCTATGTTGAGCCATTCACACAAGCTCAAGATTACATTGATGCATTCATGGCTTTGTGAACCACCCGTCATTCAGTCTCCCTGGCTTGATCACATGAGCTTCCATCTGGGGCATGGCCTCAAATTTAGCACCGAGCACCCTGAAATGACTTGTAATGAGCACACAGAATTCCACCACGACCCCTTGGTGCTTCAAACACTGAGATGTCCAAAAATGCTTTTGCGAACAATGATTTTGATATTTCGCCATGACTAATACATTCATCGTGACTCAGTCTTCTTTATCCACCCAATCAGCGATGTTTGGAACTCGGTACTCCTTCACATACATTTTCAACATTTACATCTAAAGAGGTTAACACTGAATATCTCATTTGTGACCTCCATGAGCTCGCCGATATGACAAAATAACTCGCCTCAAATCTATTTAGCTCAACCAAGTCATGTTGAAGGTCATCCTTCTTATACATTGTGCAAGCTCAACAAGCAGCTTGTCGAGCTATTCAGTGATTTGTTCAGCTCGAGCCCCCCGTATGGATAATTCTTGCATGCTTTCAACCATTATTTCTTAACATCATGGAATCATTTGGATCTCATCGGTTCCAAGGTATCATGGAGGTATAGAAGAACTCTGGAAAAATTTGTACACCAAATTTGTCCATTTTAGCGTATAGACCCCCGTTGTCCATTTTTTCCCAGGAGGCAAAAATGGATAACATTTTTGGCAACCTCTAGGGGATAATTTCCTACCAAGCATGAGTCCAATAGCCTTTAGCAATCCATTGGGCATGGATCCAATGTTGGCATCTTGAAACTAATATTTGACCTTGGATCTTCTGGCAATGCTAAGTAGGAAATATATTGAATTTGATGAATACTTGGCATTTATAAAAGACTCTGGAGTTTTGAATGAAGCATCTACTGAATTTGGGATATCATGAAAACTCTTATTGAAATTTGAACCTTTTTCATTTTCGAAAGAAAACTTCCACCTCCAACCCACTGTGCAAGAGCAATGATGAAATACAACACACATTGAAACTGAAAACCCTACATGCTTCAAATGAAACATGCAGGGTGTTTCAGGAACTTACTCTGCTGAAAGAAAACCTATTCCTAATCTATGCTAAATGGAGGCATAGGTAAGATAAACAAACCTTGCAACTGGTTGTGCAAAATATCTCTCATTCCTCACAATGGGTAGCCATGCAAATGATTTGATAATAGACATGGCTGAGACTAAAATTGAAAAACTGAAATAAGCCCAATTCTTCACCTAGTTCACCAAGGCATCAACTGGAAAGAGAAAGAATGCCTCTTTTAGTTGCTCTGCATTTTTTTTGTAGAGGCATTGCAATTGATCCTTGGGGCTGTAAAACTCATCCTCACATTCTGAATTGAATTTGATTTCTTGTGACTTCTTTTTTGGATCCAAAGAGGCCAAATACCTTATGGGTCATGGTCTAACCCTTTGAATATGTCCATTACTCTGAGCTTCAACTTTAACAAGGAAGTGTCCATGCAGACATCCTTTAAAAATTTGATTATCTATGATCTGGTTCCCATCTTGTTTCCCATTTACAAACAACTAATCTTTCTCCTAAATGAATGGTATTTAAGTGATGCCCTCTTCATTCCCTTTTTCTCCTCTAACAATGATAAGTTATTCCACGACATGCAGCTCCTCTAGATTGTTTGCAGCCTCTAATGTGGCCATTGGCGAACCGTTGTAAGTATTTTTTACCACCATGAAACCTACAAGGTCGAATTCCTTCATCTGTTGTTCTTGAGAACTACTATGGAGGCCAGAATCTTCAAGAATACTTTCCTCCAACATAGGTTCATAAACCAAGTCAAGATCCACAATTGAGAGAAAGAAAACTCTCAATAATGCCATCTCCATTCAAAGTTTTTGAATCCGACTTAGCTTCTCCCATCTATTCATATGCTTCTTTGTTCAATGAGAGATGTAGACCATTCAATTCCTCCAAATTTGTCTCAAGAGGGTAACTTGAAACTATAGGCACTTCCTGAATGCTTCTTTCCAAAGAAAAATGCACTTCGTGTTGAAGTCTAGATGATGAAATAGTAGGAAGGACAATTTCCATAGGCTCCCGTCCATCCAAATATTCCTCCAAATCTGAAAAATAGTCTACTTCTTCATTCCCTGGCTATTCTGAGAATTCAGATTCCATCGTGGTGTCTTCCAAATTGGGATTTTTCTCACCTTGGTTTACTTCATCTACAAACATAAAGTTAGAAATCTCAAATTCATCGTCAAAGCCATAAAATTGAAAGGATGAAGAAAGAGAAGGACTTAAAATTTCCTGTACAACTTATTTTGCACTTGAAACTTCTGAATATGGATGGTTTTCCTCCATGGTAAGAATCTCCTTGTGACCGAATTCACTCAAAACACCTTACATATTTGACACATTTTCTTCTTTTTCTTTCACATACTCCTTTCTTGGTGGATTTGGAGCTAACTCTTGTTCTTCTACAACTTGCTTTGCAACTTGTGGGGAATCAGCAGTCTCTATAAACATAGTTCCAGCATGTACACTGTATTCTAAACACATGGACTGATGATCATCATCCCCTTGTACTTGTTCTTGTGAAAATTTAGTATTTATCACCTGCTCTTGAGCTTTAACCTTAGCCAGAGGCTTAATTAGGAGAGGTATTTTCTTAATGTTCAATCTTGCAGCCCACTCTTTTAGATTTTCTGCAAGCTTTTCTTCACTAGGCTCTTCAATATCCACCTCCCTGCTGCTCATTTTCTGATTATGCTCTTCCCAAAATGGGTTTGGTACTATAAGAGGAGGGATGAATTGGGATTCAACAACTTCCCTCACTACTTGAGGAGGTAGAAGAGGTGTAACTTCTTTTCTTGATGGCCTTTGTAGAAAAGAAGGAGTTTTAGAAGGATGAGGAACAGATGATTCATGGTGGGATGGGAAAATAGGAGATGAAGAAATGGAAATCTCAACATGGGCAGCAGGTGAAAAGATTGGTATTTGAGGTTTATACTAAAATGATATTGGTTGGGAAATGGAAAAAGGACTTTGAGGTGGTGGTGTAGGACTTACCCATTAACAAGGTTTCCTTGCATCAAACTCATAGGCCTCTATCTCCTCGACCCAAGCTTCAAGTCGAGGAAACATTTCAGTCATAAAAGCAATCTTTTCCTTTAGGTTGTGGTGAATTGACATAGGGACAACCCACAGAAAAGGTACCTTGAAGCCACTATTGAATGCCTTCATTTGAGTTATGGCTCTAGACTGCACCATACCTACTTCAAGTTTTTACACCTTAAGTTGTAACTCTACATCTTCATATGTAGGATAGCCTTCATCATATGCATATTCTTGCTCTTGAAAAGCTGCATAGTTAGGTGAATAACCAAACTGGCCATGACTCTACTCATAGGGATATGCATGTTGCGACTGATTTTCATCACAATATTGAACTGAAGGTTGAAACTGTAATAATCTGAAGATGGATTTTGCAAGCTTGAAGGAATGTTAAATTGGTGTTGGTGCTACAAGTGGGAATTCCACTGTGGGAATGAAACCATGATTGCATAGCTTCATGAATGGGAGAAAAAAGGTAAATATGTGGAAGGAAAATGAATGGAAATGGGTGGAAAAAGATAGTCTGCAACTCAGAGAGTGGGTTACTTAGACCAATGGAGTCACCAATTGTGCTTAGTTATACCTCCTAAGGTTGAAATTTCACTAAGAGCACAACAATTTAATGAAAATAAAGTGAATAAAAATACACACAGCTATGAAAGATATGACTCTTGTGGTCCCATTGGGCATGCCAAAAAATGTTAGTGTTGGTAGCACAGTGGCTAAGATATTACAATGGGATACCTGTGAAATGTAGAGATTTCACCTACTGTCCCACCAAGCTTGCCAAAAACTCTTATCACCAAATCATTGCACCCTCTGAATGGCGAGGTGATGGATAGGGCATTCAGTTTGATTGGGTAACATGGGATCACCTAGCAAGCTGTGGGACTTGCGGCTTGAGGTGAACCTCCAGAGAAGGTCGGCTTCCTCTTCCTAAACTAAACACAACACTACTTTTAATGTAATAAAATAGCTAACTAGACCTATGTTAACATTTTCATGGGATTTATGGAGAGAGATTTGCAAGAAGTAAAACCTATGCTAGAAGTGGTGATGCACCAAGAAAAAGGTTTTTCTAGAAAAGGTTTCAGTCCTCTAGTGAGTAAGGATGAAAGTGAGAAGGATGAACAAGCACCACAACCCAACTACATACAGAACTTCACTCCCAGATAAGCACAGAACTCCCAAAATCTGTAATGGAAACTTGAAACTACACAGTATACATGCAAGCATGAGAAAGGCACATTAAAGTAGGAAAAAATGATGAAAGGACTAATAATTAGTCACAAGAACATAATCTGTATTACTTTAATAACATGCATAATGCATCTTTACATTAGGAAGAGGCAATGTTTTCCATTACAATCTTGGAAAAGAGGCTTGAAAGTTCCCATAATCCACAATAGACTAGTTTGTAGAAAGAGAGATGACTTTTGGAAAATATGTCTAACCCTTTGGAATGAATTCCTCCTTTACATTTATAGAAAATCCACCTGTGAGGGAAGAGAGGAAGAATCCTAAATCTTAGGTAGATGGTCTCTATACTTGATTACATTATTAATTACATCACTGAAAACATTTACCCATCATGCCCTCATAAATTCAAAAAATTTAATTTAATTCTCCATTAGTTAAAATAATATTTTTAATAAAATATTTGAATAAAAATAATATTTAAAAAATAATAATATATGCCTTTGGTGGATCCCCTTTAATTAAAAGAGGAATTTTTAGGGCTTTGGTTTGATTGAGTCGGGGAATGACTCACCATCCAGGTCGCTGAGCTAACTGACGAGCTCTTCTTTTTGTCTTATTATTAACCACTACTTAGTCTTGGTCCATGAGTCACTTATGCATTATACACTTAACATTTGCATCGGTGACTTCATTGGTTTAAAATCCACATGCACTACTTCACTGGCGAGTTAACCATGGGTTCCTCGCATTTCAAAAACCCACCTTGAAATTTCCTCGAAGATCACTCCACGTGCACCAAGTTTTACACCAATTACCTCAAATTTAATGCCTTCAGTTAAGTTAGCTCCACCTATCACTCAATCAACCTAGTGAAATATTAAGTCAAGCCTGAACCCTCTAAGTGAAACACAGACCACTCAGTTTGCTCCAATCACACTTACATGTGTTGTGCTAACCTTAGTTTTATCAAACTCTTCACATGGTGGACTTTAACTAGCCTTAACAACTCCTCGAGAAATAGTCACCTCTTTACATTGGTGAGCCCCTTTGGATTTCTTCATTGGCTCCAATACCAACGACTCAGCCGGTGACTCAGATGATTCCCTCTTTACATGGTAGCTCATTTGTCATAAATCGGCCATTAACCGCTCAAACGGTTTGACCGTTGACTCAACCAACCTCACTACACATCCTCATCAACCACTCTAACATCACTCCAACTCAGGAGGTGACTCAGCCACGTTTTGGCGAAGAACTTGGCTCATCAAACTTTTGACACATGCTTTTTGACTGAGATGATGAATAGGTGGATGTCAAGCTAGTGTTATCCTCTCATTGCCACATCTGATCGGCAGGTCTGACATGCCACAAAACTCAACTTCACTTTTTCCAAACACCAACTTAGTCATTTGGTTCTTAAACGAGTGCGGAACTTGTCGCCATAATAAACCTGCCCAAAAAATCTTGTCATCAATACAACTCAGTGAGCTCTCTGTACTGGCTTGTCAAGCCCCATTGAGTCATCTCTCGACCTTGACATGAGTGAATGAATCACCAGTTACTTTGACCACCTAATGTTAATGAATCAAACCAAGTCATCAATCCAGAAATCACCTTCATGGTCCAATGCTACCTTCCTGACAAGCTCACCTTTTATTCTTGGCCATTCATTGAGCCATCGACGCTCTGAAGTTTCATCTCAACTCAAGGTTAAGAGCACCCCAAAACTTGTCCCTATTGCAAACTTGTCACAGTGACCTTGAGCCAAAGCATTCCTTCGAGCTTGACCTCAGCTCAGACTTTTCAATCTTCCCTTCTATTCATGTGAGCTCTAAGCTGGGCGTGAATCCCTCAACTAGCTCCTCGATTTGAACCTAACTGGTCCTGCAAGCTCATGAAATTGATCTCCCACACATGCTCAATGTTGAGCTCTCTGCATCAACCTTCCAAACTCGGTGTATTCCAACCTTGGCTCAAGCTTCCTATCTTAATTTTTTATGTTTCCCAAATGTTACTCAGACTCTAAGAATGGCAATCAACTTGCTCTTTTCATTACAACCCATCACGAACTCCCAGTGGATCTCTCCCTACCAATTCTATCTCCTTTAGTCAAGTTAAACTTAGTGTTAAGCTCACCTTTGTGTGTCACACATTATTCAAATTGGCTTTCTCGCACTGACCTAGCCACTCAGTCGAGTTTGACACTCAGCTCACCCAAGCGAGTTGTCTCCTTTGTGCGACTTAGCCATGCACCAAACTCTACATCAGCGTCTACCATTTCATGACTCGACGACCTGAGTCACTTACCTACAAACACCCACCGAGTTATGTGTCCATGATCCATATCTGATCTTTCCTTGCATGATCCTTGAGCTATACTGCAATGTCGTCCTTGTTTTCATGAACTTTCTCCAACTCTCTGTCTTACCAAGTAGTTTTTTAGCTCGGCCTCTCATAGTTGGCTTGTTTGAGCTCTACCTTCACGGATCACTTTCATATTGTAATGGTCTAGCTTCAAGGCATTACTCGCTCTCACAATTTTTGATCTCCTCTTACGATCTAATCGAATTATTACATGCTCTTGTGAGCATCTCACCGAATGAGCCATCTAACAACTCCTTATTCCTTTCAGGCTCAACGTTCCACCACCCCATTGAATCATTGCACAATCTTTGAGTTCTTGATGACATGTCTCTTTGCCTGAGCCAAACCTGTGCTGAGCCATTCACACAAGCTCAAGCTTGCATTGATGCACCCACAGCTCTATAAACCACCTATCATTCGGCCTCCTGAGCTTGATCGTGTGAGCTTCCATCTGGGCCATGGCCTCGGATTTAGCACCGAGCACCCTGAAATAACTCGTAATGAGCCCGAAAAATTCCACCTCGACCCCTTTGTGCTTCAAACACCAAGCTCTCCAAAAACAATTTTATGAACAATGATTTGGATATTCCACCATGACTAATACCTTCATCGTGACTTTATCTTCTTTATCCACCCAACCGGCTATGTTTGGAACTCGGTACTCCTTCACATAGATTTCCAACCTTTGCATCTGAAGAGGTTAACGCCAAATAGCTCATTTGTGGCCTCCATGAGCTTGCCAAGATGACAAAATAACTTGCCTCACATCCATTTAGTTTGATTAAGTCATGTTGAAGGTCATCCTTCTTATACGTTGCGCAATCTTGACAAACAGCTCGTCGAGCTATTCGGTGATTTTTTCACCTCAAGCTCCCTTGTGGAGCATTCTTGCATGTTTTCAACCATTCTTTCTTAACATCGTGGAATCATTGGGATCTCCTTAGTTCCAAGGCATCATGGAGGTATAGAAGAACTCCAAAAAAAAAATTACACCAACTTTGAACATTTTAGTGTGTAGACCCCCATTGTCCATTTTTGCCCAGGAAGCAAAAATGGATAACAGTACCATGGCCTGAGCACGAGGTGGAGGAGATGACTCAACTGTAGTATAAACTCTCTAACGAGGTAGAGGAGAGATGGATCGCTCATGTAAGTGAGAGCTAAAGTATATAATGCCCTTATCCTATAATTTTTGCAATTTATCATGAAGGGCAAGACAATCATTGTCCCTATGGCCATTTATGTGATGATAATTACAATAAGGTTGGTCATGTTAATGATGTTGCATGTGCTATGGATGATTCTTGTTGGATGGTAGTGATTGAGGTTATTTTCAAGTAAGGAAAATATCACATCATGAGGTTTATCTTGATGGGAGAAATGCAATATCTCATGCAACATAGATGGAGCGAAAGGAGAAGCGGCCTGTCGCAAACAAGGAGAAAAAGTACGATGTGCTGGTGGAGTAGGTTGATCTTGCTTGTGAGGAAAGGGTAGAGATCGTGTAAGATGCTCAACCAATGTCAATGGAGGAGAACTAGATGATCGAACCGTAGTAGAGATGCATGAAGGATCAGTAATATGTTTCAAAAAAAGATCTTGTTCTAAGTATATGACTTTAGAGCATAGAAGAATGAATTACTCACATGTATCATACTCCAATCTTTGCTTAAGTGTGGGAACCAGATCACGATAGAAAATAAATTACTTTTCTAGATCAATAGGTTGGAAAATTAGTTGGTGTATACAAACATTGAACCGTAAGATATAATCCTTGATAGGTTTAGATGAGCCTTGATGTAAAGTAGGTAAGTGGTCATAAGTAACATTAGGGTCATTGTTGATGATAAAGTGATGGGGGAAAGTGTCCTCCATGTCATAGTAAGTACTAATGGACCCAAAGGGAAGATGAGTGTACCATTACAACGCCTCATCAATAATATTGTATTAAAAAGCCTTAAACATTAATATATCATCATAATAAGAGGTCATAAGCATGCGGTAATGTAAAAGATGAGCATGAGGGTTACCGGTACCATCAAAATATGTGAATATAGGCATCATAAAGTCTATAGGGAATGCAAAATTATGCATCTTCTTAAGGATACAGTTACCATATAATGAGTTGTTATCAATAGAATCATAGTAAGCCCTATTCTCTAAAGTAAGGTAATGAACCTAAGATTTTAATTGACCTACGGCATGCATGAGAGAGATGATATCCTGTGAAGGAATTATAGCCTAGTTTTTATCACTAATATCCCAAGGCGAGCTAGCACATCACTCAGCCTGAACTGAGCACTCACCTGAAGCACGTAAGGGTACCAAGTCCTCTTTTATGTCAACTTGTTCAAGGAGTTAGCATGATCACACAAATATTCTAGATCTATAGCAGATAATTAAGTATGTTGTAGTGCATAAACTAGATCTAGATCTTAACCATTAAGTATGAACAATCAAACAAGAATCAAGATTAACTTTACCATATAAGAACCATTAATAGTTGTCGTTCCAATCACTTAGCATTTTATTTATCCTGTCTGGAATGTCTACAAGTACTACTTCCATTTCATCAAGTGTCATGTTCACACCTTCATTCTGTAGTAACCTGATAACATTGGCCATGCTTGATACCATCCCATCCATGGCATCCATTCATTGCACTATCAATGTCTCGATGTCCTTTATTTTCTCCTTGTGTGGATCATGGGTTGTTTTAAGTGCATCATGCTTCTCTATTATCAAATTAAGCCTCTCCACATGCCCAAACATCCCATTCTTTACTAATTTCTGAACCTCATCCTCTTCTGCCATGGTTCTTGTCTTGATTATCACATTTGGATCTGTGCACATATTTAATGCCAAATCTACCTTCTTTAACTCATCCTTCAAAGTCTACAGTACGGCCTCATAGCTCGTAATCTTGCGTGCTACTGTTGCCTTAGCCTTTTGCGCCTGTTCTGTAAAATCCTTGGGTTTTGGCATGCATATTGGTCCCTCATATAGTATCATGTGAACCAATGTACTTAAATAGTGCAAAGCAGATGGAAACTCCTGTGTAACTTTATATTCCAAAGCTGACCTCTTTTTCATAATCTCGTCACTAATTTGATCGGCCATGTTGAGTATCGAACGCCCCGTCACCTCAATTGTCTCTTTTTCTTCTATCAAGCACTTGATCTCAACATCCTTGTCCTTCTTATCTTCTAGAAGTGCCTGAATAGTTTCCAATTTGTTTATATTTTGGCGCGTAACTTCTGCAAATACCTTAGTCAAGGCATTGCTCACATGTTCATCTGACATCTGGGTGGGCTTAACTATGACATGGCGTAAATGCAGTGCCTTCTTCAATCTGTGTGATACACATGACTCTTCACATACATCGAAGTCAGGCTCATCCATATGATTTTGAATGCTCCAAGATAATTGTTTTCATGTTTGCGTAGTTTTCATGTCTTCATCCATCAACTCCTAGCCATAAAGGTCCTTGGGCTCCAAAGTGCTTTGGAACCTCGTGCATATAATCTTGGTCTGGTCATTAATATACCCAACTGCTGGTGTCTCATATATTACTTCTTCCTTTCCCTTTCCCGAGAACTTACCCTTATGGATTTGCACACCTGAATCTAGCATTGGCTCTTCACCTAGCTGTGTAGTATGAGGCGCGCCTGACTAATTGCTCTTATGTGTTTATACCTTTGTTTTCCTCAAATCCTCTTTATTGGTACCCATATTTAATCTCCTTCACAACTTGAGCAGCATCATGGATTTTACAAGACACTCAGAGGTAGATAAATGATTTATATGTCATTTTGTAGCCGGGGAAGCAATTTATCTGACTTGTTAGCACTCAGGCTTTGAAGAAGTGGGTAGCACCTTGAAAGGATTTTGATCTAATCCTCACTATTTTAGGTTGTGCCTTTCAACCAAGGTAAGAGAACCTATATTGCAGCCTCTGTTTTGTGAAGGAGGTGGAGATATCCTTATACTGTGCATATTATATGGAGATGGCCTTGGGAAAACATGATCAATTTTCCATTATTCAAACTCAACAGAGTTGTCACTACTAAATGATGGAAATGCTTTCAAGACAAGGCTGAGGCTGCTAGAGACATGGTATGATCCTGATTTGCTTTGTGCATTTTTGTAAATGGATTGTATTCTTTTGTTGACACACAATGCAATGCAGGGGTAGTATGGGGTAGGATTAGTTATTCTGAATGAAATTTTTGGTGGGAGATTTTAGACAAGACTAACCAGAATTTGCCAGATTCTTTGAGGACCTTTGCAAGAAATTTGTAACACCTAAACAACAAAATGCTTCAAAGGGGTTAAGGTACTCCTTCAACCAGGATATGTGCACCAAATGGAGGCCCAGATCTGCACTCTTCCACACAATATTTGACAACCTGCCACAAAATCTTGAAGCAGATGAACCAACAAAGTATCCAGAAATCTCTATTTTATCATGACCTAAGGTGCACCCAAAGGTTTACAAACAATCTCAAAATTCAAGGAAGGTAAAGTGATTTTAAATATGTTTATCTCTTTATCAGATGAAAGCTCTTCTGAATGTGAGATTGCAGATGCCACTAAACTATCAACAAGAAATGAGACCATGTATGATCAAGAGAGATTTTAAACACAAGACTGCAACAGGAGCAAGAAACACAAATTGAAAACATTCTGAAACATAAGTGCATGCAAATTTTGCCAAGAGACAACACAAAATAATCCAGAATGACCAAATTTATCAGTAGGGGAATGTTATAAGAACAATCTCAGAGCTTTTTGATGGCTTTACAACTGAAACCAACTCAACATGATACAAATCTGATGCAAAAAGGAATTAGAAATGGTTCTCAGGTGGTTTCTCAGAGAATGGGCTTCTTCCCAGATTTTCCCGTGAATTTCTAAGTTTCTCTGACCTTTTGCATGTCTCAAAACATGCATTATATAACTTTCATTACATTTGATCCTTCTTTCCCAAGAAAAGAATATGCCCAGCATCAAGTTTGTTACAAAATTCCAACATGATTCGCAGATAGGGACATTTAACAAATTTGCAACAAAGTTGCCAGGTGTTTCAAAAATGGTGAATCATTACAAATCCTTCATCATTATCCATTGTGGAGGCACGTTTTTCATTCTCCAAGCATGCAGACCCCTTTCATTTCATCATTTCATCCTTATCATTCCAAAATTTGATTCTGTAACTTTATAATTTGATATTTCACGTTTTGCACGGGCCTGAGTAAAAATTTATTTCAAAAACACCTCAAATCTGCAAATTAATCCCTAAAACCACTTGCATTGATCTTTGCAAGGCACAAAGGACACAAATTCACCAAAAATTCGATGAAAAATGATGTAAAATTCACATTTCCACACTTCCTGGAGCAAAAATGGTGGCCAAAAATGAAAATGTACAGTTACCCTTGATCTGCTCTTTCTCCTTCAATCTGGGCCCTCCACGTGTCAAAATACGATTGGGAATGAATTCGGGCTCACTTTTTGACTTTTTAACATTTTTGGAAAAATGGAAAAAATTGACTTTTTTCTCCACCCCTCCGCCCTTGAATTTTGGTGATGACACGTGGCATATGGTGGGTCCCATTGGGATCACAACTCAATTCTGCACATTTTGAGCCTTTTTTGGAAATTTGGAAAATTTTCACTTTTTTCCCCGCAGGCCGCACCTCTGTCTCTGTCCTTGACACGTGTCATACTCTCTATCACTAAAATTCCATGGTTATTTCATGTTTTAACCCTTTTCTTGCCAAGGGAAAGTTTTCCATTTTTCTTCCATGGGCCCGTGCCTCTGATTTCTCCATGCCACATGTCTCCTTTTGATTTGTCACGGAGCTACGCCTCAATATTTCATTCTAAGTCTTTTTGCAAAAAGGGAAAAAATTCCCTTTTTCCTCCGTCGGCCCGTCGACCTCAATCTACCCCCCATGTGTCTCCTTTTGGTTCATTGCGGACCTCGACGGCTTCCATTTGCAACTTCTAAGTCCCTTTCGCCAAAACTTCAAAGTCAAAAAATGCCTAAGTCCATTCTGACTTTTCGGTCCATGCCCACCTCTGATCCTGGCCTACGCCTGCCGTGTCCACCCCTTGCTCCATTGCGGACCCCACACTGGGCCTTTCCACACCTTTTTCCCCTTCGCCAAAAAAGGAAAAAATTGCCTAAGTCCCCCACCAACCTCCCACTCCGCCTTCACATGAAAATGAGACACGTGTCCTCCTCTGGGACTTGCAGAGCTGTAGGGAATATTTGTAATTTTTTCCAAAAATAAAAAACACCAAGTTTTTAGAAAAAAACCGCCGAATCTCATCCAACCAAAAGCAGCCATGTGTGAGGGATGGCTTGAGCTTAATTTTAATGGGTAAATGACACCTGTATAACCGTCAAAAAACACATAATTTATCAGAGATGCCCGAATTTGATTTTTTCTTCGTGGGTGAAGGATTTTTTGCTCAAAAAACAAGGGGAAATGGTTTCAAGCAATTTTTGACCATGGGGAAGGATTTTTGAGGTCACATAAGTACAAAATGAGAAAAATTGAGCTCCACAGGGCCAGAAAAATGGAAAAAACGATAGAGGCCCGTGGATTTGGAAATTTAGGGCATAAAACAAAGCCTGCATGTATTTTTCTTTCAAAATTGGGGAAAAATAATAAGTTTGTGAGCCATTTGAAAGCATTCAATCTGGAGGGGAAAGTTTGTAGACCACCAAACTTGAAGAAAAACATTTTTTGAGCATGTAGAACAAAGGGGAAAGATGGGAAAATAACAGAGGATCAAAATGGACACCAACATCGGCTCCTGCTCGGGGATGGGCACTCCCAGTGAGTGCCACAAGAACAATAAGTAGACCAAGTGCCAAAATAATCCATTGGGCAAAGGAGTCATGAGCCAAAACCACCAAAAACCAGCTGAGAACCCGACAAAAATGGCTGCCACACACCAAGGCAAACCACAAACTGACAAAACACCAAAAACAGAGCAAAAAACCAAACACTATACACTGTACAAGTGGTGCATACCTCAAATTTGGGGATTAATCCAAGAAATGCTTCAGATGCCTGCCATTAACAGGTAGTTCAAGCAATTCCCCATCTAAATCTTTGAGAAAAAAGGTATTCTCACCAATTCTGATATCAATGGAGTAAGGGCCCATCCATAATGCATCAAATTTTCCATGTTTTCCCTTATCTTCATTTCTGTTGTCCCATAACAAAACCAGATCTCCAATATTGAAGGCCCTAGGAGTGACCTTCTTGTCAAACAATCTTTTCAACTTCTCTCTAAATCTGACATGCCTCTGGTGGGATGCTCTTCTCTCTTCATCTAGCTCCACAATCTGATTAATCCTTGCTTCATATGGACTGACCTCTTGATCCTCAAGTTGTTGAACAAACTGAAATGAAGATAATTATAGATGTAAGGGCAGTAGAGCTTGAGTTCCATACACCAACTCAAATGGGCTCTTACCAGTAGCTCTCTTGGCAGTGATTCTATCAGCCCAAACTACAAATTTCAGTTGTTCACCCCATTTTCTCTTGTTCAACTCCAAGGTCCTCCTAATGATCTTCAATAAGTTCTTATTGCTGGACTCAGCTTGTCCATTCCCTTGGGGGTTATAGTTTGAAGAATAAGTCAGATTGGTTCCATACTCCTTGCACATTGCCATCAAAGGTTTAGCTCTGAAACACATGGCATTATCAGCCACAATCTTGACTGGCACACCAAATCTGCATATGATATTATTCAACAAGAAGTCCATAACAACTTGGTGTGTTGCTTTCTTGGTGGGGATTGCCTCTACCCACTTGGTGAAGTAATCTGTGGCTACAAGGATCCACTTATGTCCAGCACTAGAAGGGTCTGAAATCTCACCAATGAAGTCCATCCCCCACTGTTTGAAAGGAGCTTCAATTGATACAGGCTGCAAAGGAAGGGAGCCTGAAGCTTTCATTCTTCCAGAGAAATGCTGGCAACTTTCACATTTTCTAATCAGCATGGTTGCATCTTTGAAGAGAGTAGGCCACCAATAACCAGCTCTCAAAACCTTGTGTGTTGTAACCCTTCCAGCAAAGTGTCCTCCACAAACTCCCCCATGGAAATCAGCAATCACTTTGGGAGCTTCATCTTCAGTTACACACTTCAAGAGGACACCTTCAGGGTTCTTCCAAGCCAGCCCAAAGTCAGTGATGATGTATTTTTGAGAAGCCAGCTTGAGGGCTCTTTTCTTATTTTTATTTAAATGATCAGGACAACATAGGTGTCTGAGGTAAAAGATTATATCCTTGTACCATTCAGAACTTACCAATTTCCCAAGAACATCTACCCTTTCTTCCTCTACTTCATTCACTTCCACAGTCTGCAAGTTGCTCTCAGCCATGAGCTTAGCAAGACCCAAACCTCTTACCAACTTTGTGGTTTGGATGTCCATATCATACTCCTATAGTTTGTTCACCCATCTACATCTTTTACTTGAGATCTCCATCTCTGATAAGATGTCTTTTACCATGGTGTGGGGAACATAAGCAACAACTTTTGAACTTAAAATATAAGGCCTGAAAACCTTTGTTGCTTTCACCAAGGCAAATGCTTGTTTTTCCATGATTGTATATTTTAACTCAGCAGCTTGTAAAGCCTTGCTAAAGAAGGCAATAGGCCTCTCAGCCCCATCTTCATCCTTTTGGAGCAAAACAGATGCAATAGTATTTTCAGAAGCAAAGGAGAAGATTTGGAAAGGCTTCTTGTAATTCAGGGCTGCCAAGACAGGTGCATGTTTAAGTGCCTCTTTGATTCCTTCAAAATCCTGAATAGCAGCCTCCTCCCACTTGATAACTTGATCTTTCTTTAACATGCATGTGATAGGAAGAGTCAACTCAGCAAAATTGGACACAAACCTTCTAATGAAATTGATCTGCCCAAAGAAAGATTGGATGCCCTTCTTCGTTCTTGGAATTGGCACCTTGCTGATTACTTCTACTCTCTCAGGGTCAATCATGACACCAGCCTTTGAAACAATATGACCAAGCAACTTGGCCTTTTGCACCCCAAAGTGACACTTCTTTGGATTGAGAGAGATTCCAAATTCTCTACATCTGATCAACATTCTTTCCAAATGTTGCAAGTGATCTTTTCTGCTCCTTGAAAATACAGTCACATCATCCTGATAAACTGCAATGAAGTCATTTATATAACCAGCAAAAGCAACATCCATTGCTCTTTGGAAAGGTAGCTCCAGCATTCATGAGACCAAAAGGCATTCTCACATAAACATATGTTCCCCAAGGAGTGGTAAAGGCAGTTTTAAATCTTTCTGACTCCTTGACAACAACCTGATTGTAGCTAGAGAAACCATCCAAGGTGGACAACAATTCAGATCTAGTCACTAACTGCAGCATGTTCTCCATGTTTGGCAAAGGATAATTGTCTTTCAATGAAGCTCTATTCAGATTTCTGAAGTCTACACAAAGTCTGATATCTCCATTCTTCTTTCTGACTGGCACAAGGTTTGCAACCCAAGATGAATACCTTGTGGGCTGAATGATCCCTCCCTCCTTCAGTTTCTTCAATTCATCTTGCATTTTCATGGAGAGGAGTGGATTAATTGGCCTTTGCTTCTGTCTGAATGGTTTGGCATTTTTCTCAAGAGGGATCTCATGCTGAAATAAGTCTTCTCTATATGCTTTCAGCTCTGAATATGACCAGGCAAGGCAGTCTTGATATTGTTTCAACAATTGGAGGTAGGACTGTTTTTCTTCCTTGTTTAAACTGCTGCCCAACCAAACTTTTCTTGGTTTTTCCTTTGTTCCCAAGTCATGCTCTTCCACATCCCTTGAGGCAGATATGTTTCTATTGATGATGCAATCAGCATTGCTAAAATTTGACTCAAGAGCAACAAGACCTCTAGGAATGGTGTTAGTTTTCAATTGGATAATATATTTTCCAAACAAAGTCTCTCTTCCTTCAGTCACACACACCATTGGTTCCCAATCAATATGTTGATCTACAAACTCACCTTGATTTTGTAAGAACCTTTGCACTTGAGCATCATCATTAAACACTTGCCAATGCTTGATGTTGTCAGGGACAGCTGGCCTAGTTAACACTTCAACATTGTACTCACAATAAGGTGAAATGGTGCAATCTCCAAATCTTGACCCCAACACTGCCAACTTGTCAGCAGCAGCATTCAAACTTCTGTCATGGTGCACAATATTGAAGGAATCAAACATCTCAATTAGATCCCAAACTGCATGCTTATATTGTTTCATCCGCTGATTTTTTGTAGCATACAGTTTTCTTATTTGTTTGACAACTAGCTCTGAATCTCCCTTTGCAATGATGTCCTTGACACCATACTTCCATGCAATTCTCAGACCCAACAACAAGGCTTCATACTCAGCAATGTTGTTAGTACATTCAAAATTAAGCTTGAAGGAAAAAACAAATTCTTCCAAGCTAGGAGAAATCAGAATTACACCAGCACCATTTCCAAATTTGGAGCAAGCTCCATCAAATAGCAAGGTCCAAGGAGAACATACCTGTTCAAGGCACTTTGACTGATCCATTTTGTGTTCTTTTCCATCAGCAAAACCAATAAAATTATCAACATCAACATCAGCAAATAATACTTCATAAGAAGCATTGTTTGGGTCCTCAATTAGATGCAACATTTTCTTTTCTCCATAGAGCTTGACAAGGCTGCCCTCAATGGGAATGGTGGAAAAAGACATATCCATTTGGACACTCCCTCCAACACTTGCAGCCACTTTCTTGACAATAACATACCCCATTTGGCAGGGCAATCAACAATCACAACATCCAATTTTAAATTCCTCCCGGGATAAGATGCAAGCTGCACTACCAAACCCTTCACACAACCAACAACCAACACTTCTCTTGAGTCCATGGTAGTACATTTTCCATAGGCTGTTGTCACTTTGATATCCAACTCATTCATGACTTCTAGAGGCATGACATTACATGATGCACCGGAATCAAACATACAATTGTGAAGTAGCCTATCCTTTATGATCAAAGTTGTGAAGAATGGATCAACATTCAATTGGGAATCAACCAAGGATGTCCCCAAATATACCTCAGGTGTCTCTCCAAGATCCTCTACTGCTGGTGGTGTTTCAAGGTCAACAATGATTTGAGGAGGAATCTCAACAACATTTACATTTCTGCCTGGAGTAGTCTTCTCTTCTTTCAACCCCAAGTACTCAAATGCTCTCTTCTTATGCTCAGGAATTCTAAGCAACTCAATGATTGGAACACTCACTTTGATTTGGCTCAATACTTGGGCTATGTCATAGGGAACACTCTTTGGAAAAGCAACATTGGAAGGGAGACAAGAAGATTCATTTGATGGCAAGGGATTCTTGGCAGCTTGGGCATGAGGAGGACTGTAATTTTTGCTTGGGACAACAGAGCTTTTGGCAGGTGTTTCTCTCCTAGGAGCTTCTTTGGGAATGCTTGTGAGCAAGGGTGTTTTAGGTTTGGCTTGAGGCCCAACTCCCTTAACAACTTTTCTTCTAGTGTTATAATCTTTCTCTTGAGCTACAACAACATTCATCAACAATTGTCTATCTTCCTCCGAAGGAATACCACCATCATACTTCTTAATCATCAAAGCTCTTAAGTATTCAAAGTCATTGTTAGGAATTTCAAAAGCTTGCACTACATCAACTTCAAGAGTATGAGGGGGAAGGAAAACTTGTACCCATTTGATGCAATCCCAAAAGGTTGCAGCTGTCCTTGCACTTATCACTTCAGTAGATGTTGCTCCTCCTTGTGAGCTTGAAGAACAGCCCACCATGCAAATATCATCATCAGTACCATCATCATTATTAGCTTCACCTTCTTGCTGGTCCACTTCACATGGAGGATGGGGTAGAAAACACCTATCACACCAATCAATATCAGCAACTTCTTCAACAGCAGCAACCCTAGCAGTTAGGGGATCAGGTAACACTCTTCCTTCACGTGCTTGAGGATGTCTATTTGCAGACCCCATGGGTCCTTTTCCTCTATCATCTGCCCTTTGATCACCTCTAGGATGATTGGAAAATCTATCATGGTTTTGTGCTCTTGGCTGACCTTGTGAAGTTTTCCCAATTCCTTTCTCAGCTCTTGCCAACTTATATGAGATTTCTTTGACAGCCCCTGCCAAAGTTTTCACAACCTCCTCTAAATCAGCACCCTTGCTAGCTTGAGGTTTTTCAGGGTTTATCAACTTTACACCATCTCTCTTGAGAGGTTTCCCAATTGCTTTGATATTGTTTTCAATTTGAAGTGCCATGGTGAAAGCTTGTCTTAGATTGGTAGGGTTCTTGTCTCTTAGGTAATAGGCTGCCTTTTTATCAAATGCATCTGCATATTTGATTAAACAAGACTCATCACAAGGCCTCAGACTAACAGGCAGCCTTCTCAAAGTTTTGTTAAACCTTGTGTTAAAGTCATGGACTGATTCATTGGGGTTCTTCTTGATATTCTCAAACTCAGACAAGAGAAATCTAGGATCAGTCTTGTCACCATATTGCAACCTAAATGCATTCTTCATCTCAGTCCAAGAATCAATTGAATTATCAGGCAGAGCCTTGTACCAATCCCTAGCATCCTCTTCTAGTGTATGAATGAACAATTTAATATACACATCTTCAAACTCTATCTCAAAATCTTCCATCATGTTAACAAAAAGTTTGAGATGCTGATCACCAGTTATTGCATTGTTACCTTGGAATTTTGGCAATCTATTTCTGACATCTTGTGGGACAGCATTTGGGTAACCATCCATTCCTCTAAAGTCTATAGGACCAAAGGTGTTAACAACAAATGGAGGTCTAGGCTGAGCCATATTGTTTGGTGGAGGTGATCTTGGGGGTGACACAAGCTGATGAGGAGTGCAAGGTCTTTGGGGCTCAAGAATGTGATTCACAAGACTGGTATTCTCTAAGTGCTGATTTTCTTGGAAAGTTTTATTTGAATTGAAACACAGAGGTGCAGATTGGAGAAGGAACTTACCTAGGTACAGCAGAAGGACCTTCACTAGCTGAGGCAAACAAGTTTATGAGAGGATTTCTTGAATCAGAATCACTTGAAGAAGAGTGATAATCCTCTACCAAAGGCTGATCTCTCTCACCAATGGATATATCTTTTCCTGATGTCTGACCTTTAACAACCTTCCAAACTCTTCTCCCTTCCAACTCTGAGTTTCTTGAATCTGTAAACAACTTCTTAGCAGAGTCTCTAATGAAGAGAGATCTTCTTCCTTCCAGTTTTGCAGAGATTAGCAACACCAAAGTAAATGACAGAAAGGTTAAGACACTGGTACTTATCAAGATCAGAACAACATGGAGTCGCCACTAAGGAATTTCACCCTAGTTGTGAAAATGCACTAAAATACTCTGTCAAATATCTATCAACACTGAAAATCTTGCCAAACTTTATAGATCAAACCTTCCTTTCTTTGAATTTATCAATCACAAATGCAAATGAAGTGCAACTACTGCTGGAAACTGATAAAATTGCAGGCAAAACTTATATCTTCACTTAATCCTTACAAATCTGATTATAAAATGATGCTTCAACAATGTATTTGCATGCAAATTTGCAAGGGACTTTACCAGGGTTTGATATGCATTCAAATATCTCAAATATGTATGCACATGGATCAAATTGAACTAAGAGAATATCAAATTCAGAACTCTACTCTTCATTCCAATCTTATAAATTTGATTAGAAGATGATACTCAGATTTGTAATTGCACATAAATCACACAAGAAGTATTACCAGGGATCTGAGAAGTATTACCAGGGATCAATCTCAACAGAAATACTGAAATACAATAATGTCCCTCACAACGGCGCCATTTGGGTGTTGGTACCCAGATTTAATCTCCTTCACAACTTGAGCAACATCATGGATTTTACAAGACACTCAGAGGCAGATAAATGATTTATATGTCATTTTGTAGCCGGGGAAGCAATTTATCTGACTTGTTAGCACTCAGGATTTGAAGAAGTGGGTAGCACCTTGAAAGGATTTTGATCTAATCCTCACTATTTTAGGTTGTGCCTTTCAACCAAGGTAAGAGAACCTATATTGCAGCCTCTGTTTTGTGAAGGAGGTGGAGATATCCTTATACTATGCATATTGTATGGAGATGGCCTTGGGAAAACATGATCAATTTTCCATTATTCAAACTCAATAGAGCTGTCACTACTAAATGATGGAAATGCTTTCAAGACAAGGCTGAGGCTGCTAGAGACATGGTATGATCCTGATTTGCTTTGTGCATTTTTGTAAATGGATTGTATTCTTTTGTTGACACACAATGCAATGCAGGGGTAGTATGGGGTAGGATTAGTTATTCTGAATGAAATTTTTGGTGGGAGATTTTAGACAAGACTAACCAGAATTTTCCAGATTCTTTGAGGACCTTTGCAAGAAATTTGTAACACCTAAACAACAGAATGCTTCAAAGGGGTTAAGGTACTCCTTCAACCAGGATATGTGCACCAAATGGAGGCCCAGATCTGCACTCTTCCACACAATATTTGACAACCTGCCACAAAATCTTGAAGTAGATGAACCAACAAAGCATCCAGAAATCTCTATTTTATCATGACCTAAGGTGCACCCAAAGGTTTACAAACAATCTCAGAATTCAAGGAAGGTAAAGTGATTTTAAATCTGTTTATCTCTTTATCAGATGAAAGCTCTTCTGAATGTGAGACTGCAGATGCCACTAAACTATCAACAAGAAATGAGACCATGTATGATCAAGAGAGATTTTAAACACAAGACTGCAACAGGAGCAAGAAACACAAATTGAAAACATTCTGAAACATAAGTGCATGCAAATTTTGCCAAGAGACAACACAAAATAATCCAAAATGACCAAATTTATCAGCAGGGGAATGTTATAAGAACAATCTCAGAGCTTGTTGATGGCTTTACAACTAAAACCAACTCAACATGATACAAATCTGATGCAAAAAGGAATTAGAAATGGTTCTCAGGTGGTTTCTCAGAGAATGGGCTTCTTCCCATATTTTCCCATGAAATTCTAAGTTTCTCTGACCTTTTGCATGTCTCAAAACATGCATTATATAACTTTCAATTACATTTGATCCTTCTTTCCCAAGAAAATAATATGCCCAACATCAAGTTTGTTACAAAATTCCAACATGATTCACAGATAGGGACATTTAACAAATTTGCAACCAAAGTTGCCAGGTGTTTCAAAAATGGTGAATCATTACAAATCCTTCATCATTATCCATTGTGGAGGCACATTTTTCATTCTCCAAGCATGCAAACCCCTTTCATTTCATCATTTCATCCTTATCATTCCAAAATTTGATTCTACAACTTTATAATTTGATATTTCACGTTTTGCACGGGCCTGAGTAAAAATTTATTTCAAAAACACCTCAAATCTGCAAATTAATCCCTAAAACCACTTGCATTGATCTTTGCAGGCACAAAGGACATGAATTCACCAAAAATTCGATGAAAAATGATGCAAAATTCACATTTCCACACTTCCTGGAGCAAAAATGGCGGCCAAAAATGAAAATGTACAGTTACCCTTGATTTGCTCTTTCTCCTTCAATCTGGGCCCTCCACATGTCAAAATACGATTGGGAATGAATTCGGGCTCACTTTTTGACTTTTTAACATTTTTGGAAAAATGGAAAAAAATTGACTTTTTTCTCCGCCCCTCCGCCCTTGAAATTTGGTGATGACACGTGGCATATGGTGGGTCCCATTGGGATCATGGCTCAATTCTACGCATTTTGACCCTTTTTTGGAAATTTGGAAAAAATTCACTTTTTTCCCCGCGGGCCCGCACCTCTGCCTCTGTCCTTGACACGTGTCATGCTCTCTATTGCTAAAAATCCACAAGGCTTATTTCATGTTTTAACCCCTTTTTTTGCCAAGGGAAAATTTTCCATTTTTCTTCCCCGGGCCCGCGCCTCCGATTCCTTCCTTGCCACGTGTCCTCCTTGTGATTTGTCACGGAGCCACACCTCAAATTTCATTCTAAGTCTTTTTGCAAAAAGGGAAAAAATTCCCTTTTGCCTCCGCCGGCCTGCCGACCACTCTGTCTTTGCGCCACGTGTCTCCCTGTGGCTTCATTTAGAAGACCCATAAAGGCTTAATTCTTTTCTCTAAGTCCTTTGACCAAAAAGGGAAAAAATTTCCCCTTTTCCTTCCATGCCTTGCAAGTTCTTCCACCCGCCACGTGTCCACCCCCTACTCCATTGCACATGTCCACCTGGATTGGCACGAGGCCACCACCTTAGCTTCTTCTGCCAAAAGGGAGAAATAAATTCCTGCCACGTGCCCACCCCCTACTCCATTGCGGACCCGTGGGCCTTTCCACACCTTTTTCCCATTTTTCCAAAAAGGAAAAAAATGCCTAAGTCTTCCACCAAACCTCCCATTCCACCTTCACATAAGAACAGACACGTGTCCTCCTCTGGGACCTGCAGAGTTGCGGGGAATATTTGCAAATTTTTCCAAAAGCCAAAAAACACTAAGTTTTTAAAGAAAACCCACAAATCCTTGTCCAACCAGAAGCGGCCACGTAGGAGGGTCAACTTGAGCTTAATTTTGACCGGCAAATGACACCTGTATAACCGTCAAAAAACACAGAATTTGACAGGGACGCACAAATTTGATTTTTTCTTTGTGGGTGAAGGATTTTTTTCTCAAAAAACAAGGGGAAATGGTTTCAAGCAATTTTTGACCATGGGGATAGGATTTTTGAGGGAAAATATGCAAAAAATGAGCAAATTTGAGCTCCACAGGCCAGGAAAAATGGAAAAAATGACAGAGGCCCGTGGATTTGGAAATTTAGGGTATAAAACAGAGCTTGCATGTATTTATCTATCAAGTTAGCGAAAAATAATAAGTTTGTGAGCTTTTCAAAGCATTCAATCTGGAGAACATAGTTTGCAGACCACCAAGTTTGAAGAAAAGCATTTTTAGAGCATGTAGAACAAAGGGGAAAGATGGGAAAATAATAGAGGATCAAAATGGACACCAACATTTTCTGACCCCCTGTGCTCCAAACCACTAATGTCTTCCTTAAGCTCCTCCTCTTCTCCTTCTCCTTCTTCTTCTCCAAGGGTCAAAGTGTCTTATTCATCTTTTAATGAGCCCACAATATGCTTCCCCTTGGGTGGTCCAGGGATTTTGAATTCATTTTCAACATACTTCCCATTTTCCAACCTTAGCTTGAGGTGAATATATACAAGGGCTACCCCAGACTTCCCAATGGCCAAACTCATAGATTTAATGTTAATTGTAGAGTTCTTTTTGTGTGAGACTTTTTCACCGGCCACTATCTTTTATCGCCTCGGCCCTAGTTATTTTTGTTTTGTTTGTTTGAGCCCAAATTCGGCTAAGTAAAGAGCTAAATGCAGAAGATATCCATGTGTCCCTTTGACACACTCGGGGGATAATGCAAAGAATGAAATGTTCTCAAACTTGTGTCATACCACCTATGTGACTCAAGCTCGATAAAGTTACCCAGGTGGATTAAAAAGTCAAAGATACAGTAAAAATGCACAAGGTCTCAACATGTCACACGAGCACAATTTCAAATAAAAAGAGAAAAGGAACGTTCTTCTCAAACAAGAGTGAGATCTCCATGTGACACACAGGCGCAGGTTTGGAGACAAGGCGTGCGACCTCCATGTGGCAGGAAAAAATCAACACCAACCAAACAAGCGCAAGTTGGATAGATTAAAGGAAATCATAAATATCACAATCGGACAGTTGAGATCTTACCCAAAAAATGAAAGATTCTATAGGAAAATTGAATGTTGGTGGTGGAAGATCTGATTTCGGACATTGAAGCAAAAGCCAAGGGGGTCTATATAGGAATTTTCTAATCCAGAAGCAAGGGGAGGACAAAATAGAGAATGGAAACAAACCAGAACTGTGAAAAGGGATTTTAGGCTTAGTTATTGTGTTTATTATCCTTAGCAAGGCTTTGTTGTAGAAGAAAGTTGTAATATGTGTCGTATCAGCCTTATGTATTATTTTATCTATGAATAAAGGGCTCTTGTTCTGTGCATTTTAGATCTCAATATTCTTTATCTTTCATCTTTTATTGTTGATAGTTGGTGTCACCCAGATTTCATACTGAAATCTGTGACTACCCTATCCGAAAAATTTTCGTACTTTTAAAATAATGGGTCGTTTTGTGTTTTTATTGCCTGAAAGTTCTTGTATTGCGTCAAAATATTCCCAAAGAACCATAGTAGCCTTTTTCGCCAAATATCCAAATGCCCAAAATTGTTATATTCTGTCGTCGGGATTTGTCTGCAAGAAATTTGTATTTAATTATTTTGAGCCCTGTATGAGGCTATGTGTGCTCCGTTTTAACGTTGTTATGATCGAATATGTCATTACTCTTATGTACCAGAAGGGTTTTAACTTGAAATAAGTTTTGGGCTTTATTTGTGACTTTTGACAATTTTTCGTGTTTTTGTGTTGTCCCATTTCGTTTTCTGTGAAATTTCTCTAGAACAATTCCTTTGCCGGGTAAGCCCGATTTTTGGCCTGGAGCAGCTAGAAAACATATACGTACATTATGCCTGGAGGAAGTCGCCATCAGAGGTCTGGATCACTGGGAAAAAGTGAAGTCATGCACGGAAAAGCCCCTGCGGGGATGGGCACATTTTTGGAAAACAAAGGATTTAAGCTGCAATGGGAAAAATAGAAGCCGCAGACAGGGTGGGAATTTTGTACCTGCCTAGCAGAGTACTTTTTCCCGTGTTATAAAATTCACTTAAGCTGCAGTAGGAAAAATAGAGGTTGCAGGCAGGTGGGAATTTATTTCCTGCCTTGTAGGGTAAAAATTCCCATGATAAAATAAAAGGAAAGTGACTTAAGTGAAATCATGGGATTTTAGTGCCTGCCTTGCAGGGTAAATAATCCCATTGTCAAAGTCAAATCACTTAAGTGGATCATGGGAATTTAGTGTCTGCCTTGTAGGGTAAAAAATCCCATTGTCATAAATTCTTAAAAATAGATTTCTATTATTCCAAAAAGTGTGACCCATCTTGGGTGAATAATAATGCATTAAATAAATATTTGTTAATATTTATTCACCCAATTTTGGCACCCAGGCTTGTGAAAAAGTCAACAAAAGCAAAGGGGAATAAATCAATTGGAAATAGAATTCCAAAATTAAATAAATTTAATTTATTTAATGCAGCCCCTTTTGAGAAGGAATTAATACTTTTTAAAGTATTAAAAGATTATATTAAATTCTATTTTCAGTGGCTATGGTCAAAGCACACTGTGAAGCTTAAGTGAAGTGATGTGTGAAGGATTAAATTGGATTAATTTAATTTATTGGATGGTTGTCCTTAAACATGTTATTTTTAAAAGAGAAGAGCATGATTTTTAATTAATTAATTGCCTTTAATTGTTAGGGCAATTATTAATTATAGAATTGTGAAGGTTATATAAGCATGGGTAGCCATATGGGTGAATTATTTAATTCACAGGTAAAGAATTGCAGCCAAGAGGAAAAGTGCGCCCCATTTGAAGAAGGATTTTGCTCAGGGAAGGTGAAAACAAGGCATTTGAAGAATGATTTGCTAAGGCAAGGTGGAAACAAGGCATTTGAAGAAAGATTTTGCTCAGGCAAGGTGGCAACAAGGTAAAAGCTTCCAAATTTGGTGCATGCTTTGAAGGAGGTTGATTTTTGTCTGCATAATTGTTTGCATAAGTGTTACAGGTGCTAAGGAATTCATTACAGGTGTTTTTCAAAAGAAAATGAACTTATATCAATGTCCAATACGTTGAATATTTCTTCCGAATCTGAAGGATTATCCAGCTCTGCACCAGTTTTGAAGAATTCCAGTCAAATAAGAAGAAAAAGAATTGTTCAGACAAAGATAGACAAAGCTATGCCGAAGAAAGATGAAAAAGAAAGAACAACAGAGTCATGCATCACTTCTAAATTTACAGATATTGGAGACACGGATCTAGGCTCAGAACCTCTTGTTGAATTGATAGACAGATCCAGAGCAAGAAAGACTTCACTCATGCATGCAGGAGAAACTTCACTCGTTTGTGCAGATTAAAAGCAGTGGAATTATTCGAGTTGCAACTTTTCCATCCATAGCCCAATTGTCAAATTTTGTTATGCAGGTGCATATCCATATCCAGATGCAGATGCAAATGCAAATCCATATGCAGATCCAGATCCAGATCTCAGAGTTACAAAAGCTTCCGGCACAAAGGCTTCATCCTCTTATTTCGAATGCAGCCCTTGAAGAAGTCAGTGCGTGGAAAATTCCTTCCAAGATCTTGTGCAAATGCTCCCATCTTCCAGTTGAAGCCTTCATTGAATTTTCATTCATCTGAAGTGATTTCTAGAATTTTTAATTGCTTATATGCAATTAAAAATAAGGATGATGAGTTATCTACGGCCAACCTTACACTGATGCATGTACAACAGAAGAACTGCAAAAGCTTCAAGGATAAAAGAGAAGACAATGCGAAGCTAAAATTCCAACTGCTTGTAATTCCAGCTTGTTTCCAGATCCAGTTTGAATCAGCTGCATGCAGACATGAAAAAGGACAAAACTGCAGCTTTCGGCTTCCTTCTTCTTTCCTCCGACAAAGTCAGCTTTCCTCTTCCTTCTTCTTTCCTCCGACAAAGTAATTGAGCGATCAATTAAATTATACAACTTAAGTGATTGGTTTAAAATTCATTACTTGAAGAAGTCAACTACTCAGAGATAGGTGGCACATGCAAAATAGAAGGTTCTATTTTCAGTTGTTAATCATACATGTCACGCAAAGAGGAATTCCAGGAGGAAGATTGCCAGTTGTTTCTTTCCGACTTCCACATGTGTCAGTTCAACTAAAGCTTCCAACTTGTAATTGCCCCTCTACATTCTATAAGTAGAGAAAGAACCTTCGGGTAATGAATCAAAATTTGTAAGTAGCAATCTTGTGTTCTAGACTTTGTGTTGAACCCCTGAGAGCCACTTGGAGCAAAGGAATACAAAGGAGTAAATTTCTGGAGAACTTTATGTCACGGTGTACTGTGTTTCTTGCTTTTAATCTTAGATCTCTTAATAAACTTTGTGTTATTTTAGATTTGTATCTAGAGCTTCCTTGGTTTATAATTCTATGTGTTCATATATATTAAGTTTCTTCTATGTGCATGCAATTAGCTCTACTATCTACTAATTGGGATGCACATCTTCCCCATTTCTTCTTTGTATTTCCTTTACCTCCTTCCTCTATAAAATACTTCCTTTCTTGAACAGCTGCTTACTTGCTGCAGAACTTCTTAGTTATGGTTCATGAACTAAGTGGTTAAAGTAAAACCCCTGATAGATAATAACACATTTTTATTGACAAATCTGACACGGGAGCCTCACCGGTTAAATGAGGGAGATTTATCTCATGACTGCCTAGGTTTGATGTTATGCAGAAAATCTAGCCAACAAGATAAATGTTGAATATATATCGTGATATATGCCCTTGGGTTTTCTATATGCATCTATCATCTACATATTATTATGTTTTACACCTTCTCGGCCTTTGATAATTCAAGATACTTCTAAAAATAGTAGACCATGCTAAACATTCTTTGAATATTCTAAACAGTTTCTCATAATCTATCTTTATGCCTTTTAAAATTAGTTTCAGCATATCACCTTAGTTAGTTTTTACATTTTGTTTTATTTTTCCTCTAACCCTTACCTCACACCTAGAGAAGAACCAACTTCTATAAAACCTGGAGGTTATCTTAGGGGGCATGTCCCACTTCCCTAAGGTATCCTATGACTTTGATGGTTCATCCACAAAGAAAACCATCAATAGTTTTCCTGGCATGCCCGGTGGGACACAGACAACTACACATCTGAAGACTCCATCATCGAAAATCTACTGATTTTAGCAATACTAAGTTTGGTCCTCTCTAGTTTACGAGATGGATGCGAATAAGAGCAAGAACAAGAGAAGAAGGTGCATTTGAATACCTACAGTTATCCCCGCCAAGGAACAAAAGAGGTAGACATATTCAGAGGTCTCCGTCTCCTCCGAACTGGACTCTCTCCACACCTCCACCAGGTAGGCCCTTCTTACAGTTAACTAGAATCCTCAGACCTATCTTAATGGCCCACCTCCAAGATAAACCCCTGAAACAATTTGTTTCATGGAATCAAGGGAGTTTGCTCATCTTACCAACACCCCCGGTGGTGTGGAATCCTATTCTGGAAAACATGCCAAAGGCGCTACCCAAATTCAGCAGAGAAGACTTAAAAACTCTAGAGGAACACCTCCAGGACATCGCAGAGATATGTGCAGTACATTATATTAGGGAACAAGATGTCGCCTTATGGTTACTAGTTGTTTCTCTAAAGGGGAAGGCTCTGGATTGGTACTAGTCCCTAACCCCTAATTCTATCGGCACTTGGGACCGACTGGGAAATGTCTTGGTAACAAGATTCAGCGAGAAATAAGATAGATCTTTACTCCTACAACATCTCATCAACATCAAGAAGGGTCTGCAAGAACTTATGACTATTTTAACACTAGATTTCACAAAACGTGGCAAAGGATTCCTATTCTAGCAAGGCCATCTACAGGTATGGCTATTATTTTTTACTTAAAAGCTCTGAATTCATATATTTTTGTGATGATTCAATCGTTAGGAGGGGACTCTCTACCACAAGCATATGATATTATGATCCAAGTTGAGAACAATTTAATAGATACCGGTAAGCTTCCCCTGAGATCCCCTTTGCCAATATACCTCGAAATAGCTCCCCTTCCACAAGCACAAGTCCCGAGATCTACCCAATCCCTTGCATCCATATATAATTACCCATCCTCTCATTTGGCACCTATCCCCACTACAATATCATCCTCTTCTTCTCCCGAAACGGAGGAAGTCAAAAATATCCTCAGAAACTTCTCTAACGAGATAGTAAATCTTAAAAGGAATCGGAGCGTTTACCAAAGAAAAAAATATCAAAGCTATTAGGGTGGCAGAACTGCCTATTCCCCACAACATCAAAATACCCAGAGGTCACCGTCTGCGAAGTCGTCTAACCAACTCATCCCGGTGCCAACACCACTTCAGACCATCCCACCCAATCGCAGAAGGGAAATGGTACCTGGAAAAAATAATTTGGTAGAAGACCCCAACACATGGTGTTTCCCTTGTAATATTCCTCACATGTTAAGAGACTATCCCCAAGGAAATTTATAGCAAAAGGTAGCCAAACAAAGAGCAAGGGAAGTCTACGAGGTTAACACATTAGGACCTTACCAGTCTACGGGAGTCCAAAATGCGGCCCTTGTTGTGCAGATTCAAGGGATGTCCCTATAGGAAGAAGCGGAGATTGCACCAGAGCAAGTGCTTTTCTCATGGGTAGGAGGAGAGGAATTCATATTTACAAACGAGGTATCTCTTCCAACCCATTCTAATCTAATTACAACACTTGCTTCAAAAAAGGATGATAAAGACGGTTGCTCCTACCCTAACTACAACTAGCAGGACGTAAAAAGAGCCTCATACCATTACAGCCTTATCATCGATGGTGGTAAAAGAATCCCTGAGAAATGTCCAGAATCAGGGTACCCTCCATCCCATAGTCAAAGGAATGAAACACCAGCCATCATCCAAGACATTATCACTCGGACCGATAAACGTGGTCCAACAACTCAAAAAAGTGCCAGCTAACACATCCTTATGGCATCTTTTGGGCATTCTAGAGCAAAAGGAGTTGCTCCAAGAATCACTAAGATCAAATAATGACCCAACCCCCAACAGGAAAGAGAAGGAATAGGTAAAAACGATTCAGGCCCCAACAGAGGCAGTATTATTAAATTAAAAGGGAGAAGTAAGTAAACCAAGGCCAAATCCCTTTTTTATGACCCTTATAATAGGAAGGAAATTATTACATAACTCCATGATAGACTCTGGCACAAGCTCTACGGTCATGCCCAAGAAATTACAGATGCCTTGGAAATTAAATATGATCCTGCAAGGAAAGGAGTCATACAACTAGATGGAAAATTAGTCCAAACCATAGGAGCTATCAAGGGACTTCCGTTGCAACTTTGTTTTTGTATGAACATAACTATTCCACAGGGTATAGTGGTGATTGATGTTCCACCAGTCTTCAGACTTTGTCTCTCCCATGATTTCATGGCCAAGATAGGAGGCTACATGTCTCTTGATTGGCTCCATCTGATTTTGCGGACCAAGTATGGGTCTAAGATGAAGGTATTATGAGAGCCCCTTGCCAAGGAACATATAATGGACCAAACAGTCTCATGTTTTGAGGCTTCCCATGTCATGATCACCCGATAAGAGGAATCATGTATAGAGGATGGTAACCTTCAAAGCGATAGTTATTTAGCCAACCTCCCCCCCCGGATATCCCTTCAGGAACTTTGATTCGACTGGTTTGGGCACTTATGTCATCCTCGATGAAGACTCCATGATTCCAAAGGTGGTAAAAGAAGAGAATAGAAGATAAGGGAGTCCCATAAAGGATTCCTAGATATGGACCCTGCATTTTGATGGAGCTAATAGAAAAAATGGCTCAAGAGATGGGATATGCTTGTCATCCGTAAGTAGCAAGAAGATACTTCAGGTGTTTCACTTCCAGTTTGCCTGGACCAGTAACGAAGCAGAGTATGGAGCCTTATTTCATGGCTTGGCCATGACACGAAAGGAGGGCATCAAACAGCTGAGATTCTTTGGCAACTCAGAGTTAGTGGTGACACAAGTAAGGAACATTGCTGCCACGTAAAATCTAAGAATTAGGTCCTATCGACAAAGGGTGTGGGATCTCATCAAAGATTTTGAAACCTTTAATATCAAGGTTATTCCCTGAGACCAAAATATGGAGGCTGATAGGATGGCTTTAATCAGGTCACAATTCAACCCAATCCAAGACTTGATAATGAACAAAAGTACAATAAAATTTATCATCCTCCTATTTATACCAGATAACATCGATCGTTGGCAGGTTTTTAACAATTATCGGCATATTGTACACTTCCTCCAGCAATTCGACTAGTTTGCGAACCAACTTCAACCCAAAATTGAAGAAGCTTATGGAGATTAGATTATTCAGTTGAAGATGAACAAACTTCCACAAGGGTTGATAACACTAGAGAGCCTTTTTTATTCTAATGATGCTAATTTAGATCGAAGGAGGTTCATAGTGGTTAAGGAGGATTACGTTGAGCTAGAAGTGACTAATGGGAGGAAGCTAAAATTCGAAAGATTAGTCACCCAAAGGGAAAGGGAAAGTCTTGTGGATCTATGCCATAAGTATCACAAAGTGATGGTTTGGACGTACGATGACCTACGCGGTTACAACAAGGATATCATCCAACACACCATTGACATCGAAGAAGGAGCTAAGCTCGTATGCCAGAAGCAATGGCCCGTGAACCCAAAAATAGAATCCCTCATGGCCGAGGAACTGAGAAAGATCCTAGAGGCCAAAATAATCTTCCCTATCAAACACACAACATGGGTTTCTAACCTAGTTCTGGTAAGGAAGAAGAATGTTGAAATTTGGCTCTATGTAGATTTTAGAGACCTAAATAGAGTGTCCCTTAAGGATCACTATCCCTTAACCTCTATGGAGCAGATATTACAAACAACTACAGGCTCAGAGATATTCCCTCTGTTGGATGGTTTTTTAGGCTATAACCAGATATGGCTTGCAGAAGGGGACCAATATAAGACCACTTTCATGACAAAGTGAGGAAACTTCACATACACGAAAATGCCATTTGGACTCACAAATGCTGGAGCTACCTTTCAAAGAGCCATGTACGTCGTGTTTGGAGCGCTGATCAATAAGGTAATTCTTCTATACCTAGATGATATCATAGTATTTACCAAGACAGTGGAGGATCATTTTGATGCCTTGGAAGCTGTATTCGAAAAGTGCCAAGAATTTGGGATCTCCCTAAACCCAAGGAAATGTGTTTTCAGAGTACTCTAGGGCAAGCTCCTAGGACACATTGTTTCAAAGGAAGGAATCTCTATTGATCCAAAAAGAGTTGAAGCCATCATGGGACTACCCTTACTAGTCAATAATAAAGTGGTCCAATCTTTCTTAGGAAAGATAAATTTTGTCAGCAAGTTCATTTCAGACTTTGCTGGGATAATCCGCCCGATCATGCTAATGCTCAAGAAAGATCTTAACTTCAAATGGACCACTGAAGGCCATTAGGCCTTTGAGGTAATTAAAGGGGCTATTGCATCTATCTCAATATTGTGAAACCCTGACTTCTGAAAGGATTTCATCATGTATGTATACAAGAGTGAGCATAGCATAACATCCGTGTTAATACAGAAAGGAGAGTCTCAAGGAGAGGAACATCTGGTTGCCTTCTTTTCAAAAACCCTCCATGACTATAAAACTAGGTATAACTTTGTAGAAAGACAAGCTTACACTATAGTCAAGGGTCTGCAGAAATTCAGACACCTTGTCACTTAGAGTAGAATCAAGGTTATGGTAGCCCACTTTAACATCAAGGAATATATAATAGAGGGTGAGATAACAGATAAAAGAGCTAACTGGATCACTAAGATATTCAAATATGACATTAAGATAAAGCCTATAAAGCTAGTGTGGGGAAGGGGCCTTTGCCAATATCTTACGCAAGACCCCATGCCCCTGACTAATGACGAGCCCAGGAAGATACTCTATGTCCAAGAAAATGACTCTAATAGCTGGGTCTCAGATAGGATCTACTTCATGCAGACAGGGAAATCCCCAAACCATATCCCTCTCAAGAAGAGAAGGTATTATAGGAAACAAAGATCCAAGTTCACCATGATTGACAATTTCCTTTTCAAAAGAAACTTTAACGGGATCCTACTCAGGTGCCTGGAGAATGAAGAAGCTGAAAGGGTCTTACGTGAGTTGCACCATGGGAACTCAGGAGGCCATTTTTCTACCCAAAACACAGCTATAAAAATACTGCAAGTAGGATACTTTTGGTGAAGCCTGTTTGCTGACTGTCAAGTGAAAACAAACAAATGCAGGGTTTATCAAGTTTATACGGGCTTCTGGAGGAATGCGGCATTACCTCTTAACCCCATCCTAATTGAGGAACCATTTGCACAATGGGTCCAGACTTCATCAATATGGTCAACCAAACTTCAAGCGCTGGGCACAAATGGATCCTTAGCGCCATCGATTACTTCACCCGATGGGTGGAAGCAGTTCCACTAAAAGAGGCCATTGAGAACATGATCCTGAGACTCCTACAGGATATCACTACCCACTTCGGACCCCCCCCCCCCCCCCCCCCCCCGCACTATTATATTAGATAATGCTAAGGCCTTTTTGGGGGCCAAAGTATCTGACTTCGTTGTAAGGCATGGGATCTATCTAAAAACATCCTCCAATTATTACCCATAAGGAAACGGTCTGGCAAAGTCCACTAACAAAAATCTGATCAGGCTCATAAAAAGGATGGGAAATGAGCATAAGAGGTTTTGGTATGAACACATCAAAACAACTTTATGGGTTGATTGAATCACAACTAAACAAATCCTGAAAGCCTCACCATATGAGATAGTTTACGGGAAAAACGATGTGATGTTGATTACCCTAAAAATTCCTGCATTACAACTATTAAAACAAATTGAGATAGAGGAAAATGGGGCAATGCAAGTAAGACTCTCCGAGCTAGTAGAACTCCAAGAGAAGCAGGAGGCCACTCATGAAGCCATGGTCAGCCGCCAGCAGGTGGTGAAAACTTGGTTCGATCAAAATATGATGGAACCAGAATTCCAAGTTGGTACTATGGTTTTGAAATGGGATGCAAGGGATTCCAAGCCTAAAAATCACGGAAAGTTTGACCCCTTATGGATAGGACCCTTAAAAATCAACGCATGCAAGTAGCGCAACACTTTTGAAATTGAGACCATGGAAGGTGACCCCTTGGTAATTCTGGTAAACGAGATTCACTTAAAGCCTTTCTATTGAGTCTCTTCGTTTGAAGTATTGTATCATTTGTATAGTTTTGTTTTTCCTAGTTCTTTTTGCCTTGTTTGTTTTTGCCCCTTTCAATAAGTGTCCCAGACATGTGTCCCTCATGGGACACCCTTGCCTCTTTTTGAAGTTTTGGAGGAAGTGCATCTTTCTAATTTTCCCCGAAATTAATGATCCAACGTCTTTCTAAGATATTTGGTGGAAAAGATTGAAGAATTGACACAAAATCTCTCGGAAAGCATAAAGTTTGGCGCTTAGGGTCATTAAATAAAATGGGTTTTTATATGATGTGACTATATCTACGTGTGAGCCATTACTCTACATAGTTAAGGTGGTTATTTAAGATAGATGGGAGTATCTAACAAATTCATTTCAAATGCTAAGAGTTTTCCAACTAGCCTCTGAGTTTTGAGTAGACAGGAATCAAAGCCTTCTCATAGTCCTGAAATCTGCCATGGCAACTCCCAACTCTACACCATAAGCAAAGTCTTATGCTCTTGTACATAACACTATGACGCGAATCCTTGTGTATTTGTATAAGTGAACTCATATGGTTTTTTGGTTCCACATGTAGATGCACATAATTTAGATAAAGCTTTTCTTATAGCATGAACCCCTAAAGACACATGTGATAGCAAACATAAAAGAAGTGTCTTTATGTACAAACTTAAAAATTAATGTAAGGTAATTTTATGAAGTCTTTTAGTTGTGCACCAACCAATCCAACCCTGTGTGAAGCATCTAAAGCTCTGTGACATTCATATGAAGACACTTATACATTGTAGAGATGTCGTGATGCACCTTGAATTTCCATTTCCTATACTCAACTTCTTCTATTGAAAAACACATTTCTTTGTTTTCCCACTGAAGTACGTGTTTTTGCCGGACTTTGAAAGTTGCTTTGGACTTTGAAAAAATACCATGAACCTGTTAAACTCCTTTGGATATGCCACAAATCAAAATAATTATTTAAACTTGAAAATATACTTTAATTGATTTTTGGTTGATACGGATGGCTTGTGAACCAAAATGTTCATGCATAACATGTTCTCCCTTGTTTTCTTCTTATAACTTCTCTATCATTCTATGTTTGTGTTGTCTCATATCAATCTATCTTGTTTTCTCTTTACTCCATGGTTTTTTATCTCTTCCCCTACATTTTTTTGAGTATTGTGGGATTATTTCTATAATTGTAACAATACAGTCTTAGTATGTCAGGAACCTACCACTACATCTCTAGTCAATTTTTTGTGGGTCCTTTTGATCTTTGTTTTGGGTCCCCAAAATTTTCAATTCGTATTCGTCAGATTTTCCCACTTCTTGTGTATTGGTACATATGTCAATAAGGTCCTAATTTGAATTCAACAAATATATATATATATATATATATATATATATATATATATATATATATATATATATATATATATATATATATATATATATATATATATATATATATATATATATGCACCCACACACATAATTACATTAGTGCATTTAGGACGATGAATGTCAATCCTACATACATATCCATTAAAGTTACAAAATCAAGGAATTTATTTTTTTTCCAGAGCATCTTGTATAAAAAGGAGATTTCAGGCAATTAAAGAAGAACATTCAACATTTATTTTTTTAGGACTAGTTGCCGATTTATATTATAATCTATTTTTTATTTGCCAAACTTTTCAAAATCCTAGAGCTTCATTCTAATGGGGGGATAATACATGCCTAAATTTACTCCCTCCAATTTTTATATTTTTACAAGATGTTTTATGGAAGGACAATAATTTCTCAATGACTTCTAGAAAATTATAGAAAAGTGAGTGAGATTTTTGGAGCCCAAAATTAAATGAATAGATTTATCAAATCAATTTTGTATTTATTGATAGTTCCCATATGATTTTTCGTTGTGCCAACTAAGAAGAATACAATTTTGGTTGAGATTATTTGTTTTAATTGGATTTTACTAGATTTAGTTTACCTCACTCTCGAGCCATATTTTCTACTGTTCATTTATAACCAACATATCTCAATTTTTTACAAAACATGTATCTTTGAAACCCCCCTCTCTCTAACATCTCAATTATTCCAATTTATACCTGATCCAAAATATAAGTATATTAATTATGCCGAAGGCGTATTCCAAATAAGATATAGGGGAGGGCAACCAGTGAGTCTAATACCATTCGCACAGGTTGTATCAATGTAAATATGATGGTTGTTGTTTGCATATGAGTTTAATCGTGAGTGTTTGGCATGTTCCCAGTGAGAATATAAATGATCAAGCTTGGGCACGTTTGACAACAATAGTATCAACGACATAAGGTTTTTTTAATTGTCGCTTGCATGTTTTGGTTGCCACTAACATACTGTCATGTACCTTGACATTTACGTCTACGTCATTTATCAGTCTTTTCATTCTTTTATTTCCTAATTACACACTAGACAATATTTCAAAGTTACGAGCTAGTTGCATTCTTGGCTGATAAATTTAAGGGATGAAATGTATTAAATAGGTTTCCATGTACTTAAACACATAACAATAGCCACTTGTCAGAGTGTACACTACAATAATCTCAAAATATTTTAAAACAAAAAACCTAACTACCATCGAAGCATAAATTCCAAAATTGTTGTTTTCAAGACAAGAAATCTCTTTCAAACCTTGATATTACACGTACACTTTGATGGTTTTATTAATAAACACGTGGTGGAAAGCAACTACATGGAAAACTTCATAGAAGACTACATTTGTCAAACTCTAGTCTTTTTTCACCTCTCGTTTCTTCAACCACCATAGCCAACCAACGTCCTTCTTGTCTTCCTTCCTTCTCGCATAGCATTTCCGCCTTCCCGTTAAAGATAACAAAATCAAATTTAACATGAAAACCACTCTATTTACTTATCAATTTATTCAATTTGATGTAGATCAATAACTTCCCATCAAACTTGATTGTTGGCTCTTTATAAAATCTTGACAGTTAGCTTTTTGTTAGGCATTAGGAATTGAACAGATGAGTTTCAACATTAGATTCAAATATGTTTTATGTTATGCTTTTATGTTATTACGCCTAAGCCGTAAGTATTTAATCCCACCTTTTTATTTCCAACTTTACATTCATCTCTTCGTCTTATCTAACAAATTAGATGAATTCTAATCGAAGATCTTAACGCTATAAAAAATAAAATAAAACAACAGAAAAATATGATTGGCATATAAAATCTAGTTGTCACTTATATGACCATCGATTGGAGGGGCTCAATTATTGATAATTGTTTGACCATCAACTATTTCCTACAATTCCTCCCCCTTGCAATTGAAAAGGAAGGTGGCAAAGTGCTACAAAAAACAAGCATTGCGGTTGAATTTTCCCCATTTTTTAATTTTGATCCCCTTAAGCGTAAATTTGGGGAGGAACAATCCGAGTCATGGAACAAGCATAAGACATGCATGCATTTAATATCCACCTTTTTGTTTCCAACTTTCTATCCATGTCTTTAGCTTATCTACAAATAAAACGTCATCCAATCGAAAATGTTAATGCCATAAAGAATAAAATAAAATAATGGAAACCCCCATTTTCCCTATATTTTCTAAAAAAAATGTTTATTTCAATTGTGTAAGGGTTGGTTGTCAACACTGTAAAAACTATGGGACAAATTAATAATGTTTACTAAGCGACCCCTCTATATGGCTTAAATTAGATGTGGTCCAACATTCTTCTTAAGATCGATGCTATTTTTTATTAGGTTGACTCATGTTACATTTTGTAAATATGCTTCTCAGCGTTGGGGTTTGAAATACGTCGGGTGTGAACCTTTTGATCTGCAACATGCCGCCCGCCACCACAAATCACAAATCCTCCATAAAACTGGTGGACAAGTTAATAATGTTTACTAAATGAACCCTCCATATGGCTTAAATTAGATGTGGTCCAACATTCTTCTTAAGATCGATGTTATTTTTTATTAGGTTGGCTCATATTACATTTTGTAAATGTGCTTCTCAGCGTTGGGGTTTAAAATACCTTGGGTGTGAACCTTTTGATCTGTAACATGCTGCCCGCCACCACAAATCATAAATCCTCCATTGTGTCGACAAAATGCATACTGTAAAAAAAGAAAAAAAGAAAGAAAGGATGACTACAAATTATCCACAAATGTTCAATATTGCATAATGTTGGTTGTTGCATTTGTAATGTTAACAATAATTACATTGATAGTCTTTTATCAATCAAACTAGACAAATGCAAGAAAATTTTACTATTTCCTATTTTAATAATCAATTATTTCCTACAATTACTCGCCCTTACAATTGAAAATGAAGGATACAAAGTGCTACAAAAAACAAGCATTGCAGTTGGGTTTTGAACCTATAACAAATTAGATTTTCCCCATTTTTTTATTTTGATCCCCTTAAGCCCAAATTTGGGGAGGAACAATCCGAGTCATGGAACGAGTGTGGGAGATGTAGACATTTAATATACACCTTTTTGTTTTCAGCTTTCTATTCATATCTTTAGCTTATCTACAAATAAGAAGTCGTCCAATTGAAAATATTGATGACATAATGAATAAAATAAAATAATAACAACCCCATTTCCCCCATATTTTCTAACAAAATTGTTTATTTCAATTGTGTAAGGGCTGGTTGTCAACACCGTAAAATTGTTGGACAAGTTAATAATGTTTACTAAACGACCCCTCCATATGGCTTAAATTAGACGTGGTCCAACATTCTTCTTAAGTTCGATGCTATTTTTTATTAGGTTGACTCATGTGACATTTTGTAAATTTGCTTCTCAGTGTTGGGGTTTGAAATATCCTGAGTGTGAACCTTTTGATCTGCAAGATGCCACCTGCCATCACAAATCACAAATCCTCCATAAAATTGTTGGACAAGTTAATAATGTTTACTAAGTGATCCCTCAATATGGCTTAAATTAGATGTGGTCCAACATTCTTCTTAACATCGATGCTATTTTTTATTAGGTTGACTCATATTACATTTTATAAATGTGCTTCTCAGCGTTGGGGCTTGAAATACCTCGGGTGTGAACCTTTTGATTTGCAACATTCCACCCATCACCACAAATCACAAATCCTCCATTGTGTCGACAAAACACATAATGTAAAAAAAGAAAAAAAGAAAGGATGACTACAGATTATCCACAAATGTTCAATATTGCATGCTGTGAGTTGTTGCGTTTGTAATGTTAACAAGTAATTACATTGATAGTATTTTTTCAACCAAACTAGATGAATGCAAGGAAATTCTACAAACTTGTAGATATCATATGACTCTGGGTTATTTGATCGTTGCCTTTCATTCGTATCCATGTCATGAACAATTTTAGAGTGTGTTTCACATTTGATTTGGTTTTATGATCAACATGAATTGGTCTTTGAATTGAGGGTCCTTTGAGCTCAACATTGTTTTGCATCATGTATCACGTATTGAGTATTGTGATCCATAATTTCTTGCATCTAGCATCTCCTCACACCACTGACGGAATCACCCTAGTTTGCATCTTCTGTCACCCCACCCACCATTTCACTTTGCATGGAGCGGTTAAAAACTACATTGGTCGACTCTCTAAACAAATAGTTGATGTAAGATACAAGTGTCCACATGCCTGGACATATGGGTTGATAGCTCTTCCAACTATCCTCAACCAAAATCCATGCATTCAATAGAGTTCACGCTTTTAGATTTTTTGGCTCATCAATAGATTATAATCTTCATATCGACCAACCAAATTATAATCTTCTAACCGATCAACCGATTTATAATCTTCAAACTGAAACATTCCCTTTCCTTCTATGAGATAAAAGGTCAAAGGAGGACCAAGACACATACATAAGAAATTAAATTTCCTTTTCTTCCAATGCCTCAAACATTAATTATGCTAATAGGCATTTCCAAATGCAAATTTCAATAACCATGCATAACATGCATTGAGGAAATGAGAGGTCAAGGTTTTGTGCTGGTGGTCATTGACAAACATTGTCATTAAGACTATTGAAAAGGGGTGACCCTAATCACTAGGTTAATTGCTAGAAAGAAAAAATAATCATAAATGTGCATGGAACTGAAGATATAAGTAATGTTACACGAAGAATTTTTGTATCTAACATGTGTAGAGTTTGGGATTCAACTCGTGCAAGTTTCCCTTCCAAGTATTCATCAACCATGCCTTACTCTCTGAGATATCTACAAAGTACATTTCCTTGACGCCCCATGCCTCACACCCCCTTTCTCCGTCAAACTATTGACACAAATGACGTGTCATATATGCTCTTGGTCATAAGAAAGAGGATTTTTTGCATAAGTCCCCCCAACCATTTTCCACACCCCTGCATTTCTCCTCCCTCATTTTCCTTATTTGTCTCCCCTCTTCCTCCTCTAATGTTATCTCCATCAAATTTAACTTCTTCTTTGCATTGGTTTCCCCAAGGAGTTTTTCAACCCCTGTACTTCTCCCCCCTCAATCCCCTTCTTCATCGCCCCTCCTCTTCCTGCCATCTTTCGATCCCTCCAAATTAACTTCTTTATTCATCTCCTTCGGCATTTCCATCATGTTGGTTTTCAAATAGGACTTTTTAGAAGAGCAACAGTCAGGGGACAAGAAGTCCCTCCTCTTTAATGGGAGAGGTTCCCTTATTCAGAAACAAACGTATTTACAAATGTACAAAATATTATTTTATGGTTGAACTTGGATATTATGAAAGTGTTTTCCACAAGGATCATCAGTTACAAAAGGATTGAGGAAAGGAAATAAGAGGATGAGCAGAATAGCAACATTCAGAATTATAGATAACAGAATAATTCTTTATGTATGCGAAGTTTCAAGGAATTTAAGACAAGATCACTTGCATTGGCTGAATAGGATTAAATTTAAAGACACAAAGTTCTGTAAATAACCTTCTTCAAATTCATTAATCAAGGACACAAAGTTCCTCCTTGGTTATACAAGATCGCTGTATTTGAAAAACCGGACAGTATGCAATCAGAGAGACTAACAAATTAGAGACAAAATGATCTTCACAATATTGAATAGAAAACACAGAGATAACAGAGATAGATAGACGATGAACGGAAAGCCCTTTTGTATTGATTTCTTTCTGATCTATTTACACTTTCAGAAAATATGCCAAGTTCTTCCTCCTTTTTCAAAATGGCGCAAAGAAGGCCATTATATAGCTTACAATTCGGTTACTCCTTGTAACCGTTTCTTTTAACTAGAGAATAGTTAAGGAATGCCAAACGCAATTTCTTAACTAATTACGTGGAATACGAAAGGAATAGGAAGAAGAGAAAAGAATGAAGAAGGAGACAGGTGGACAGTCACTGAGAAGGACCCACCGTCTTTAGAAACCGCTTCTTGAATTTCTTTAACGTCTCAGCCATGTCTTTGCCACGAGAGACACACCAGACGTTTCATCTTGAAGATGACAATGGATATCTTTGAAAACTGATGTAAACGGCGTCTTAAAAGCTTCGTCCTTCTGCCAGCTGTCCTTAAAATTTGATCTTCGCAACTTAAATTCAAATTTAGCACATTCGGGTTGAGCGGGAAAAACTAAGTATGAATTGCATTAGGTTCACTTGGGACATGTGAGACGCGAATGTGCGAAACACGAGGCTCGACCGATTCGGACGAAACAGGGAGAAGACGCACAAATACATTTTGGGACATTTGGGACGAAAATACGCGAAGGACGCGGTCCGGGCGAACCGGCCGAAAATGGAAGAGTTTGCATTTTTTAACTTTGGGACATTTGGGACAAAAAGTTCCGAAGGACGTGGTTCGGGCGAATCGGCCGAAAATGGAACAGAAGGCCCGTTTGGACTTGGGACATTTGAGACAAAAAGTTCCGGAATACGCAACTCGGCCGGTTCGGGCGAAATTGCAACAGAGCGCACTTTTGAAATTGGGACATTTGGGACAAGAAAGTGCGAAGTACGCGGTTCGGGCGGTTCGACCGAAATTGGAACATCTCGCACAGTAACTTCGGGACACTTGGGACAAAAACTTCCGACGGGCCCGAAAATAGGACAAATTCGGAGGTTTCGGCTGATCGGGGAACAAAATGCACTTTCGTACTTGGGACAGTTGGGACAAAAATGTCCGACAGACCCGAAATACTTATAGAATGACCAAAAACTTAGATTTTTTAGACTTCCAAGACTTTTTTCACACCACCAGCTCGACAGAAAAGACACTTAGACTCAAAATTTTGAAATTTTTTACTTTTGACAGAGTGGGAAATTTTGAGTGGACAACACATCATACATTTCAAGTGCGATTGCTAGTTTATGCAAATACAATTTAACCGTAATTCATGTTGGGTGCTTTATTAGTGGAAAACCACTTTTCACATCTACACAATGGAAAACAATTTTCATTAAAATCTTGACTGACTTTCCGGAATCGTGTATTAAGAAAATAAAAATAAAAAGATTGTGATATATTTATTTGAGGCGGGCACAACTTAAATTTGTTTTTAAAAAAAAAATCAGTGTAACAAAGCCAAGAAAAAGAAAGCCGGGCCTTTTCAAGGCACATGTACCAAATTCCTTTCATTCATCAATGGCATGAAGGAAGCAGATGTGTTGGAGCTAGGTAAGCCGAGTATCTATTCACAACAACAGACAGAAAGGAAAACATAGACATGACGGAGACGGGAAAATTCTTCAGCACAGAAACCACTTGGCTTCAGTCCCACGGCTCGCTGGACAAGACGCTATTCTTTACGACGGAGAGTCCTCCCGAAGGTCAGGGGATCGAATCTCGCTCACTGCTCTTGACGCCTGCGCAAAATTCCTCCGGGCCCTGCGAAATTACGCGTATATATTTACTCTTACCTGTTTAAATTTTGTTTTTTCCTTAAGTGATTTGGTAAATTCTATTTGGTAGTCGACTTTCTGTTTACATGCCGCGACCGAAAATTCATTTTTCGATTTTTTTTTACCCCCTTCTTTAATTTGTAATTATTTTCCTAGGTAACCTTTGCCTATGAATGCGTGTAATTTGTTTGGAATTTTTAAAACAATTTTAAATTCTTCGAAACTTCCGTTTAGGGATAAACAGCATCTCATTTCTTTGCTCCGGAATTGATCCAGTATCTTGTCCAATTATAACACTTCATTATTCTACCTGATTTTAACAATTTATTATTTTACGCAGTTTCAACAATTTGTTATGTCTGCTGGGGATTTGAAACTGGTGCTGCGCGTTCCACTTGAGCTCAGACCGTTCGATTCTTTAATTCTTTTGCAAAGAATAAATCTGCAAATCTATTCAGAAATTTCCAAACCTTTATTTGATTTCTTTTTTTTTGAAAAATCTTCCAAACTTTTGTTTGTATTGTTGCTGAATTCTATCCCAGCATTTATTCTAGGTGAGATTTAATATCAGAATTGAGGAATTAAAGTTTCAGATTGTGTTATACAACTTTGAGGTGGAATTCTAACTAATGGATAACCCTATGTGAGCTTTTGTTCTAATATTAGGGAACCGGGGTCAGATGGCATAAGATTGAGGCCAGTTACAGATTTTTTTACTTTTTAAAACTTGGTAAATTGGCATAGTGGGGTACCCTTCGGTTTAGATGTGGCAACGAAGGGGTATCTCTTCCATCAAGTGTCTTGGAACCACACGGCTTCGTCTATGCGGCGAGTTGGATGTGGTATTTTAATTTCATCCAATTTTAACACTTTATCATGTCTCATGGGGATATGATCTTTGGGCTACACTATGAAATGTCGATGGTAATACCATTTGAGCTCATGCAATACGGCAACTTACAATGCACGTTGTTGATGAATTCTAGCTTAACATTGACCCTAAGTGAAATTTAGTACTAAAATTATGGGTCAGAGTCCAGACTGTGTACAGTAAAGTGGAGCCTGAAGTCTACCTTACTGATGACTATAGGGGAGATTTAGTACAAGTATTTCAGTTTGGAGTTTAACTGCATAAAATCTAAGCATCTGTTAGAGATTGTTTTTCATTTTTGATATTTATTGGCAAATTTATTTGATGGTAATATTTGTCTTAGATGCAATGACTGCAAGATATCTCTTGAGATTGAAGTCACCTGGACTCACACCCGAGCTCATTTGTTCGGTGTACGCTACACCTGCGAATTGGATGCCCTTTTTAAACCAATTTTGACAATTAAGACGTCTCTTGAAGATTTGAACATGGGCTTCACTATGAAGAGCCTGGTGCTTTTACCACTTAGCCCATACCATCTTTTACTTACAAAATTGGCATAATTTGAATTGGAAAACCTAACACAATTTTGCTTGAAAAATGAATTTGCCTTATCTGGAAAATCTTCTAAACTTTTTTTGGAGATTTTTTTTTTCTCGTGTTGCATAATTGTACCTTTAGAATTGACCATAGGTGAGATTTAGCATTAGAATGTTGGTATTAGGTTTAGATTGCATAATGTGGAGGCTGAATTTTACCTTAGCTATGGTCCTATGTGAGATTTAGTACCAAAATAGGGAGTTGCAAGATTGCATAAAATTGAAGCATGGGGAACATCAAGCTTAGATTCTCACTGAGGGGTTACCTCTTTTGTCAAAGTCACCTGGGACTTACACACGGGCTTGCCTGTTGGGTATGCTACATCTAGTGTGTTGGATGTCGTACTTCACACAATTTCAACAATTAATCATGTTACGCAAAGCTTTGAAACTCAAGCTTTGCTATTAAAGTCCAGATGATTTTTCTACAGGAGTACATACCTTCTGAATACTTACAATTCACTCTTTTGCAAAACTTGAATTGGGCCTTGGCATAATATTTTCTAGAAAATCTTCCAAACCTTTATTTTACGTTGCCAAGATATGGATGCGGGTACGGGTACAGGTACGATACGCGGATACGTCAATTTAAAAAAATCCTTGGGTACGATACGTCTTGGACACGTCCGTACATATATATTAAAAAATTATATATATATATATATATATATATATATATATATATATATATATATATATATATATAGACTTCACATTTTCATTGACCATGTGGCTGCCATACATATGATATACGAATATCATGTCAACACGAATACAAACAAAACTTGAAAAATATACTAGGATCAAAGTTCAAATTTTCAAAACATATACAATATACTTAAGATTTTACATTTCATTGATCATGTGGCTACCATACATATGATATAGGAATATCATGTCAACATGAATACATATTACAAACAAATCTAGAATATATCATCTAAATTTTCCTCAAAATCAAGTTCTTGCATGCCCCTTGTGCTAGCTCCACTCTCATGAGCTCCACCATCCACTCCTTGTGAACTCCTTTGAATGTCATCTTCGCCATCAAATATTGAAAGTTGGGCAAGAGTGATTGCAGAGGCATCCAAGTTTGTTGTCTCTGGAAGAAGATCCCAAAGTTTGTGAGGCCATCTAACATACTCCTCAGACTTGTGTGACAAGAGGCGCAAATTGGAATGCACATATACCAGATCCTCAGCTTTTTTAGATGCCAACTTGTTTCGTTTAGCTGAGTGAATAAAGGTATAAGTACTCCAATTCCGCTCTGCGGAAGAATTACTACCCACATATTACAACAAAGTTAGAAAATTGAAATTCAAATTAGTAACATACTAAGAATGTGTGAGAAAAAATTCTACTAATTTAATAAAATTAAATTTTCAATGATTATAAATTTATAAAAAATTTAAATGTTATACCTATGAAAGAACTTTTATAGCAATAGGACGTAAGTACTTGGGATCATGGCCATGTACATGCCACCATGTGGTTGGGCTCAAGTTGCTCTTGTTGAAAAGAGCCTCAATCACTCCCATGTTGCCTTCTGAAGCTACAAACATGCCCATTTCATTTTGGACCAGACTGACTATAGATGGATTAGGAAAAAGTCTATTGAATGCTCTCCTGGTTCCATTTGCAACTTCAGAGTCAGAGAATGGTGCTTTCCTGTTAAGTAGCCCAAGTATGTCGGAGCTATAATACTTTGGGTTCAGTGCATAGGCAAGGAGATGTAATGGGGTGGTCATTTTATTCCACCTCTTCATGACCACACTCTTGACCTCATTGTAGAAGGTCTCTTTTGGATCTTGCTCTTTTGTTTGTATTACATCTCTGATACGTTCAAGTATAGAATCTATTCCATCATCTATCTCTCCCATGCATGGTGCATCAGTATCTACGGATTCGATCATGGAGAGAATGGGCTTTGTAAAACTGAGCAATTACTCAACCTTGCCCCACCAATCATCATCATGGACCCATGATTTTACCTTTGTAGCTTTCTCTATGTTTGACTGCTTCCACACTGTCCAAACATTGCTGATCACCATACTGCTGAAAGCCTCTCCCACCTTCACAAGTCGTCTCAAAACGAGCATGTGAAAGACAAATCTTGCTTTTGCAACCTTCAACAACTCCAACCTTGAGAATTTCCTGAATATGGCCTGTGACATATGATGGTATGTGATAAACATCTGAATGTCATTTGCCTCAGTGTAAATTTTCTCAATCGATGGGATTTTCCCAATCTTTTGGAGCATCAAATTAAGGGAGTGAACAACACAAGGGGTCCAAAAAATGTGCTCATATCTACCCTCTATAATCAATCCTGTTGCTTTACAATTTTTAGCATTGTCCGTGATGACTTGGACAACATTCTGGGGGCCCACCTACTCAATTGCCTCTATCAAAATGTCGGCAAAAAAATTGTGCATCTTTGACTTGCCCTTCACAGTTAATGGCTTTTAGGAACATGGCCCCTTTAGGGCATATTGCAACAACATTTATGAGGGGTCTATTTCTAGCATCTTTCCATCCATATGAAATGATGGAAACCCCTGTATCCTTCCATGATTCTTTGATTGGCTGCAAAGAGGTGTGAATGTGTTCCACTTCCTTTGCCAATAGTGTGGTTCGAACCTTTTCATAACTTGGGGATTTGTACCCTTGTGAAGCGTCATTGACAGACTTCACCATTTGATGCCAATATGGAGACCTCAATACATTAAAGGGCAACCCACATGCATAAATGCATCTAACAACCACCTCATCAACAATATCCCTCTTTTCATTATTAAATGCTCTTTCCAATGCTCTTTTTGGCCTTTTTTGTGAGCTCTCTAGACTCTCTTCATCAAAAGGGGAATCAAGTGGTTGACTTTGAGTTTGGATGAAAGGATGAGAAGTAGATTTAGGTGTGGGTGGTTGTGATGCAGACCTTCTTTGTAATGGAATTGTTCTAGATCTATTTCTTTCATATTGTTTATCAACTTCCTCTTGCTCTCTCAGGTACTCTGCCATTTTTTCATTTGATAGTTTAGGGCACTTCTTTATCCCCACACCTCCAACCCCAGTCAAATGGATTTTCAGCCGGCTATATGAGGATTTGTATCGAGTTTGACAACCATGAAATATCCAAATCTGACCCCCACCACCAACAAGGTTCTCTACCACTGTCACATGTCTCCAAAGAGGGGAATTAGGATCATGTTTCATAGGAACTGATGTGTTTTCAAAAGTTTCTTGGCCTTGCACTCCAATTGAAGCTGAACTTGATGCCATCCTAATTTGTTTTTGATCACCAAGATCACCATAACGGCGTGAGGTGAGAGCATACACAAAGTTAGGATGTTAAAAGAGTTAAAAACATTTTGCCTTTACGTAAATAATAATTAATAAATTAAATACAATGGCTTACTCATTTTTAAGTGATGTCATCCTAATTTGTTTTTGAACACCAAGATCACCATAAAGGTGCGAGGTGAGAGCATACACAGATTTAGGATGTTTAAAAAATTAAAACCATTTTGCCTTAACATAAATAAATTAGTTATGTCATCCTAATATGTTTTTGAACACCAAGATCACTATACAAGCACGAGGTGAGAGCATACACAGATTTAGGAAGCTAAAAAAATAAAAAAACAGATTTATTAACATTGAACAATGCGTTTAAAAATTAAAAAAAATGATTTTTACCAATTATTAAATTAAAAAACCCTAAACCATGCCATCTTAATCTGTTTTTGATCACCAAGATCACCATAAAGGTTCGAGGTGAGAGCATACACAGATTTAATGTGTTTAAACTCTAAACTTTTTAAAAAAATGCAACAAAATAAATTAAAAAAAAACATAAAAAAATAAAATAAAAGGATGAATTAAATAAAAAATACTTGTAGTGTAGATCCTTGTTGCCTTCAAACAAATGCTACCTCCAAGGACCAAATGTGATGTCTACTCTTTTAGTTTTGAATGAACAATAAATTTAAAACAATCTCTTCCTCTCAAGTCTCAACAATTGCTTCCTCTCCTTCTCCTTGCAATGGTGGACTCCAAACAAAACAAACAATGGCTGCCCTAAGCTCTTCAATCTCCTCCTCCTTGCAAAATCTCCTTCCAATCTTTGCCTCCTCTAAGCTCTTCAATTCCTCTTTGTCTCTTTGCTCATACACTCGCAAAAACCAACAATGAATTGTTTGTGTGATTTCAAATGAAGGGGTGAGTGCATTTTATAGCTTTTTGAAGTGTTTAGGGTTCAATATTTTATTCATTTAAATGTTAGGGTTCATTATTTTGCATTGACTAAGTCAAAAAAATAAATTTAATGCCTTTAAAGGCGTATTTCCCCTTGGGTTCGCCGCGGGTATGTCCGCGTACGTCACAGGTACATTTGGACGTACCCTTGGCGTACCCAAGAAGAACCCGGGCATACCTTTTGCGTATCAGTACCTGAACCTGTACGTATCTGTACCGGATACGTATCAGGCAGGGTACAGGGGCCTCTAGGAAGTATCTTGGTAACGTAGCCTTTATTTGTAAAAACAAAAGCATGTTATTTGAAAAATCTTCGAAACTTATATTTGAAATCAAAATTAAGTTTTCTGCACTGTTGCTAATTTCCAACTTAGCATTGACCCTAGACAAGATTTAGGATTGGATCCAGTTAGGGAATCAAGATCAGATTGTGCTTATATAACACAGAGGCTGAATTATGCCTCATCAATGATCCAACGTGTGATTTGGTACAAAATTAGGCAATTGCAGTTGTATTGCATAAAATTGAGGCCTCTGTTGCATTTTTTTTTTCCTTTTCATTTGTAAATTCCCCTTGTAGGGTAAACTTCAACCAGATGGCATGAACAAGGGATATCTCTTATGTCAAAGTCTCTTGTTAGTTCCACTTAGTGTTGTCCACTGGGGTATTGGACACCTAGAGTAAAATGTGATATTATACCCAATTCAACACTTAGCATGTCTCTTGGGGATATCAATCCAGGTATATGCTATGAAAACCGTGATGTTTTTATCCACTTGAGTTTGTACAATCTGACTACTTACAGTTCATTCTGTTGCAAAGATTGAATTTGTACAGTTTAATCTGGAAAATATTCCAATTTTTTTTTTGAAATGATTTTTTGGATTATTAAGAAAATCTTCTGAACTTCTATTTGAAAAAAATAAAATAAAATAACGCTGCATTGTTGCCGAATTCTTCTTCCTTTGCATTGATCTTAGGTGAAATAAGTACTAAAGTTACAGAGTTAGGGTCAGTTTGTGTTACATGACTTGGAGATTGAATTTCAATTTTAGTTGTGTTTATGCAAGTTGACAGCAAAGTTAGGGAATTGGAGTCAGATTATTTAAAATTGGGGTCCTCTGTTAAATATTCTTCATTTTCAATTGGTAAAATCCTCTTGTTGGAGAAACTTCCTAGGAATGACAGGTATCTGTTCGGTCAAAGTCACCTTAGACTTGCATGTAGCCTCGCCCATTGCGGGTTATGCTACTTCTTGAATGTTAGATGCAGTATTTTTAATTTTACCAAATTTTAACACTTTATTGTGTATTCTAGGGTTTTAAATTTGGGGCTTTGCTATGAAGCCTTGGTACTTTTATCATGTGAGCTCATCCCATTTGACTACTAGTTTTGCGAAGCTTGAATCTGCATAATTGTTGTTCGAAAATATTTCAAAATTTTATTTAATATAGTAAAACATAAGAAGATGAGTGTACTTAGTTTTTTTGGTGCTTTACAGGTTGATCTGAATTTTGAAACATGTCAAATAGGTTGTGACATGGGTTGAATGATGTTTTGTCTCTGAAGCGGAGCAAAAAAACCTTCCTCGACACTAGTGTCACAAACTAGACACTAGAATGAAATGCTTCTGTCCTACTCTATGTTAGTGTCTGGCATTTCTTGCACTTCTTTTTCATTATGGGTCACTTTGTCTTCATATTCTTTAATGGCTCATTGTACTTTCACTTGTTCCAGAATACTCATGTTTGCTCATGTAGTGATCAAACCCTAATTTTGTATACTAACACTCAAATAGATATCAGATAATAAAAGCAGGTGTGTGGTGGAGTTGGAATGCCCTTGGTGGTCAACCCTTGTGTTGATTCTAACCAAGTGTTGCACTACATTGCCCAAATGAGGGGCTCAAACTCCATGTAGTTCTCTTAGTGCTCTTGCAAGAGTGAATGCAAGTCTAGAGCGCCCTTCTCCTATGTTTTGCCCTTATGCCTCAACACCAATAGCTGGCTAACTAAGTATACTTCAGATGTACCCTTCATGAGTGTATTGAATAGAGAGTGCTAAATAGAGTGCTAGAATAGAGTGCTTGTAGATCGATATTCGCTAGAGTAAAACCCCTTGAACTACCCTTTGGTGTGTAGATACTTGATAGTGCTTGATTTGGCCTTGAGATGCTTTTGACTTGGCTTGGTCTGCTCTTAATCTGGTTTAGAGTGCTTCAAACTTGTATAGAGGTTGCTCCTAATGTTTGTTGATTTTGGGAAGATTAGGGAAGATTTGCCTAAGACGCTATGAGTATTTACTATATGTGCTCTTGATAATGCTAGGTGAGTAAATGAGTGTGTCTAACTTGCTTTTATACTGTTCCATGGGATGTGATTTTGCACTAAGGCCAACTAGGAAGTGGAAATAAGATAAACATAAAAAAATATGATCGTTAGCCCATTGCAGACAAAACCGTTGAACATGGACAAAACCGTACGGCGATTTTGTCCAAACTGGACGGTAATGTCCAAAGAGGTAGAATGTTGTAAGTGAAAACCTGAAGAAGTCTGACAGGAGATATAAGATGTTTATGAGCAATGAGGTTAGTCTTGTAGGTGTCAGAGCAGCAGAGTAGGAGAATATGAAGTATTTGCAAGCCTTAGGAGAGAGTGGAATAATGCATTTAAGTTTTGTTTGTGCGTGCAAGTCATGATTAAGAGATATAAGCCAAATCAATATTGTCAAGTACCTAATTACCAAATTTAGGTGTCTACATTTGTGCCCTTTCAAGCCAACAAATGAAATTTGCTAGCTTTGAAGAAAAACGTACTAGGGTGTGTAAACACACTTTGTCTTTGCTCGTTTGCTTGATTGTTTAAATGGCCAAAAAATGCCCCAAGAGAAGAAACTTCAACACAAGAGTGTAGTCAATGTTCATATAATGAAAACTGAAACTTCAATTATGAATATATTGGAATTGAATTTGAAATTTACAAAATAGAAAAGAGCAAGGAAGGAGTACACCTGTATGTGTAGGACCAACTCTGCCTTGCAGATGTAGAAGACCAATGCCCTCTTGTCAAGGCATGAAGAGATGGAGATTGTAGCAGCAGCCATGGAGAATTGGGGTTGATCAAATTCCCAATTAGAATAAGGTTGGGGGTGTGGTAGGCCCAACTAGAAATGCCAAGAGAGTTGAGGGATGTAGAAACCCTAACACATACAACTAGAAGAGTAATAATAAATGTAAACCAAGAGCCTTGGGGTGCACTAAGTCCAACACTTGAAGAATGGTGCACGTGGGCCCACAAATTGTAATGCCATAGGACATCGAGTGTCACTAAACCGTGATGTGCCTTTTCTAATAACCACACCATTGCAAATGGATCTACGTTTGTACTTCTCAAATGTCTTGAACTTCTTGAAATTGAAATAGTACATGTAAATTGATAAATCCATAACCTGTACTTGCCATAGTAATCATGCCCCTTACATTTTGCAATGAAATGCAGTGAATTTGTAAATAGAAGTAAACATGCCCCTTGTAATTTGCAATGAAATGCAGTGCATTTGTATTGTACCCTGTATTCCTGTAAGTGATTTCTTGTCTGAACCAATGTAAAATATGAACTATTATAAGAAACTCTATTTTCACATGTTGGAATTGAGTTGGACAGAACCGTCAATGTGTAGGACAACTACCATACCACGGTTATGCCCAACTGTATGGTATTGTTCTTGTGTAGAAACTGCACCTATTTCTATTTGTAACCCTATAAATTTGTTCTTGTAACCTGTTCCTGTGTTTTCTATATGTTGTAATTCTATCTGTGTGCTTGATTTACATTGATGTTTTATGTGACCCCACTGAATTCCCCCTCTTTTGAGGTGAGGGAGATAGATTGTAGATTGTTCATCTCAAAAGAATTGAAGTGTTTCCATGTCAGATATAGCAGATAATCATCATTAGAACACATATAGGAGGTGGGTAGATGGCCACATTTGTAAAATCATCCCTGAATAGAGAGTGCATGATATCCATCACGGGACATAGAGATAACAAACACACCAAGCATAAAGATCATGCACAAATTCATGCATGATGTCATAGATAAAGGTCAAATGGTTGCATACAAGGGACACACAATTGTTGCACACTCACAATAGGTCCAAGGGCTGAACAAATCAAAATAGGCGCAAACATAAAGGACACTAAAGTGTCGCACACACATAAATAGGCCAAGGGTCATACATATTGACAAGCAATAAGCAATCCAATGTGCAAAGAAGATATAAATAATGGCCAATAGGCACATAAAACAAGATATACTAGTCCTATATAGTCTACATGTGTTAGTCCCAAAAATCCTGATAATAACATATATCACAATGTATAATATGAACACAACTAGGATATGTGAAGTAGAAATGGAGAGAGTTGTGTAATAAATAAAACAATAATACTTGATAGTGTAGAAGATGCCCCTAGATTAGCAAGGGCACTGGGCGAAGGGCAAGTCCAACATCTGAAATCATGTAGAGTTGTGTATCCTGCATCATGCTCATATACCTCATGAAATATGCGTGTATAGAAAATAGAATATGCTATCTATCAAATCATGTGACAAACAACATATGTAAAGTAGAAACTAGTAACTCAAGCTATGCTTAGGTCCTAATTTTATATTATTAGAATATTTGAATGTTTTTGGATTTTTGAAATATTTTGATGTTTTGTGTTTGTATTTGTTTGAAAATATTCGCAAGTGTGCTGTCCGATGACAAAGTCACACGGAAGAGGGGAATCAAGAAATGTGTTTGAGTGCACATGATAGTCCGGAATGGCATTATGTGTTGTATCATCAAAATGTCTTGATATAGGCGAATGTGTAGAATGGACCATTGGAGGATGCACATGCCTTGATGGAGTATTTGTGTGAGATAGGAGGTTGTGTCACTTTAAGTTTGGGTTATAGGACTCATTGATTCCATTGTAATGCTCTAGGAGAAGCCATGGACTTAGATTTACGTGATTTCGATTGCGGCTCATGTCAACGAGGTGATAGTATATGGGTGCTTATCACTTGATTGGGAAGTGGAAGTGTTTGAACAGATAGGGCGAGTATAGGTCGTGTGACCACTTGCGCAAAAGGAGTAGGGTTAGGAATAACAACCATAAGTGACAAAGGAGACTCATAAGGAATTCCATGAATTTTGACAGCTTCGTTACAATAGATATATTTGACACAATTATGCACAATATAAGCAATAACACCTAGTAGCTTATGAAAGCCAAGGGATGTCTTCTTGAGTAACATGTCACATGTCCCAATGTTTTGAAGAACCAAGAAAGGTGTAGATAGGCTAGCTGCCCCCACTTGAAGGGGTGACATAATATGTCCAATAAATCTGCAATGTAACTGGAGGTGATGAAGTGAGTTGTAAATGTTGCTGCATTGTATCCCAAAGATTGTATTGCAATGTCATAGTACATAGATTGTCATGTGAAGGTAATTGGCCATTGTCAACCTTAACACTGCGGATAGGCAATACTTTGATTAATATAAGCTCAAAATGACACGCTAGCTGCATGCAACGATATTCAGAACATCATCCATGATTTACATTAACTCATCTAGAATGTGATAGTAGGTTGTGGAGGTGAATAAGTAGTGATAGTTCCAATAATGGCGATCTGCTGGATGGCTATAAGAAGTTGGTGGAGAAGGACATGTGCGAAGTGGGTTGTATGCATGATGAACCTCAGGTACATAGATTGCCTTTGGGCTTTGTTGTATGTTGAGGTAATGGGTCAGTTGAAGATTTTAAGCTTTGCATTCTCATTGACTATGGTGGTCTAGACTCCTCTTGATTGGTTTCAAATTCAATACATTTTGATTATCACATGAGATCTTGAATGACATATTGTAGCTTGAAGCAACAATTTGTAGAATGAAAAATACATTGGTGATAGTCATACTATGCATTAACACTGAATGATTTGGATTGAGGCTTGCTCGCATCAACCTCCATATGTGGAGGGAGAGACATGAGGTTACACTCAAGTAATTGCTTGAGTAAAACATGCAGCGGTGAAGGTAGTCGTGCGAATGGCCTTCTTGGAGGGGCCTATAATTGAAGCTTCATTGGTGGAGATATAGCATTGACCATTATCTTTGCTTCATTTTTTGTTGTTAGATTTAGATTTAAAACCTTGTTTACCTTGAAACTTAGTATTAGGTGCAAATTGTACATTGGGCACATATTTAAGCTTGTCCATTGCTAATAGCCTCACTTCTTAGTCGTTAAGGGTATGACATAATTCATCGAAAGATCGAAAGTTCGAAAACATGATAGACCCTTGCAAGGGAGCAAGTAAACTGTGTGAATAGATCCTGAAGCTCATTATCCACAAGTGAATTATTCATCTTAGTAAGCATCTTGTATCGTAACACATAGGCACAAGTAGGCTCATTAGACTCTTGTTTAAGTTTTGATATTTACGTATAGGAGACTTTCTCATCAATATTGATTGAGAAGTGTGCTAAGAATTGGTCGGCCAATGGATTGAAGGATGTAACAAATTGAATAGGGAGGTCATAGAACCATTATAGGGCATAATCTTTGAGACTTCATGGTAATAGCTTGGTAACTCGCTTATCATTGTGAGCATAATCGAGACATGTTGCGTGAAAGGAGCGAAGATTTGTTTTGAATCTCCTTTGGAAGCTTAGGATCGACATAACATAGGTAAAGGATAGGAAGCCACCTCAGGTGCTAATGGATTATGAAGTAAAGCATGTGAATCCATGGTTTGAAAGTTCCTAGACCCACCATGCTTTGACTGCAACACCTTAGCCTGTAGATAATGAATGGTTTACATGAGGGAACATGCAACATATGAGGTATGTATGAGTCCATGCGTGTGCACAAGAGTTGATTTAAAAGTAGTAGTAGAAGGAATAGATGTAGGAATTTGTTGACTAACTAGAGGTGCCCCCATACCAAGGGTAGATGTAAGCACAATAGATGTAGGGTTGGGAGCTTGAAAAGGAACTTACGCACATGAGATGTAGGTGGAATAGATGTAGATGTCTTCTTGACTTCATCTCTAACCATGTATAATAAAGAGTTGACTATATCTAGGTTATGATTAAGAAAGTATGAAAATCCACGCTCACCTGCTTCATTAAAGACATGAGAGTCATGATTGTGGTTTATATTAACTTGATCAACTTCTCCCGAAAGGGCTTAGTGGTGATGGTCATGATGGATTTGTAAAGAGGGTGTTTGATCACTTGATGATTGCATTGGTTACGGGGGATAATCAAAGTGTCTTGACGAATTTCAATATTGAACTTGACAATACTTATAGGGCGCATCATCGGCTAGGATACTGTACTCATGTCCCTCGTGGATAAATGTAACGCGTCTATGTAATGTAGAGGGTACAATTGTCATATTGTGGATCTGTGGTCTGCTTACTAAAAGTTTGTAACTTAAAGGAGAATCCAAAATGTGAAATGTAGTAGGCATTGCTTTAGGTCCAAAGATATGTCTAATGTGATTGTGCCCATTGTGCATTGAGGAGTATTGTCAAAGCTCTTGGCAATAATAGTTGATCGTTGAACATACCTCATAGAGATGCCCATTTGTTGGAGTAAGGAATGAGGACATATATTCACTGCGAGCCGCCATCAACTAAAACCCTCTTGATTATGAATTTTCGGATAAGAACTGTTGTAAGCAATGGTTGATATAAGGCCCCACTATCTATAGAAGGTAAATCAGTGTGATCAAAGATGATAACATGAAATATCCCTTATAGGACAACTCTATAAAATTATGGTTTTTCCTTGAAACCCTAATGACAAAAACCAATAATCTGATTTTCCTTCAATAAACCCTTATGAGAAAACAACAAGAAACTCATTTCTTCACTTTATTAGTACCAAATCAACACTTTAAAATGCCCTTGCTTTAGAGACTTTTGGAAAATACTCTAGATATGTGGATTTGATGGAAAATCAAATTTACATCCGAAACTGAATTTTTTCTTTTTATTTTCAGACTGGAAATAAATTAAAAGTACAACTGACCGTATGGGTAAAAATATAGCAAATGAATGGCTCCAGTTGATTGCAAATGATGCCCTAGGGTAGATCATGACTTGGTGCAAACCCTAACACCCACTGCACCTCAAATTACAGCTATAATGGCTTCTAAAGGGGGTCGTCCATCTCCTCAAGGTGTTCGCCTAGCCCTAGGAGGCTTTCAAAATTCTCCAATAGCCCACCCAAATGAAGTCCCAACTGATTGGTGTGTCCTAACTGTCAAATCTTTGAAAACTGCCTTGAAGTGTGCCCTAGTTGCTAAATCAGATATGAAAATGAAGATCCTTGATTGAAGCACAAATGTAACCCCTGTAATGGAGTCACCTCTAAAGATTTAGAAGGTTTTTGTTCTTGAATCTGCAGATTAGGAGGGTTTTCATCATCTAACCTTGTTGCAATGGAGGGTTTTCATCCTCTATAGCTAAAAGTAGAAGCTAGAGTGCTCAACTCATAAAAATCAAAATGATAGATGTATATTTCTTCCCACAAATGAACCCCTCCATCTTCTTTTATACTTTTTCCCCGTCCCAATCTCCAAAGTGGGGTGCTCAAGTCGGGGAATTTCACTTTATCTTATAAAGCGACTTTTTAAATTTCTAATTAAGTGTTAACTTACTTAAAATAGAAAAGTCCCCTTTATTTTAAAATTGAAACATTAGTTGCCGATATAAAGTTATTTTTTGGCTAACTTAGTCTCACTAGTACCACGTTTCCCTTCTCTTCATCCCCTTAGCTTGTGGGAAACCACATAATAGGCTAAGGGTCTTCATTCAACACTGATCTTGAGAACAATCCTCCCCTCTCGAAATTGCTTGCCCCCAAGCATTTGCAAGCTAGGATGCTGCAAAATAGTTGCTGTAATATCCCCTTTTGGGATATTATCCAAATATGCAATTTAATTTATTGAATTGACTCTAGAAGGACTAAACACTCCTAGTTCGACCTCAAATAATCCAATGTTAGCTTCAATACAACCCAAATGGGGTTGGAGTGAGCCAAGGTGGTGGATTAGATGGGAGAACCAGTTAGGAAATTAATCTCTTCAAATCTGAAATTAATTACAGCAGTAATTAATTAATAAATGCACTAAACTGCTGAAAACTTAAAAAATTAATAACTCCTTCACCACCCAATATTTTTCTATGAAACCAATGCCAAAATATTCTTCATATTCTTAGCTTTCCAACAAGCTATAGAACACAATTTTTGGATAAGTAGAAGGCATGCAAATCAACCCACGAAATCTGAAACTGTGTAGATGAAACCCTGACACATAATAATTAAATATTGCTCATAGACAACTAAAACTTTGAAAATTCATAACTTGCTCAATACTTGGTCTTTTGCCATGAAATAAAGTGTAGATTAATCTATAATTCAAGAGCTTTCAAAAGAATTTAATTTGAATTTTTAGACCACTGAAAACCCACCAAATAGCCCCCAAAATCTCCAAACTAGTCTCTAGGGTTGGAGTGAATGGCATAAATTATTATCAGCGCTTTCTATGCTTCAAATACCCTCCAAATAACAGTCCTACACTTGGAAAATTATGCCAACATAGATCAGATTATATTTTAATTTGTTCACCCTCAAAACATGCCAAAACATGACCCAACACAAGTCGCCATAGCTGGAATTAATTGCAGCATTAAAAATCAGATCATAGAACACTCAAACTCTTCAACATTCATCAACAACATGCATATTTTACTCTAAATAAATGCACCAATCTTCTAATGGAGAAATAACGCACAAAGCACACATCAACACTAGAGAACTCAAGGAATGTAACAAGTGAGTCTTCAATATCTTCAACAAAGGCTTCAAATGAAACTTACAATGAAAGAGATAGAGCTAGGGCATACATTCCATGGGCATACATCCCATTACTCCAAGCATGGAGTGAAAATCAAATGATCAATCCAACATGACCCTCACAATGATCCTAAGCTCTCCTTTTATAAACAAGGAGACACAAAATTCGAAATCTCTAGGAGAGGGAAATCATTAAATAAAAATAGTTTATCCTCCCTAGGTATGGCGTCCCCTTTCTAAGGGTGATTTTAATATTAAAAGCCATCCAAAAGCTATTTAATTAATTCCTTTTTTAATTTTGCATTTGTGGGAATTAAATTAAATAAATTACATAATTAAATAATTAAATAATTATTGCTTTATAATGTCAAATGATAAAAATACTCTCCAGGAAATAATATTTAATTATTTAATATAATTTTCCCCTTGCAACATCCCAAAGCCCATGGGGAAAGATAGGCTAAGGGTCTTCAAAAATGGGGACATTACAATTGCCCTTTCCCATGTAGCATCTTCAATGGGTAGATCCTTACAATGAACCAAGTACTCCATGATGCTTCTGTTCCTCAACTTTCTTTCTTTGACCTCTATGATAGAATTTAGAATCAAAATCAACTTGCCCTCATCATCCAAATGTGGTAATTCTGCAGGAGTTATACGCTCTCATCGTGCCTTTTTGAGGCACAAAACATGAAACACATTGTGTATTTGGCTATGCTCTGACAGCTCTAACTTATAAACAACCTCTCCAACTCTCCTTTGAACTCTGTAAGGACCATTAAAGCAAGGTTTGAGCGTCTCTGCCACACTTTGTTTGAGGGAAGATTGCCTATAGGTTTGCAATCTCAAAAATACCATACCTCCCACGTCAAAAGTCCTCTCCAAATGGTGCTGGTCTGCGTACAACTTCTGCTGATTTTGGGCACGTTTGAGGTTCTCCTTGAGCACCTCCAATACATCTTGACTTTACTGTACCAAATCCTTGGCCCTAGGCACTCTACTATCCGTCATGACTAAATCCACAAAAGAAAGTACATCATACCCATACAAAGTTCTAAAAGGAGACATACCAATGGACATGTGGTATGGTGTACTGTAGCAATGCTCACCCATGTACAATCACTTGATCCAAGCTGATTGTTGCCCTATAACATTGTTCCTTAGGAGTCAACATTATGCCAATCAAACGGAAGAGCTCTTGCCAAAACAAGCTCAAGAACCTGGTGTCCCTATCACTTACAATGTTTTTAGGCAGCCCATGAAGTTTAAAAATTTCCTCGAAAAAGGTATCAACCACTAGAGGTGCATTGTACTGGGCTGGAATGCAAAAAGTTGAGCATATTTGGTGAGTTTATCAATCACCACATACATACAACTCTTATCTTGAACCATGGGAAGTCCAATGATGAAATCCATGGAGATAATTTTCCATTTTTGAGTAGGAATGGGTAAGAGCTACAAAATACCAGCTGGAAAAACTTGCTCAAACTTATTTTGTTGGCAAGTAAGGTACTCCTGGATGTATTGAAGGACCTCTCCCTTGAGTCCCTTTCAAAAGAATCTTTCCTTTGCTTGTATGTCTCAAAATACACCGGATGACCAGCCAATGGTGTATCATGAACAACTCTCAATATCTTATATTTCATCTTTAGACTTAGGGGTCAAAAGGATCTTATTCTTGTAGAAAATAATGTTGACGTAAGTGTGAACACACGAACTCGGTTTAGGAATATTTTTCTAACCAGTTTTGTTTTGTGGATTCACACTAATAAGCTACATTTGGGAGTAACTAGCTTAGTTGGCTTATCTCCTATTTTTATGTGAGTTGTTTTCTTACTCACGTACGCATTTGGGGATTAGTTGTTAAGGAATGCTCTTCTCCTTGATTTATGAAGATATCTCTATCTCCCATTATAGACTATCCCACCTATATATAAGGTGTTGATAATCATGTTGAAAGGCTATTTAAACTACTGTTCCCAGATATGAACATAGTAAGATTTATTGAATAGTAAATTATTTTTTTGTGAGTGTGCAATAATATGTGCTCTCTTGTGTTTTTGCAACTTGTATTTTTTGAGTTTTATGGTTGTGTGCTAGATTCAACCTGCTAAGATCTGGCTTTCACCTCTCTCATGGTATCAGACCTGTTTGTTGAAGGGAACTTAGGTCTCAACCTCTCAGTTTTCTTTGATAAGCAATTTTGTTGTAGTTGTGGAGATCTTTGTTTGCACATTGCATGTGGGCTACATTTGATGCTCTTTGTTTCTTTCATGATCATAAGATTAATTTGTAGATTAGGGTTTTTTGTTGAATAAACCTGCATTAGCAAGGTTTTTGAAAGGCTTGGTTTTTTCCCAACTTAACCCCATCTCGCTTAGCTCCTGGCCCTTGTATCTCTGCCATCTTCCCAGCTCATCGAGTTCCTTGCCTAGCTCTTTGTTGACTCCGCCCAACTCAAACTGTCTTGATCCTTGACCTAGCTCGGTGGTTTGGGAAACTTTACGGCTTGGTATCCATTTTCCTCTGCTCGGATCGAGCTAGTCCTCTAGCTCGGCATGCTTCTACACAACTCGGCTGCATCATTCATCTGGTTCCTACTTTGCGGCTCGATCTCAACTTGAATCAATCTCAACTCAGTTTGATTTTCCCCTACTTGGCCTCGATTTCAGCTCCTAGAACTCAACTTGTCCGACTCCTTCTCTCACCTGGTGCGTTCCCCCTTCTCGGCTGAGTAGATTACTGTTCTTTTTGGCTTGATCCTTCAAGTCAGAGCCCGACTCGGTTGTGGTACTCCAACCTCCTCACCCTTGGTTATCTTAGCTCGTCGGCGGTTGGCGGTATCTAGGTGGTGACTCGGCAGTGAGTCTGTCCATCTAGGCCCTGGTTTTTCCCTGCATGACGATGTGGTGAAGGTTGGGTGATAACTTGGTGGTTAGACGGTGGTTGGTCGACTGGACCCTCCCCATTTAACTTGACCCTAGTTCTTCTAGCTCGGCTCAGCCGCATCTCAACACACTGACTCAGGTTTTGGCTAGGCATCAACTCATTTGTCTCTTGGACGATTAGGGTTTTAACCGTAATTAAACCTCTTTTTTTTAGTTTCCAAATTCAGAAAAAATATAAAAATAATATTTCACAAAGCCGTGTATATGGAGTAAGTGTGGCACATTGGTTAAGATTGTGGAATGGCACATTAGAGGTGTTGGCGAGAAAATTTTTCGGGTGGACAAACTTGTGGATTTCTTGCCAACGCTTTGGGAATCTAAGTCCCTCTACTTAACCGGTGCAGTTGCTGTATGTGCATGCGCGAGAAAGTGTGGATTTCTGTGGTGGTCTTTCGACCGGGGATCCAACAGGGGCACTCCACTGACCCTGTGGCAAAGCTAGCAATCTCTTGCTAGGGAAGACTTTGTCTGGAAGTGGGAAAGGGAGCGAGAATTGATGTAGGAGAACCAATGTTGCAAGTAGAAAATCAGAGGCTTGCGCACACCAGTCAGAAGTTTCATCACATGCACTTGAATTTCAGAAGAAAACAAATCTGCAAAACAGCAACAAGACCAAATAGAGCTTAATGAGCACAAAGTACCAATAAACTCCTCAATCAAAGAGGCTAAAATTCCTTCTTCCTTTATTGAAGCTCAAACAGAATTTGTACATAGTGTGGGAATAGAAGAAATTGAGAAGGGGGGGAAAATAGAAGAATTTGGCTATCTCCTTTGTTCTCTCAATACACTCTTGAGTTTACAAATCAATTACCAACCATTTGCAATGGGAATGGTGTTACAATTTATAGAATGAGAGGTGACTTATTGTCTTCCTCATGACCCTCCATATGCCTTAATATGACTTAAGACTGTTCATATTCCACTTTAAATATTTAAGTCCTTTTTATAATAGCAAGGCGACTTAATTTACATTATGTTTCTAAATTCACTTTTAAGTGACTTAAAGGCATATCAAAAAGTGCAAACCCCAATGAAGAATTAGAACATTTGAAAGCGAGAGAAAGTTGGGGGGAGGAGGAGAGAGAAAGAGAGAGAAGAAGAAGAGTAGATGTCGCCCGATGAAGTCCATTGATCCTTGTTGATGCAAAGCTCCAAATGCAGTGAAACTCTGAATCTTCGAACTCCTTGCACACTGTGAAACTCCTTCAAATTAGCTCCCGAACGCTCACCCAGTTGAATGAACTAAGGTGGATCTCGAATTCCCTGTGAAAAATGGCTAGGATGCTCCCGAACAATGATGTCCCCTTGAATGATTAGCCTTGTACATCCCATTGTGCCAAAACTTCTCTTTGAGTGTAACTTACTATTTTTAGTAAGTGTGAAAAAAGTAACTCCCTCGATCCTTAGTTGAGTGTTGTGACCTTGATTCCCCTTTCTCCTTGCGTTCCTCACTTCTTTGGATCAAATTTCTATTTTTAGCAGGTGTTCGAGGGCCCACTTACTATTTTTAGTAAGTGCCAAAAATTTCCGTTTCGGTGAATTCTCAGCTATAGTGCACCTCTGATATTTTCGTCTCCTTCGCAGGTTCTTCTGTTAATGACTTTCCTGAAATAGTAGTTCCTATGTAGTAGACCTGCTATTTTTAGAAAGTTGGCCTCTGGGAGTTGGATTGACGTGGAACGAAGTTTTTTGATATGGGTTTTTGCCCAATATCATCCCTTTGAAATTTCAGGCCCGCCCGCTTATAAATCCAGGAGATTTTAAAGTTTTAATTTTCGGACCTGGCAGTGCTTTTGGGTACGGCAACCATTAATGGACCTCAAAATTGCAGGTCTGGGTTTCTCCTCCGTTTGCGAAGAAATTATATTTTTGATGTGGGTTTTTTCTTCTGGTGCTTCACGTGCAATCTTACTTCGATTCGGTAACCGGTTTGACGGGAAATCCCACTTCTTTCTTCGTTGAGCCAGAAAGGAGATTTCTTTGTTGTGGATGCTCTGTCGCACATGGGGGGACTTTGAAGGTGTCTTCTTGATGGTCTTGGATAGAGGAATGAACAACAATAAACGGTTCATTGATTCATGCACTAGTTTGCAAGCTTTGTTTAGATTTCCATTTTTTAGCTATGGGGATTTTGTTGTTCTCTTCTTTGTTGTTCTTCGTTTCTCCTTAGCTTGATGAGGATTCCTTTTGAGACCTGTGCATCACCATGGGAAAGGTATTTCAGTTCCTTTTTTGATCTGGTATGAGCATTTGCAATGGCGGAGTGATGGTAGAATGTTGCAGAGGAAGAATGAAGATTGTCTGTGCACGGGATTGGAAGTAGCTGGAAGCATTGAGCGGCAGTTAGATTTTTTGAATTTTTTGAAATCATGGAAGGAGAAGCTTGGGCGCATTTTTCATTACTTGATGTCCTTGACCTCAGGGACGTGAGGGACATCAAATTCCACGGTGGTCAAGAGGACGACACGTGGCGGCGATCCGACGACAGGGAACGAAGGTGGAAAAAGTTGTTTTAAAGCACTTGGTGCTGGAAATTGGTCACATGGGTGTCCAAATGACTCCCTATGGGGGCTGGGCGCATTTTTCCATGTCTAATGTCCCCCACCTCAGGTACATAAGGGACATCAGTTTACAGGTGGTCCTGGAGGTGACACGTGGCGCCCGATCCAACGACAGGGAATGGATGCTCCAAAAATGCACTTGGGGGCTGAAACTCGGTCACGTGGGTGTCCAAATGACTCCCCATAGGGGCTGGGTGCATTTTTCAAGGTTTGATGTCCCCCACCTCAGGTGTATAAGGGACATCAGTTTCCACGGTGGTCCTGGAGCTGACACGTGGCGCCCGATCCAACGACAGGGGATGAATGCTCCAAGAATGCACCTAGGGGCTGAACTGTCAAGTCTGAAGGTCATATGAGGGCGCCAGAGGTCACATGGGGGCTGGGCGCATTTTCCAAGGGCTGGTGTACCTGACCTCAGGGACGTCGGGGACATGAAATCCCGCCAGGCTCTTGGTGCTGACACGTGTCCTCTCGAAAAAATGACTAAGTCCCGAACTGCCTTTGAGAGGGTAACTTGGAATGCAGATAACTTGAGCTCCCGGTGGAATTTCTTGGTGAAATTTTATATGATCCTGACTGGAAATGGTATTTTGAATCCAATGATGTGGGTCTCATGTCTTAATTCGACCATATGATCCCTGAAAAATCGGAGTTTTGATCTGGGACTCCATTTGTGCCTGAGAAAAACTGCCTGCCATTCATATGCGCCAAGGTGTTGTGAAAAATATTATTTCACCATAATGTAGGTCTTGGAATACTATTTCCAACGATGTTTTGTTCTACTTCTAACTCCATCCGGAGCTCTCAGAATCTTCTTTGGAAGCCCAACAACTGTTTTAGGCCTATGAACTGCCTAGGCTTGTGAACCTTGTTTTCACTCAGAATGCTTCAAGTATTTCAAAACTTCCCAAAGCCTTCCAAAATAATTTCCATGATGTTCTAATGTCCTCAATTCATGTCCATGTTTATTTTTCTCTTCTGTTCCACTCCAGGGGGTTGAATCCAGTCCTGGGAAGGCCAGCGATAGCCCTTCCCAATACTACCAGAAGATAGCATCTTTTTAGAACTCCCTAAAATCACCTAGGGGGAATGAATGGAATTTCCTAAATCACCTAGGGGATCAATTTGACATCAAATAGAGGGTGAACAGACTAATGGATTTGGCTTGGGGTTCCTGGGAATGATAAAACATGAAAATTTCGACATCTGGGTATAGTTGTCGTGCTCGGAAATTGTCAATTTCCTTGTTGCACATTTTCACGACAATAAGAGGTTAGAGGTTCGACTTTACATCGGGTATTCAACCTGATGTGTCATCAGCTTGCGAGATTGAGCTACTCTTTGCTGACTCGTCCCTAGCTCGCAGAGCTAGACTCCAAACACAATATTTTTGGAGGTATATTTTTTCAAAGAGATAATTTTTCAAAATTTTTAACAGAGGCTTATAATTAGAGCTTGAAAATATTTTATCGGAAACGTAAATTTTTTTGGGGGCACATTTTATTCCATTATTGTTTTTGGTGGGGGGGGAGTAGCATTTTTTCTGACCATCGTGTCAAAGAGTGCGACGTCTTCTTATATGCCCACAAACATAATGGATCTTCGTTTGTTCAAACCATTAAATTCGACAAAATATTATGTATGAAAGCCAAAAATGGAACAATTGCTCAAATCATGGGGTCTCCGACACGTGTTTGAAGATTTAGTACTAACCTTCCCTAGTGAAAAACACAAGTATGGTTACGCATGCAAGCAAGACGAAGCTTTGGGGCTCATTTCTCTCAATGTCGCAGACAATTTACAGTTCCACATTTCAACCGCCAAATCTCCAAAAGAGTTATGGGAGAAATTTGAAAGCTTGTTTGGCAAGATAAACGAGTTCAAAATTATTCCAATTAGAAATGGAGTTTACATCTTGTTCACTTTTAGATTTTCCTTCCATAGAAGATTTTTTGACAAAATTTAAGGAACTCAGAAGTATTAAAAGATGGTGGTAGAGACAAAAAGGATGATGAATGTATTTTTCTTATTCTGTCAAAGTTGAAAGGTCCATTTTCTGTATTTACTTCTACTTTCTTTTCCACCATGGATGCTCTAGGAGATCAATTTAAAATGCCTTCATTTGAAGTATTTTGTGATAGGTTATCTCGTGAAAAATCAAAATTAATGTCACTTGATGCCTTGCCAAACTCAAATCAAGCAGTAGCAAATTCTCTTAAGAGTAAAGGGAAACCTAAGTAGAAATCAGGACCTAAAATTGCAGAATCCGCAAAATCATCTCCTACCATCATTGATACTTCTAAAACTTTGGATGCTCCTAAGTCTTCTAGTCCTGGTAAAGGGAAAAAACCTGTCAAAAGGAAGGTGTATGATCCATGCCCTTATTGTAGTAAGACAAATTATCTAGAGTCTAGATGTTTTGTAAGAATTGAAGCAGTGGAAAAGATATTGAAACAACACAAGCTTTCTATTCCACCACCTTCATCCTCTTCCAACGTTGGTAACGGGAAAACTCTATCTACACGGGCCTTCTCTCCATTGAAGGATAAGTGGGTTTTTGATTCTGGTGCTACACATCATATAACTCATTTTGGTAATTTATTGAGTACAGAATCTTCTTGCAACACTTCTCAAATTATGGTGGTGCTTCACTTGATGTTGTGGGTTTTGGCACTGTTAATATGCCCAATGGGTGTATACATGATGTTCTTTATGTTCCCCGCATTTCTAACAATTTGTCAGTATATCAAATCTATAATTCTGGTGATGGTAAAACTATTGAATTTTCACTAGATAAAATTGTAATAAGGGAATTGAATGATCCTGATGATATTGTAGCTATAGGTGTTGTGGATTCTAATTCTTGTTTGTATCTCTTTGATAAGTTCAAGATTTTTGTAGGATCTTCTTTGATTGCTCACTCAAATTTTGTGAGTAAATTATAGCATGAGAAGTTTGGTCAACTCAATTACAGATATTTGTAACAACTATTTCTCAGAACATAGTAACTGGTCTACCTAAGATTTCTTCTTCAGATGGTGTCTATCTAGGTTGTATGCTTGGTAAGCAACACTAAGATCCCTTTCCAAAGGGACTTGCCACACGAGCAAAAGCTTCTCTTGAGTTAGTACATAGTGATATTATGACTTTTCCTACACGGTCATTTTTTGGTGCTAAGTATGTGCTAACATTTATTGATGGTTTCACTAGAAGAATTTGGGTGTAATTTTTGAAATATAAAAGTGATGTATTTGATAATTTCAAGGCTTTTATGGCCTTTGTTGAAACACAGTCAAGTTTGTTACTTAAAAAGCTCCACATTGATAATGGGGGAGACACAATATGCTCTAGAAATCCTAGAGGAAGTGCAGACTGTATCTGGAGCATACGGTGTGTTTGTTTTCCGCGTTCATGCAGACTGTATCTAGAGCATACGGTGTTTGTTTTCCGACGGTACCTTGAACGCAAAAAACAGACACCGTATGCTCCAGATACAGTCTGCGCAAGAACAGGAGTTCGCAGGATGAAGCCAGGGTACAGGAGGGTGTTTTCGACAAATGACACTATTCGACTTAGCACTGTGTCGAGGTTGGAGGCCGTGCAACAAAGGGGAAGTCTATAGGAGGTGTAAAGCAGGGAAGCTATGCTGGAACACTGATCAAGCTTTCCAAGACCAATCTGGATTCTATTGGACCGATTGGAAATGAGTTCGTGGTGGACCATAAACTTCATTTTAGTATTATAAGTTCTTATTCTGTACTTATGATCGGAAATTTATAATGAATCGGTTCGTCAATTAATGAACCCAGATATGTAGGCAATCACCGAACTCCGTTAACAACTTGGGTGCAATGTCTATTAATATTTGCATTGCAATTTCTTTAAGTTGATTTTATTTTCGGCGTTATATTCGGCATCAAAATAATTTGCCTATAAGGATCCATTGGTTGAGAATTTTTTTGACCAGTTTAGGGATCACTAATTGATTTTGACCAAGCGTTGTATGATAATACTTAAATGATGGGCTCAAACTCCATGTAGTTCTCCTAGTGCTCATGCAAGAGTGAATGCAAGTCTAGAGTGCCCTTCCCTTATGCTTTTCCCTTGTGCCTTAACATCAATAGTGGGATAACTAAGTACACTTTAGATGTACCCTTCATGAGTGCTGAATAGAGTGCTAAAATAGAGTGCGCTTGTAGATTGATATTTTCCAGAGTAAAAACTCACTTGAAGTTCCCTTTGGAGCGTAGATACTTGTTAGTGCTAGATTTGGCCTTTAGATGCTTTTGATGTGGCTTGATATGCTCTTAACCTGGTTTAGAGTGCTTTAAAATTGTGTAGAGGCTGCTCTTGATTTAGAGAAGATTAGGGCAGCTTTGCTTATGACTTGATAAGTATTTGCTAGAGGAGCTCTTGAGAATGCCAGGAGTAAATGGTTTTGTATAATTCGCTTTTATAACTTTCAACGAGATGTGATTTCGCACTAAGGTCGACTAGGAAGTGAAAATAAAATAAACATAAGAAAATCTAACTATCAGGCCACTGTAGACAAAAACTTCAAACAAGGATACAATTGCCATATGATGGTAGTGTCTAGGAAGGTGGAATGCTGTAAGTGGAAATCTGGTACAGGAGATATAAGATATATATGGGCAATTAGACCAGTGTTGTAGGTGTCTGAGCAACAGATTAGGAAGTTTTTGCAAGCCCTAGGAGAGAGTGATGCGTTAATGTTTTGTTTGTGCGTGCAAGTCATGATTAAGGGATATAAGCCAAATTATTACTGTCAAGTAATTAGTCGGGGAACTCTATATACTACAGTGAGCAATAACGAACTAACCCCTATCTAGAGTCGATCCGCCGGCTCCTCCCCTATCTCCCATATCTATATAGGGGGGTAGTGTTTTCTCCCTATTGCACTTCGCCTCCAATGTAGATAATCCCGCGCCCCCCCCCCCCCCCCCCCCCCCCCCCCCCCCCCCGGCCCCCTCTCTATGTGATGTAGATAAGCCCTATATAGAGATATGGCCCAGATGAGAAATTCCCAGATAAGAAATTCCCAAATACTTTGGTGCCTACTATATTGTATTGGGGGGGATAGAGGCCATATATCCATTTGGGGAGATCGATCTGATAACCCCAGAGAAATTTTGGTGTTTGCACTTACAATTCACTATATTGCAATTCTTGAATTCGCATAGATTTTTTGAAAAAACTTTTAAACTTTTTTGGAAAATCAAAATTTTGCTATTTAAAAAATTCTCAAACCTTTGTTTGAAATACAAATTAAAATTTATGCACTCTTGCTGATTTCTACCTCAACATTGACCCTAGGTGAAATTTAGATTGGAATTAGTGACAGATTGCGCTATATAACATGGAGGCCGATTTCTACCATATCAATGACTCTAGGTAAGACTTGGTACAAAAATCAGGTAAGTGGTCATATTACATAAAGTTGAGGCCTCTGTTGGAATTCCATTTCTTTTTTCAATCAGTAAATTCCACTTGGGGGTAACCTTCAGCTTAAATGCCACAACCAAGGGACACCTCGAGTCTAGGACTTGTACCAAGCCTCATCCATTGTGGTATGTTACACCCAAAGCTGGATGCACTATTATATTGATTTCAAGACTTAACATATCTCCTATGAATACCAACCCGGGGCTAAGCTCTAAAAACTGTTATGCTGTTTTCCACTTGAGTTCATCCTGTTTGACTGCTAATAGTTCACTCTGTTGTAAAGAGCGAATTTGCATAACTTTATCTGGAAATTCTTCCAAATTATTATTTGAAAATAAAATTTTGTATTATCCTGAAAATGTTCTAAACTCTTATTTGGAAAAAATATAAACATTGCTGCATGTTGCTGAATTCTACCTTGGCATTGACCCTAGGTGATATTCAACAATAAAATTGGAGAGTTTGGATTAGATTGTGCTATAACATGGAGGCTGAATTCCACTTTAGCTATGTCTCCATGCAAGATTTACTACCAAACTTAGGGAGTGGAGTCAAATTACTTATGGAGGCCTCTGTTGAAAATTCTTTATTGTTAATTGGTAAAATCATCTTGCGAGATAACTTTCGGCTTAGATGCTACGACCAATGGGTATCTCTTCGGTCAAAGTCACCTGAGACATGCACACAGGCTCGTCCTCGAGAGTAGGCTACACCCTGCATGTTTGATATGTTATTTTTCCCAATTTCACCACTTTATTGTGTATTATGTGGGTTTGAACTTGGGGCTTTGATATGAAGCCTTGACACTTTTACCATTTGGTCTCCTCCCTTTTGACTACTTACGATTTACTCTTTTGCAAAACTTGAATCCTCATAATTTCTTTTGATTTTTTTGAAGGAATTTTATTTGAAAACAATTCACATTATTTGTAAAATGATATAACTTTTATTTGAAAAACGTTCTCTGCAAGCAGGGTTTTGAGGCCTTTGGTAACTATTTGACAAATCTTTTCAATCAGGTGGTTTGCGTGGGTTTCCCTCCTACTTGGTCTCATCATATCATTCACCCGATCCACAAAGTTGGGCCCATTTCTGATCCGAACAATTACAAGACTATTATGGTGGGCCACTCTTTCTCCAAACTCTATGCTACGGTTCTCCACAGGTTGTCTGATGTTTTGGAGCAGCAGTAGCTTAGAGCTAGAGGTCAAGCTAGTTTCCGCCTTGGTTACCACACCATCGACTACATCTTCACCCTCTGGGCTATTATTGAGGTGGCCCGTCACCGCTATTCAAAAGTCTATTGTTGTTTTGTAGACTTTCAAAAAGCCTTTGACTCCGTACCTCACATGGCCCTCTTTCAAAGACTTAGAGACGTCGGTATTTATGAGATTCTTATTATTGTTATCATGCATCTCTATGAGTCCGTCCTTGGTCGTTTTTGCACTGCACACGGGATGTCTGATTTCATTAGAAGCACCATTAGAGTCAAACAAGGCTGCCCCTTGTCTCCTACTCTCTTTGGCATTTACATTAATGAGTTGGAATCTTTTCTTTGGGATCACATTCAAGAAGGGTATGGGTGCCTTCTTCACCATGTCTTGATTTCTATTCTCCTATTGCTGATGATATTGTTTTACTCGCCTCTTCTCCTGAGGGGCTTCAGAGACAACTTGATGCACTTGCCGTATTTTGTGATCTTTGGCATTTGACTGTCAATCTGGGTAAGACCAAGGTCATGGTCTTCAATGGGTTGAAGACATCACACCTCCATTTTCTTTTCAGGGGGCAGGAGGTTGAAATCACTAATACATACACCCTATCTGGGTGTCCAGTTCTCAAGGCCTAGATTCAGTATGAGACATGCTCTTTAGCCAAGGGTGAATAAAGGGTATGGGTCTTTAGCCATTCTCGAGAGACAATGTTTTCGGAACCATTTTCAGGATATCTCCTCCAAGATGTTTCTTATGGACTCCCTCATCTGACCCACTGTTCTCTATGGGTCTGTTGTTTGGGGACCCTCCCTTTCAGATACAGATTGGGCTTCTGCCGAGAGGATTCAGACTCTCCTTCTTTACCGCTTTATCAGATGCAAGTAGATGGTTCCCCAACATATTATTTTGGCAGAGTGTGGGGCCCAATCTTTTCGTCTGGAGACCATATTTGACATATCGGCCTTTCTTCACCGTATCAGGAGGTTTGGTGATTTCTTCGATGAGCACGACAGGTACCTGTACCTCGCTTATTGTTCTTCTGTGAATATTGCCCAGGCTATGGGTTGTTGCTGGTTTTCCGGGGCTTCTGCTTTATTGGATTCGATTGGTATCCATATTGATCATGTCCACCCTTTTCAGTATTCCCTGAATGCTCCTAGTCATCTCTTGCCCACCAAGCAAGTGCTGCACAGGTCCATTCGGGAGGATATTTATAGGTGCTTTATTCAAACTACTTGGGTGAATCCTCATGGGGGTTTGCGACCTAAGATGTCCTTTTATGCAGAGCATTTTCTTGAGATTAGAGATGGACTCATCATCCTCCCTCAGTACACCTTTCGTTACTGGATGCACGCCCTCCGCATACCTCTGGGTCAGTTTCGGGTTGGCTCCCATAGGCTGTCGTGCGAGACTGATCACCATATTGATCGGGATGATAGACTTTGTAGCCTTCAGGTGGTGGAGACTGAGACTCATTTCATCTTCTGCTGTCCCATATACTATGAGATCAGAGGACGTTCTCATTGCCTCTTCAAAGGGGTCCAGATCCTCCCGGTTTTCTTCAGATATATTGACCAGCGGTGTCTTGCCCTCCACATCCGTGAGTCTTTGCTGCTCCAGGATCAGATTCTTCATCCCCCTCCGAGAGTCATTCCCACGAGACAGATTACAACCTTCTTTCTGGTTCTATCTGCAGTTCGTGAAACTAAACGGCAGAGCCATTCTGACCCAGTTACATTGCATAAATCAGTTCGTCCTCGGTTTGACCTTCACATCTCCCTTGGTCACCACCAGCAGGCTTGACCGCACACTCGTACCCGAAGGTAGTCCAACTCCACCCGCCTCCTTGGTCGTTGTTTTAGTCTTAGATCTCAGCAGGGGAGGGGGCCCTCGGCCCCCTCTTCGGATTGCCTTCCCATTAGGAGCTTCTTTTCGTCGGCCTCGAATGTTAGGAGGGATGTTGTTACCATTTCAGAGTAGACTACTAGTCCCTGTTTGCCCCCTCCATTCCCTTCTCTGCTTCTCCCTTCTTTCTCCCCCGTTTGTTTCATTGCCCCCGCCTGTGGGGGTTTTACTTCGGGGTTCTTGTTTGTTTTGGTTCTTTTCCTTTCTTCTTTTTTTGGGAACTTGTTTTTGAGTTTTCCCCGCTCGTATTTTGTATATTGTTTGGGCTGCAGTTCCATTGACCTACTTTTGTGGTCATTCGTTGGACATTAATATATTTATCTTATCTTATCTTATTTACACTTTTGCTGAATTCTACTTTATCATTGACCCTAGGTGCGATTTAGTGTTAATATTAGGGAATTAAGGTCAGGTACATATTGTAGAGACTGAATTCACCTTGGAAGTGACCCTATGTGAGATTTAGTACCAAAGAGAAGGAATTAGAGTTAGAAAGTTGAGGTTTATGTTAGAGTTTTTTTGACTAGGAAACCCTGAAGAAAAAAAATGTTCACGTTAATACGGCTGATCATGGGCCTTAATTCTAGGTTTCTTGATTTTGAGACCACAGTTTGGCCCTGCTAGCTAAGGCAATGGTCCCATGGACTGGGCTACTGTATTTTTCTTAACTTTGCTAAAGAATCTTTTGGAGCAATTTACAATAGAAGGGTCCTATGCAAGATAAAATTTGAGCTCTCTGCAATATGGTTTTCAATCACTTTACATCCAGAAAAACTAGTCGCAGTTTTTTGAATCCTCTACATTGGAGTGCCATATGGAAAAACAACTCCCGAAAAAATAGAGCAGGTGGGGGAAACAAGCAACCTCACTTCCTAGTGACCACTAAATGCCTTGGCCAAAAATGTAGGAATCACAAATTTCAAACTCAAGATTTTTATTTGCCTGTTTTAAATGTTTACAGTTTCATAATAACCACTCAATGTTTCTGGCCAGAAATGTAGGCACCTTGATTTCTAAACACAAGACTCTAATTATTCTTGTTTATCTGTTTTAAATGTTTCATTGGATTGCATGCACAAGAAATAACAGAGCAGCAGCCCCTTTTATAGGACCACACCCTAAATATGAAGTTTGTTCTATAAAGCCTTCTTTTAATGTTTATGCACTTTGTTTTTGAGATGATATAAAAGATTCAACCCATATGAGCTATGGACATAAAAACCGTATGTGTCTCTGAGTTTCCCAAATGGGGGAAGATTGGAATGCATTCCCTAAGATGGATATTCAATTCTTAGATTTTAGGGATGGCTACCAAATATATATAATAATGCATAGAAAACACAAAATAATACATATTTATGTAGGAGGTGTTTCGGCAATGCATCAAATTATGTATATGTTTTTTGGGATTCAATTGTGTAGTTTCGAGTGGATCTACATTGACCTATCTCTCATGAGTGGTGGTCTAGATGGCACTCATTGCATCCAAGTGATGCTCATAGGGGTGAAGCACTTGGTCTTCTCGTGAGGTCACCCATCCCAACACTACTCCAACTGACTTAAGCGTGCTTAACCATAGAGTTTCCGTGTAGGTTTCCTTAATGTATTTGACCTTGTTTTCTGAGATGATTTAATAATTTTACTCTGTATGGGCCATGGACATAAAAACTCTTTTTTTCTATGAGTTTCTTAAATGAGGGACAATAGGGATGCATTTTCGAGATGGATTTGTTTTCCAGATTTTGGGAATGGTTACTAAAAAATATAAATGATTTTTGAAAATTACAAAAAGAAAATATATATCTATCCTAGTGTCGCTTCTGTAGTGCGTCAAATTACGTGTCATGATTTTTGAGATTTAGCTACGTAGTTTTGGGTCAATCTACATTGACCTATATTTCATGATTAGTGGCCCACAAGAGCCCATCTCTCATGAGCATGAATGGTCCTCTTGGCACTCATTGCATCTAGGTGATGCTCACATCTGTGGAGCTTTAGGACTTATTGTGAGATCAGCCATCCCAATACTACTTTCCCTTGATCTTGGAGGAAACTCCATGGCCAAATGTGCTCAAGCCGTCCGAAGTAGTATTGGGATGGTTGACCTCTCCAACTTGATTGTGGTGGAAATTCCTTGGTTAAGTGCAATTGAACAGGTTGAGGAACAAGTGATCTTTTGAGAAGTCTCGGTTCTTCACCCTTGTGAGCATCACCAAGATGCAATGAGTGTTAGAAATAAACTAACACTTAATTCACCATGTGAGCTAAAGTGATATTGTAATAAAGTAATATTTTAAATTACTTTAGTTAGCTTAGTTAATAATGGGTTGTCACCTATCTTGTCTCATTCCTATTTTTGAGGATGATGTTCTTTTCTTAGTTTATTATTCTCGGATGCATTCCTGTAGGGGCAGTTAGGGACAATAAGCTATTCTTGCATATTTGCTTAGTTTAGTTGATATTGTTTTATACATTGTGAAAGTGATAGAAGCTGTCAAATATCCATAAATATTGTAGTTCTCTCTTTTGATTGTAATGCTTGATTTTGATATTAATAAAATACACAAGCACTGTCTTGTTTCTATGTCAAATATTCTTTTCAAGCATTCATTGTCAAGATTTATTTCATAAGATTTATTTCATTGTCAAGAATGAGTGCCAAGTGGACCATTCATGCTCATGAGAAAGGGGTTCTTGTGAATTGCTACTTGTGAAATATGGTCCAACATATACTGATTCTAAATTATGCAACTGAATCGCAAAAAATGTCACATAAAATACATATTACAAACAAAGTAGATAAGATTAAATAACATCCATGATGCAACATTGAATGGCATTACAAAGGACTGAAAATCCAAATACCATTATAGTATTATACCAATGACCATATGTTGCATTGAACTTTGGAAATGAAAATTAGAGTTTCAATATGATCATTTATAAAATGATAACTCAATGGCTCATATCATTGTCATCTACAAGTATGAAGTCACAAGTTGAACACTAAAAAGCAAAATGTCAATCTAAAAGTGCTTAGCTACATTGAGCAACAAGATTAAAAATTAAAGTCATCTGTTGGCCATTATGTGGTTGTGTTGTCATTGATGTCAACCCCCATTGATGGCAAAGGGTGTCATGGTGTTATATGAGTCCCCATATGATGTCAGTCAAGTGTCAAGCATGAAGAATGAGTTGTTATGTCAAGATTTGGAGTGCTCTAGGGTGTCTTGGTGCATGGTCTAGTGAGCTGAGTCACAGTATAAGGTCTCCCAATCTGTTTGGAGTGTGTCATGAGGTCATCTATGGTCCATATGATGTGTCATGAGTGTACATGGGTATGCATTGAGTCAATATGGTTAGTTCTTGGTTGAGTCAGGTCATTCCAGGCTTGTTTCTAGCCCTAGAACATCCAAAATGAGGTAGAGATGTGAGATTTGGGCCTAATCAGTCTTATTGGAGCATGGTAGCAACATGATGACAGTGTACTTGAGGTGTATGGTGCGTTTCAGGTCAGTATTAAGTGGTTTGATGCTTCTATGAGGTCCTTGGGAAGCAAACAGTGAGAAACAGGTAGTTTAACACATGCAAATGAGATTTGCTGGAGAGTTTGAGAGCTATTTGGGCTGGATGGTGAGTGTGGACAGTTAGAGAAGGTTGTCATGGTGCTTCATGTCAAATTTCAGGTAATTTTGAAGAAGGTTTTTGAAGATATGCAATTTTTGGTGAAGCCCGGTAAGTTTCAGTGTGTTTTTAGAGCAAAGTTGGACTTTCTGATGCTCGTGAATTGTATGCTTTGCATGGGGACTATTGGTACCCAAATTAGTCCCACCTTGTAAGTCGAGTAACATCAACAAGCTGAAGCAGGATGCTTAGAGAAAGACATACCAAGATTTAAGTCGTTTTGTAGCCAGGGATGGATATGGCGTTCTCTTTGTCACTTTGACGTGGGAAATGTTGGATAACACTTCACTAAGGGTATGACCTACCCTGCTACTTTAGGTTTTGCCTGCAACCAGGGTGAGAGGACCCATTTTGTAACTTGTATTTGTGAGAAGAATGGATGGGATAACTGTATTTTAAACTCTCTCTCTTAGGGGTTTGAAAAGGCAACCTCAAGAAGACATGGTCAATGCAGGCATTATCTAACTCTCACGAGTTGTCACACTGGAAAATGCAGATATCTCCTAAACAAGGACTAGGTTACTAAAGACAGTGATAATTCTAGCTTGCTTCTACATATTTTTGATAAAGGATGGATAGAAATAACAAATTTCTTTAGCGTTTGTGTATAAACAAGGCAAACATGGGTAATTCAGCTGGATCAAATGGTTATTGATTGTGATTTTGATGTATTGATGGGAGATTAAGCATGATAAAGTTGATTATACAAAAACCTTAAATGAATCTTAACAAATGTTGTAGGTAATTGTTCTAGATGCAAAATACAGATTACACAACTCAAAGCACTCCTTCAACCAGAAGATTTGCATTCATGGAAGCTCAAGAATACAGGATTTCACACAAACTTTGAGAACCTTAACAAAAAAGCTCATGATAAATTCTCAATTAAATGCTGACAATTTTTGATCAAATACATTCAAGACACCCTCAAGAACTGAAAAAAAATCCTAAATCAGATAGATACAACTTGAATTTAAAACTGTTTATTGCAACATGAAGGAAAGCTCCATCAACAATGTAGTTACAGTTGCCAAATTGTCACTATTTAGACTTAAGACTTTGTGTAATTTAGAGAAATTAACACAAGATTGCAATAGGAATGCAAATAATTGATTCGAAGTAATTCATCTTGAAACAAAATAACATTGCTCATGAGAATACACACAAATTAATTCAAGAAACTCTAACACTTCAACAAGGGGACATAACACCTATGACCTCAATGTTTACCAATGACTGTACATTGCAATCATCTTGGCGAGAAGGTTTGGGAACAGATGAAAAATTCTCGGGTATCTCAGATTAGTTCAACTTAAAAACAATACAAATTGGTTTTCTCCTTTCTTCTCTAAAAGCTTAGAAAATTTTCCTTATAGGGTTGGTGCTCCTTGTAGGGTTGGATTAAAAAAAATTGCAGAATTGTTGGCTAGATTTTTTGCACAGCTGAAAACCTAGGCAGTCATGAGATAAATCTCCCTCATTTACCGGTGAGGCTCCCGTGTAAGATTTTGTCAATTATATTTTCTAGTATCTATTTGTTGGTATTACTTTAACTATGTAGCTCATGAACCATAGCTAAACAGTTTTGTAGCAAGTAAGCAGCTGTAAAAGAAAGGAAATATCTGCAGAAGAGGAAAATAATAGGAAACGGGAAGAAAGGAGAGAAGATGTGCAACCCAATCAATAGTTTACAGAGTTGATTGCATGCACATAGATTAAAACAAATAGATCATTAAATACAAGAATTCAAAGCAAATGAAACTTTCAGAACTAGATCTATAATAACACAAAGTTTATGAATAGATCTAGAAAGAAATAAGAGTCAAAATGCACCGTTGACACAAAGTTCTCTAGAAATATCTTCTCTATTCCTCTACTTGCAGAAAACTATCAAGGGTTTCAGCTCAAAGTCTGGAACACAAGAATGCTGATTACAAATTCTCATCCTTTAACCCGTAGGTTCTTCCTCTATTTATAGTGTATAAAGGGCAATTACAAATAGGAAGCTTTTAAATGAATTCCCGCATGTGGAAGCTATGAAAAGGGAAACAACTGGCAATCTTCCTCCTGGAATTCCTCTTTGCATGACATGCATGATTTATAACTGAAAAATAGAACCTTCTATTTTGCATGTGTGCCACCTATTTCCAAGTAATTGAATTCTTCAAGTAAAGGCTTTTAAACCAATCACTTAAGTTTTATAATTTAATTGATTGCTCAATTACTTTGTCGGAGAAAATAAAAGAAAGAGGAAAAGAAATAAGAAGAAAGTTGCAACCCTCCCAGTCTTGTTCTCCTTCCATACTCTGCATGTTGATCCAACCTGTATTGTACTTCTGCTTCATCTATTTTAGCAATGAATGATCTGAATGATATCTCTGTCGTGGATCTGAGATACTCCCATATGCTGTTGAATTCTTTCCTTTGATTCTCACCAAACTGGATCTAGAAGCAGCTGACTATGATTTGCCTGCGGGTGCTACCTCTGACATGTCTTCCCCTTCTATCCTTGAAGCTTTTGCAGTTCTTCTTCAGTACATGCACTGGTGCAATGTTTGCCGTAAATAATTCAGACAAAACTCATCATCTTTTATTTAAAATTGCATATGAGCAATTTTAAATTCTGGAAAGCACTCCGGGTGAAGGAAAACACAAGTAAATTCAATGAATCCTTCAACTGAAAGATTGGGAGCACATGCACAAGCTTCTGAAAGGAATTCTCCATGCAATGACTTCCACATGGGCTGCATTAGAAACAAGAGGATGAATTTTTGCCAGAAGCCTTTGCAATTATGAGAGTTGGATCTGTCAATCAAATTGGTGATAAGTTCAGGGCCTATGTCTGTATCATTGACTTCAGCAAATCTGGAAGCTATGCATGATTTTGCTGATCCTTTTCTTTCATCATGCTTCATCATGGCTGGAACAATCTTTGTTTGAGCTCTTTTTCTTTTAATTCTGTTGGAATCCCTTGCAATTGGATCAATTTGTGCAGATCTGACAACTTCTTCAGATTCGAAAAATATATTCAATGTTCTGACATTGATTTGAGCACCTATGATGAATACCTGCAGTTTTATTCAGACAAAGATGAAGTCCATGGCATGAATACTTGATTTTTATCACCAAAATTCTGCATATAAAGCTTGCTGCCGTAAAATTTTAGGGTTTTTTTGCATGCAAAGCAAGCAAAAATATTATTTAATTCACCAGAGCACTTATACCAACATGCAGATAATTATCATAGCAAGAATCAAGCCATTCCAACCCTAGGCGCCAAACCTTGAAGCTCCTTAGCAATGAAAAACACTCTTTAATGCAAAAACCTCCTTCCTTTGGCATGAAAACCTGTCTGGGCTGCAATCCTTAGCAAAAAAGAATTAATTGCTTCTTTATTATGGCAGCCCATGCTTATATAATCCTCAGCATACTATTTTTAATAATTGCCCCTTCCTATTTCTGGCAATTTAATTAATAAACAATCATGTTTATTCACCCAAATTGGGCGCCCAATTATGCATGCTGCTGGTTGCTTTTAAATAAATTTATTTTATTTATTTTTAGCATGCATCCTTGACTTCTCTTTAGCTCTTCCACTTGCATTGACTTTTCTTCTATTTATGGCGCCAAAATTGGGTGAATAAACCATTAATAAATATTATTAAATGCATTGTTATTCACCCAAGGTGGGTCGCATTTTTTAGCAAGGGAATTGCTAAAAATAAGAAATCAACTTTGATGGGAATTTCCACCCTGCACTGCAGCTCCAAAAATCCCCTCTTCCACTTAAGTGATTTGACTTTCATCATGGGAATTTTTACCCTGCAAGGCAGGTAAGAAATTCCCTGGTGCTTTAAGTGATTTTACTTTTATAATGAGAGTTTTTATCCTATAAGGTAGGTAAGAAATTCTCGCTTGCCCGCCAACTCTAATATTCCCATTGCAGCTTAAGGGAATTTTACTTAGTGGGAAATATTACCCTGTAAGGTAGGTAAGAAATTCCCGCCTTCCTGCCACTGCCAAAATTCCCACTAGCAGCTTGAAGTCTTCCTTCCAAAAAGTGTGACTTACATTAAAACTTGCCTCCTTTGATGAAGTGCGACTTGCATGGGTGAATAAATATATTTGGTGGGAAAATTTAGCTGGTTAGGTAGGCAGAAAATTTCCATTGGTACTTTAAGTGATTTTTTTTTATTTTATAATGGGAATTCTCACCTTGCAAGCCAAGTAAGAAATTCTTGCCTGCCTGCTGCCTCTAATTTTCCCATCGCAGCTTAAGTGACTTTGACTTAATGGGAAAAAGTACCCTGCAAGGCAGGTAAGAAATTCCCACCTGCTTGCCACTACCAAAATCCCATTGCAGCTTACACTCATTAATTCCAAAAAATGCGACTTGCCTGGGAGAGGCTTTTTGTGCATGACTTCATCTTTTTTGGTCAGAAGTTTGCATTTTGAGGTTGATTCCTTCTGGTGTTGCATCAGTAGATGATCTCTAGATGCTTCAGGCAATTAAACAGACTATACTGGACAAGGAATAAACCTAGGGGAATTTCACAGAGAAACTGCGGAGAAAACTGGAGAAAAACGCGAAAGAAATAAATAAAAGTGAAAAACGTTGCCAAAAGTTGCAGACAATGCCCTGAAATCATTCCAGGCGAAAACCCTATTGAGATGAGTGAATACTGGCATGCAAAACTTCAATAGGATTCAACCAGAGCACAATTTACTTCAAACGGGCATTATTTATTCAATAAATAATTAAATAAAAATTTCCCGCAGACAAAACTTGGCGGAGGGATAAAATGAGTTTGGGCATCTGGGTATTTGTCAAAATTGGCTCATATGATTCATTGAGAATATCCTAACATAATATAGACATCTTTTGGCAATAAAAACACAAAAAGATCTGTTATTTTAAAAGAATTTTTTTTTTTTTTAAATGGGTAGTCCCAGATTTCAGGGTGAAATCTGGGGACACCAAGAATTGAACTGCATATAGGGTAGTGACAGAAAAGTTAGGTACCAATAAAGGGAGAAGAAGAAAGCTACAAAATAGCTAGAAGTCATGGAAAACATGGACCCATAAGATGTACGTTTTGACAGGCTTGTTCAGGGACAAGACAGGTTAGTTGATATGATGGGTCAGTTGATCCGAGTTATACAGGTCATGAATGTGCAAAGGGCTCCAAATGGTGAGAGAAGTTCTTCAGGGGGGAAAAATAACCAACACACTTGGAAGATGGTGACTAGATCTATTGCTAGGCCTTTCCAGTCCAGAATCCCTTCGCAGGGAGGAAGTAGTTCTAGAGGTGGAAACTCGGCCATCTATAGCAGATAATATTACTGCTAGCTATGTGGAATATAGGGTACTTCTAGGTGAGATTAGAGAGGCTATATCACTCAATAATTTCATCAATCTAAAGAAAAATAGGAGTGGACCAAGAGCTGATCCGAGACCACAACCTACTCAGGGAGACTTGCAACAGAGCACTAAGAAAGTTGTCGCTCCCTACTTCTGACGGCTCTGGCAAGAGTACTACTCATGCATGTATACAAAAGTTAGATACCTTCTTATCACTCAAGCCAATGATGGAAGAGGAAGCCATCTAATTTGCAACCCTTCATCTGGAAGGTATAGCACATGAGTGGTGGTACCATGGGCTAATCACACAAGGTCACGATCTCATTCACTCATATGTCAATTTCAGTGACAGGTTGATAGAGAGATTTGATAGAGTTGATCCAAAAATAAATTTATCGAGAATTAGCTCAACTAAAACAAACTAAATTCAGTAAGCGACTATGTAGCTTAATTTCATAAAGCTTTCTATGTCATGGTACCTGATATAACATAGAGGAGATTGGTTGTTTTGTTTATGGAAGGTTTAAATGAATCTCTTAGGGGTTTAGTGAAAGCTTTCAACCCTAGCTCTCTACAAGGAGCCATCAAAAAGGCTTTGGATTTGGAAACTAACAGCTCCTAAATGAGAGATATCAGCCTATAGGACAGCAAAGAACTACATTTTTTTAGCAGCAAGAAACACCTTATGGGGCAACTAAGAACAATAGCCATTTCAAGCAGCGAAAAACATGGTTTGTGGGGCAGCCAAGGGAAACTGCCTATTGAGCAGATACCAACAAAGAGGGATGAGTCACAAGAAATGAACTTAGAAGGAAGAAATTGTGTTTCGCTTGCAGAGATCCATGGGGACCAGGTCACAAATGTCTTCCAAAGGGACAGGTGCATTACATAGAAGTGATATCGGATGAAGATTCAGAAGAAAAACCAGAGCTTGTAGGAAGCACTCTTGCCACACTTACATGTATATATTAGAATATCAAACCTTTAGGGTTAGTGGGGTCCTTCTTGCGCAAAACATTATAGTGTTAATTGATAGTGGGGCAACCCACAATTTTATAGATGAAGGATTGGTGAATAGGAGAGGTTTATGATGTAATAGGTTTCAACGTCATTGTAGCTGATGGTTCTACCATACCTTGCCAGAAAAAGGTTGAACGCCTTAGTTTCTCATTGGATGACCATCAGATGAGTGATGATTTTTATGTTGTTGGTTTGAAAGAGACTAACGTGGTGCTAGAAGTCCAATGGTTGCATTCGTTGCAGGAATTCATCCAAATTTTTCATAATATGGAGTTGAAGTTTAAGTTAGATGGGAAAGAGGTGGCAATCCATGGGATCACTGATAGAGTTACAACATCAATTTCAACTTGCATAATGGAGGGTATTATTGCTGTTAACACACTTTCCAGATCCCAGTTGATGCATGATTCCACTACGCTAGACTCTTTTATTGAAGTTATTGAAAGAGCTTCAACTAGTGCATGGATTCCTAATCATATCAGAGAGGTGCAACAGAAGCCAACAACTTCAAGGTTTGGGAATTGCGAATTCCCAAATGGATTTGGGATCCCGGTATTTGCAGGGCGGTTCAGAATGAGAGAATTGGAATGTTTTTGCTTGAGGGCAAGCAATTCTAGGAAGGGTGGGCTATAATGTCCCCCTTTTCAGAATTAATTAATTCTGAATACCTGAAAGCCTATTTTTATTATTTTTTGTAGGCTAAGGGGAAATTAAAAGAGGAAAATAAATTAATTTAAGTGGTACAAGGATATTTTTATATTGTAATTGGAAAAGGACCCTTAAACTATATTTTAATCCAAAAAGCATTAATAGAATAAAATAATAATGGAAGGTCGACTTCTATTATTGGGCACCTGAGTTAGAATTAAAATAAATAAATAAAGGGGGCGCCAAAGTTAAAGAGAGTTGCATGAATACCAAGGTCCTAATTTTAGGATGGAAGGTAGATTAAGTATTTTTAAAACTATTTAATCTTATTCTTAGGATGGGGCACCAACATGGAGGAGGAATTATATTATTTTTAATTGTTTAAGGATCATGCATGTAATTCTAAAAAGGGGGTGCCCGCTTTGGAGAGTGATTGGAAATTACAAAGGGAAATTTGGGGTTTATTGTTCAAATCGTCTTGGAAATTCATCAATTATTTTCTTTGTCTGCAAGTAGCTTCAACTTCTGCAATATCAATAGAGGAATTTTTTTTTCATTGGCATTCAGGTCTGAGAATGAAAACCCTCACATCTGAGCTTGGCAATTCCATTCAAGGGTTGCAGTGACAATTCAAGGTTCAAGTGTTCCGCCAGTTCAACTCCAAACAATTGTATTCAAACACTGGTATTTTTGTTGTAGTTGGTTCGTATTCAATAAATAAAAGATCGATTTTTTACGCATTATGGTTCACTGTTTTTATATACAAAAATCAGATTATCGCTGATGTTAAAAAAGTTAGTTTTGTAATATTGCTGCCCTAGGATTTAACAAAATATCCATATCTGTTAGAAATTATTTTTCAGGGATATTATACCCTTCTACAATTATCCATTTTCATATCAATATTAATACTAAGGGAGGGAGTGGGATACAATTTTCCGGACGGGAACAAATTACCGGATTTTAGGGACAGCGAGGGGAGGGATAATATAAAAACAATACTAAAAAACTTGAACAAACTAAAATAAGTTGAAATTTAAAACAATAAATAACCAAATACAGCCATTGATCCAACAATCCATTTGATAAGTGATAATTATTAATATCATAATCTGAAATTATGAATGATATAGATATTGAGATACATCAACATGCTAATCCAGAGTTGATATGATAAGAAGAGTACATGATACATCAACAGGCTAATGCCCAAAACAAAACAAAAACCATAGTCCACAACTCAATAATCAGAGTCATAATCTGAGGAATGCTCAAGAATTGCTCCTCATCATTTAGATTTGCTTTTTTCTATCTCTATACTATTTTCTTTATTGTTTGCCTAAAACTGTTTTATTTTTTATGTTTTTGCATTCACGTGAGATTAGATGCGTCTAGAATGTTGGGATGTCGATCAACCATCCCAAGGATATCACGACGTCCTTGATCCCTACATAAAGTTGGGGATGTCCTTTTTTCTGAAATTTGGAAACATCAAAGGGGAGCAGGAGGGATGTTTCGCCCCCATCCCTCTTCATTGAAACATACCATACATCTGGGACGTTCCCAGAATGGGAGGACACGTCCAAATGTAACATTGGTATTTTCTCTAACCCAGGGCTTGCAAGTGTGAGTGTTGTCCAAATATTGGGTGCACAGGTGCCCCCATTTTTATATATTTTTGTATAGATTATTTAGTTCTATGGGAATTTTACTCATGTGATTTTAGTCATTACCCATAGGCACCACTCTAGTGACAATTTTCCTCATGTATTTTTGGTAATAATCACAAGACAAGGGAACCCACTTTAGCATACAAGCACCATAAGCATTTGTTGGTAGGGAGGAGGAATAGTGAATATAAGTCACTTCTAACCCTCTAGCCTCTTTCCTCATTGGCAAATCTTTTGGTGAGTGTAGTGCCTAATAAATCACCCTTGTCTTACAAGTATTACCAATGTGGGATTAACCCATTTACAACCCAATAGTGTATTTTATAGTTGATGGTTTCCACGAGCAATTTAATTAGATTATTTACTTTTGTATGATTTTTACTTGTAGTCAAAACTATTATGACATTTTTCCTCGTTCATTTTTGGTAATAATAGCAATGCAAGGGGATCCACTTTAACACACAAGCACCATAAACATTTGTTAGTAGGGGAAGGAATGGTGAATATAAGTCACTTTTCAACCTCTAGCCTCTTTGTAATATCCCTTTTTAAATTTGAATCACATAAAATTGGAAACTCCACAAAGATGATTTCTAAAATGATATCAAACTGCCGATAAAAGCAATAATGAACAGCAGACTGAAAATAGCTTTTATTTATTCAAATAATCACTTTCCAAGATACCCACAAGGCCCAAAATGGCAACTCGGAGTCTAAGAACAACTCACAATTGAAATCTGATTTTTTTGTACACTTTGACTTTTTAAAAAAAAAAGGGCTGGAACAGTGTAGAAAATAACGGCAGAGATTTTTATTGAAAATGTACCAATAGAGGGCTGGAAAAATGATGCCAAAATTGCCTTCAATGATGGCAAAAGGTCCCCAATCACCTACAGCCCGTACAACAGTGAAATACCCTTCCAAAAGGGGTCACATCACTCTCTTAGGTAGTCGCTTTTAGCCAAAAAGAGCCCAGAAATTCCCAGTTGCAAAATTACATGGAAACCACAAGGGTTTGGCTGATCCAAACACCACAAAATTCACAATTTCGGATCTGAAGTGAAGCCCAACTGATATGGAGTGAAAACAGCCCCAAAACGTGCCTTAGGTCTGAAACACAACCTTCCAATACTAAAAATTTGAAATGTAGCACAACAGTGAACCCTGGGTGGATCCACCTCACAAAGTTGAGGAGTTTTCGTTCCCCAACCTTAAAACCTTGGAGATTTTCGTCCCCAAAGCTTCTTCTCCTTGAGGGTTTCCATCCTTAGAAGGATTGATGCAAGCAAAATAGCTTAACATGCAATGAGAAAAAATAGATTGGCGAAAGATGATTCTCATGGCTCCCCACACCTCTATTTATCTATTTTTCTATCACAAACCCCAAAAAAAGGTACCCATAACGTTCGCCCCCTTTGCATCTTATGTTTGCACTTTAACCTCTATGAGGAGTTCGCCCCATTATGATAACTTTATGTTTACTCTTTATGACTTGTCAACTCTATTTCTTCATTGACTTTTACCTTTTTTCCTCTTTAATCACTTTAAGTGACATTATTATAAGTTGCTTTATAAAATAAACATAGGAAATGACTTTAGCAACTTAAAATAAAAGTCACCCCCTTCTTCCCCTTTTTCACACCCCTTAAGCCCCAGGGAAGAGAATTGGGCTAAGGGTCTTCATAGGATTAATGTCGAGAAGGAGACATCACACTCTTTCCCCCCTTGGCAAAGCTTTTGGTGAGTGTGGTGCCTAATAAATCACCCTCCCATTTACAACGCAATCATTGGTTTTATGTTAAGTTGATGGCTTCCATGAAAAATTAATTAGATTGTTTATTTTTGTGAAATTTTCACATGGTGGGTTTAGTCATTACCCAAATGACCTCCATGAGTAATCATTACTCTAATGACATTTTTCCTCATATTTTTTGGAATGGTCACAAGGCAAGGGGGATACACTTCAGCACAAAAGCACCATAAACATTTGTTAGTAGGGGGGAGGAATGGTGAATATAAGTCACCACTTTGGGCTTCTCACCCTCTAGCCTCTTTCCTCATTAGCAAATCTTTTGTTGAGTGTCGTGCCTAATAAATCATCTTTGCCTTACAATTATTATGAATGCGGGATTAACTCATTTACAACCCAATCATGTATTTTATGTTAAGTCGATGGCTTCCACAAGCAACTGAATTAGATTATTTATTTTAGTGAGATTCTTACTCGTGTGCTTTTAGTCACCCAAATGACCTCCATGAGTAGTCCTGAATTTTTTTGTGTATTTTTGGTAATAATCACAAGGTAAGGGGACCCACACATTTCTCCTTATGTATTTTTGTATAGTCGTGCCTCTTTTGTTCACAAGTGTGATGCATTTTTATCAAGCAAGACATCACAAATGCCAAAATTTGTAGATAAGTTTTACAAAAGTCCATGAGGACTCATCCCTAGGAAAAATCAGGCTTCCTAGACATCTCCAAGATGGGGAGATAACAACGAAACATCCCCCAACCATTCCCTCCTACCAGAATATCAATAGGATGTCCCCATGCTAAGACGTACAAAAAATGTTAGTTTCCATGGACCGGCTAGGACACAAACCTAGTACCTCCCATTTTGCATGTTGGGGTGCTCTATAACTAAGCTACCGACCCTTTTATGACTGATGTTTTTTGGTAGGCTCCTTGTTACAATTTTGTGTGGTTCATTTTCTCCAACACCCCTCCTAGAGCTACACTTTGGTGCTCGGGGTTGGGCTCCTAGTCTAGCTCTGATACCATGCCATTTTCCATGGACCAGCTAGGTTCGAACCTAGGACCTCCCATATTGCATGTTGGGGTTCTCTATGATTGAGCTACTAGTCCTTTTAAGACCAGTGCTTTTTGGTAGGCTCCTAGTTACAATTCAGGTGTGGCCCATTTTCTCCAACAAATTTCAATAAAGCACTTACAAAGGCATGCAAAGTAAAATTATCTTAAGTGCCTCCTAGCAAAACCAAATTGAGAACCTCCATCCTAGAAAAAGATGGTTCAAAAGTTAATTTGTTGGAAGAGATGAAGGCTACATGGGTGAAATTAGGTTGCTCTATCATCATGAATGGGAGGGTGGGCATCAAACACCGTCCACTCACCAATGTTTTAGTCACATGTAATGAAGGCCCTTGTTTCCTTAGAACTAGTGATTATTCTAGAAAACACAAAGACATTGAATTGTAGTTGGCCCTACCAATGTATTCCACTTTTTTTTATTTTTAAATGATTTTACCATTTTTTTTATTTTTGGGTTTTTTGCAAATTGTTAGGATTTTTGAATTTTTAGAAAAATTATGGGATAGAAGATCACCTGGAAGCAAAGAATATGCCCCAGGGAGAAGAAATGGTTGCGAGGTAGCAAAAATCATAGTTACCTAAGACTTCGGGACGTCGGGATGTAGGGACAGGGTTTCCGGGACGCCAAATGTTTTTGAAAATTTGGGGGCGGCAAGGGGACAGCTAATAAAAAATATATATAATTTATTATTTTTACAAATATAACATGAATAATTCAATAAACTAAGACTTAAAATTGAAAGTTTGAAGATTGAAACCATAATGATTAATCCAATTATTCATTTGCATCAACTTCAAAAGATTTCAACGGGGATTTAAGAGGTAAGAGTCTTTATTTGAAGTTTCTCATTTTACTTTTTTCTGTTTCCCATTTAAGTAGATCTATATGTTTTGAAAAATATATGTGTGTGTGTGTGTGTGTGTGTATCCATTTTTTCTTTCTTTCACGGGCTGCTAGGATTTTTAATTCAAAAGTTAACCTTTGTTTTATAGGTGTTATGGTTTGCTGTTTGCATATGACAATTCAAAGTGAAAACAAGAATGATAATTATTGAGAGTATTGCTTAGACATATGGAGAGCCGTAAAACATAAAGTGGTACTGGCAAACCAGAATAAATGTGGTCTGCTTGTTTTTCCCTAATGAAGTTCGAATTTCTGTGCAAGTGACATGTCGAAAATGGTCACCTCAGAATATTATTCCAGTACAGTGACAATGCTTACTTGAGTAGAACAGTGAGATATATTGCGAATTTTCATCATTCACAAGGATGGTACTTAGTACAGGCCTTCATCTTTCTTTGACCATTTTCCATTTGGTTCATCATTATTGACAGATAATCAGTTACTCTTTTTTCAGGCAAACCAAAATAGTAAAGTAGCAGTTTATGGCAATTATGAGAACTCTGCATGTTGTTTTTTATTAGAATGTATTAAAAGTTTAAAAAAATATAAAAAAAAGTATTATAAAACTAAAATTTGATATGTTTTAATGTTGGAAAAGTGCAGATTTCATTGGGGACGTCGTGAAGTCCTCGGGACGTCCCCAATGAAGTCCCCAAAGTCCCTTTGCACCCGGGACGTCCCGGGTGTGTTCCTGGTTTGTGGGGGACGTCCCCCTTTTTTTCTAGAAATTAGGGACGGCAGGGAAACGTCCTGTCCTCGTCTCCAAGTTCCTGGGACATCTCGAACGTCCGGGACGTGAGGAAAATGGCCGGGACGCGTCCCCGCGTAACACTGGCAAAAATATGCCCCAACGTAGCGAAAACGGGATAAAATGATTATTTAATAAAAATAATCATCATGGCAAGTGGTAGAAGAAAGCAGAAGGCAACACGACGATCACATCACCTCCCTTGACCATCGCGACAAGTGAAAATCACTGCGGGCGGGCAAAACATCCTATGTACGAAGCCATGGGGGTAAATCATTGTTGCTCATCGCGTGCCAAATGTGAACACAATAAACTTGCAATGTTATTTAAAAGAGACTAACACCTAGTAATCTCAAAACAAAGCAAAATCTACTATAGAACCATCAAGATAAGAGCTTATAGAAACTAACTTCTTCAAATGATGAATGAATCAAACTAGCATACTAAGTCATTCTTACTCTTTAGATTGCAAACTAATAAATTAACCTATTTAGATCACTTTAGCAATAAAAATGGAGTTGTTTCCTCAAGATTTGAAGATGAGATCTCATGAAGAAATGGCTACAAGGTCATTTTTGGATCTTCCCATACTACTTAAATTTGAGTGAATGGAAGCAAAATAGAGAAGCTAATCCAAATCAATGGAGAATGCTCAAAGCAAAATGCCTATAGTTTTCACTATTCAAAGTATGGTGTGTCAGAAGAAGGGTAGGAGGGTTCTTTATATAACCCTATGGTTTGAGAGAGCTTAGCATCTTAGTGCATGTGGGATATGGGTAAAGTAAGATTAGGAATGGATAAGGTTGCTTTAGAAAAGGTAACCTTGATTTAGACGAGTTTTATTTATCATTAGTGACTAATGGGAGTTGAGGGGTGTTTTAATTAATCAAGTGTGATTAATGAATAGGTAGATGTAAGTTTATAGAAGCCTATTATAGGAGAATTAATGTGATTCAGGGGATTTAGAGGAATTTAATCCAATAAATGACGATTTATTGATTTAGAGGAGCGAGCATAATTAATTAACCCAAGTAGAAGCGAACACTAATTAACGAAAGGTCGTTAATCGGCATCCTGAGTGCTACGAAGGCTAATTAATTAGCAAAATGTAATTAATTAACAAGAATAGAGGAATAATGATGGTTTATTGACGAAGTGTCGTCAATTATCGGGAAAGAAGATAGTGCAATTTAAGTACTAAAACTGCGTAAGCGGATTTTAGGTGTCTACGAGAGTCTTAGGAGGATCATTCCTATTAATGACGAGGTGGAGAAGGGCTTCATGAAAACCCTCAAGAAAATTTACAATGTTGAGGATGTAACAACAATTACGGATTCGTGGACCAAATTTTCTTCTCTCCAAGGCGAAAAAGGCTTCGACTAAGTTAGACTTGCCATGGCATGGGAAAAACCAATAAACTAGAAGCAGCTATGTGGGACCTTTATAATGCTATGATCACTTGTCATTTTCTTCTTTTCAATGGTCGCTAGTTCTTGTGTTATTGACAGGAATTGGTACCAATGTTTTAAAAACCGGAACCGGTCGAGGGTTGGACCGGACCGGAATCAGACCGGTTCAAACTTTATGAACCGGTTTACTAAAAAACACATAAAAAATTACATTTCTATTGAAAACAACATATTTGAAAGATTAGAAACCATGATTCCAACATTACACACAAAATATGCAAAGTTTGCTCATGTATATACTATATAACATGTAAGAAAGGTTTTTATAGCAAAATAGCAAAAAAATAGGGTTTAGATCAGCTAAAAAGATGAAGTTTTAATTAAAAAAAATGTATTTTTCAACTTTAGCGCCATATTATGTGATTTTTTCTGGCTTGGCCAGTTCAAATCAGAATTGGACCGGTTGGACCGGTTTGGTACTGAATCGGCCGGTTCGGTTACTGGACCGGTTCCGGTTTGACCGGTTTTAAAAACACTGATTGGTACACATAATTTCACCCACTTTGTTAAGAGGATTAGGCTTACCTTTAAAAGAATGGAGAAGCTAGTTGATGTACATAGTGCCTTGCATCTCATCGATCCCAAGACAGTAGAGTACAAGGAGAGTCCAACAACACAATGGGATGTAGAGCCCAAGGAGCCGACACAAGTTGATGAGGACCAAGATGTGTAACCAGGATTGGTTGGGGCCCATTGTAAGATCCAGTTAAATCCAACTATATTAGTGACGAGGACCTTTTTTGAGGGAAATCCATCTGATGATGATGTTGGAAGCACAAGGGATTGAGAGCGGGGGGGGTGAATCAGTCCTTTAATTAATTTTCTTTCATTTACCAAACCATACATTCATCAATTAGATTGTTCATACAACATTCATAACCATGTGTGCTTATCAAGATATGCAACATCAATCACAAGAGCAAGAAACAAAGTACTCAACACAAGAACATCATATGTAAGTGGAAAACCCTCATGGGGAAGAAAACCCACTGAAAGTCTGCAGTTCAATTCTGCAATTTTTTTTTAATCCTTTTTTTTAATTCCCTTCCACAAGCGGGGAGGAAATTTTCCCCGATACCACTATAATATATTTGAAAATAATTTCTAACAGATCTGGATATTTTGTTAAATCCTAGGGTAGTAGTATTACAAAACTAACTTTTATAACAACATTGATAATCGGATTTTTCTATATAAAAACAACGAACCATAATGCGTAAAAAATCAGTGTTTTATTTTTTGAATACGAACCAACTACATACCAGTGTCTGAATACAATTGTTTGAAGCTGAACTAGCATAACACTTGCATCCTTAATTGTCACTGCAACCCCAGAATGGAATTGCCAAGCTCAGATGTGAGGGTTTTCGTTCTCAAACTTGTGTGCAAATGAGGGATTTCGTCCTCTGTTGCTATTGCAGAAGCTGAAGCTACTTGCAGACAAAGAAAATAATTGATGAATTTCTAAGATGTTTGAACAATAAACCCCAAATCTGCCTTTATAAGCTTCAATTATTCTCCAAAGTGGGCATCCCCTTCTGGAAATACATGCATGCTCCATAAACAATTAAAAATAATATAATTCCTCCTCCATGTTGGTGCGCCATCCTAAAAATAGGATTAAACAAATTTAAAAACACTTTATACACTTCCCATCCTAAAATTAGGATTTCATGCAACCTTCTCTAACTTTGGCGCCCCCTATATTTATTTATTAATTCTAACTCTGGTGCCCAATAATAGAAGTCAACATTTTATTATTATTTTATTTTACTAATGCTTTTTGGATTAAAATATAATTTAAGTATCCTTTTCCAATTAAAATATAAAAATATCCTTGGACCACTTAAATTAATTTATTTTCCTCTTTTAATTTCCCCTTAGCCTACGGAAAATAATAAAAATAGGCTTCAGGTATTCAGAATTAATTTATTCTGAAAAGGGGACATTACAATGGGGTAATAGATCCCATACATATAGAAAATGCCATACCTTAGTCATAGTGGAAATCCACTTATGGTATCACAAAAAGAGTGGTATATACAGCTATTATGAATAACTAGAACATTCTAGGAGGTCGCTTTCTCTACAAGCTACTAAACTATGACTACAGACATTGAACCTTCTTACAAAATATGAGCATTATATCAAAACTGCTTATTACATTATATGACAAAATATTTTTTAGGGCGAGGGGGCCTTGTTGAGCCCATCTTTTAGGGTATATGTTTTTTTAAAAATTTTAAGTTCTGTTTTTTAGTTGTTTTTTTAAAGTCCCTCAGTTATCGTGTATTTTCAGATGTTTTGGGATGGTTGAGGAATGTCTTGCATGGAGAGGACATCGTTAATCTCTCAAGGATATCTGAATTTCCTAAGGGCTGAGGGGAATGCGATAATGTTCTTGGGGACATCTTGTTTTTTTTAAGAGGGGCAGAATGCTGTAAGATGTTTCCTTCCCACCTCCCCATCTTGGAGACATCCGAGATGTCTACTTTTTTTTCCCCAGGATGTCCCAATGGAATGCTATAAAGACTCTCTGCAAATTTTGTTATTTGTGTTGTGTCTTGCTTGATATAATAGCTAGTGATTGTTGTTGTTGTCAATTAATGTCAAAAACCACATAAGTGAATATCTTAAAAAATTCCGTTGCTTGACATGTTGGCTTAGAAATTGAGTTGTTTGTTGATGGTTAATGGGTAACTTATGTCCATGGTTTTATAATATTGACATTTGCAAGGGATTCTACTTTGACATCAAAACATTAGTATAAAAATCATGAACACAGTTTACCAAGGAACATCAACAAAAATAAGAACTGCGCTTATTTAAAACACATTTATATTTTTTAAAGGCTTTATGTTTTTATTAAATTTAAAGTTCTGTTTTTTTATTTTTTTAAAGTCCCCTGGTTATCCTGAACATTTAGATGTTTTGGGATGGTTGAGGAACGTCCCTGCATAGAGTGGACATTGTTAATCTCTCGTGGATATCTGAATTTCCCGAGGGCCGAGGGGAAACACAAAAATGTCCATGGGGACATCTTGTTGTTTTTTTGTGAGGGGTGGCATGGTTGTTAGATGTTTCCTTCCCACTGCCTGTCCTGGAGATGTCCAGGATGTCTGTATTTTTCCCAAGGATGTCTCCGTGAAATGTTATAAAGACCCTTTGCAAATTTTGGTATTTGTGTTTGTGTCTTGCTTGCTACAAATAGCTGGTGATTGTAGTTGTCATTTTCACATGCATGGCTTAATAGTATTTGGGGCCTATTAGTTTCAATCTAAGATACCGGTACGACAGGGTGACATGGCAGGGTACAGGTACGAAATGTATCCGGTACGGATACGGCACGGAAACGTGCCTAGGAGCGGCCAGGGTCCGGCCGGGTCTCCCTTGGTACGTCAACATACGTACCCGGGGGGTCGCGGCCATACCCTGGCCGCTCCCGGGCACATTTCGTTGCCAAAAACGTACCCACAAAACTATTAGAAAATGAGGATGGTGTGCAGATTCGAAACCGCCGAGCCAAAACTACTTTCCATGATGAAAGAAATCAAGAAAAAAATAAACCTGTCCAAAATGAATGAAAAGCAGATAGCTGAACCGTATTGTGTGATGGAAGATTTTAACTGACAAGCTTACTCTGGTATATGACACTTTGTTTCGAATGTTGTTCGGCAAGGGTAAAACTGCTGTGAAGGTATGAGAAGTAGAATAGATTAGGGATCTGAGGCCAGTGAAAATGGTTATTATCGGCATCAGCAAAAATATTTGAACGGAAGATAAATAGATTGGTAAAATAAAACAGTGTTATGGATAACTGTGGAATATCATGTTTTGTTTGGGTTTATTAATTTGGTGTAATAAATTGAATTTAATATATCATGACATTCACGTTGTGTTTAATGTAAGTATTTAACTTTTAAACTTTTAAGTTTCTAAGTTTTAACAAATTAAGACTTGTCTTTTGTGGTTATTTACTTATTTAGCTTATAACTTATAAGTTACCTTGTCTTTTATCTTGTCTTTCATATGCATAATATGTGGTTAATAACTATATTCCTATTTTTTAATTTTATATATTTTTTGTATAGCCGTATCCAATACCGTATCCGGGGCCAATTTTTTTTTTGCTGTATCTGCGTATCGGATACTCCTTACCCGTACCCATATCCAAAACGTATCGGCTACTTAGGTTTCAATTGTTAGAGCCTTAATATACAATGATGGATTTTTTATGCTGCTATATCATACTACACGAATCCCACAATATGGAAAGGATTTCCAAATCATATTTAAGATAACAAAAAGGGACCAGATGTGGTTATGATGAGGGGGTCAGTTATATGAGATGCAGCCAAAAGGCTGGAGTGTCTTGCACCTAACCCACTATCTTGTCTATGGCAATATCTGATATTTAATCATCTGTATGATGCTTTCTAGTAGATCTAATTAATCCCAAGCAAAATATAACAGATATTTGTTTCAGCTTACAGACATTGAAAACATTCCTGGCCTCAATGAGAATTGAAATTCGGAGTACAAACACTTTTAGGCACAGTCATGAGACGCAGACTTTACAAGTACTTGGCACGGAAAATTTGGACTTGGGGGAAAAGCTCCACAATTTTTTTTATTAAAATACGATACATAAATAATTGTTTTTAATTTTTTTTTATTGTTCGTCTGTTTTTGTTGGCATACCTGGCGAGTGCTTGTCGAAACTCGAGACTGAGTACTGACTCGGCTCGTGACTTGCCAAGATTTGCCTAGTCTCATTAACTCTGCTTTTATTTAAATTTGTTAGTGTATGTGCTGCTTCACTCCTAAAACAAAATGTCAGGGGAATTCAATTCTATCTGGATTATGATTGCCGAAGCAAACATGTATATAATTTGAAAATTTCATCATATATGTAACAATGCAACATTGTTTACCTGATAGGCTGATTACTGTTCTGGAAATTAAGAACAGCCAACTGAATCTCTGGTATTGACTTATTGAATAATTTATACTTGCTCAGATTGATTCTAATGTGTCGTGCTTTTGCAAATACAGTCAAGTTTGAAGAGTCACTGTGTGAGGTTTCCAGTGTCTATGTCCGGAGTACTGCACGAATATTTGAACTATACAATAAGTCAGAGATCAGTGCTGACAATGAATATGTCTGCACAGCCCGTGGTGAGCCGGCTATGCAGAATGATGATCCTAAATTTGTCAGGGAGGCCATTAATAAGGATGATACTTCTTCATTTGGTGGAGACAGCTGCATTGGTAATTCTACCAAGACATCTCTGCATTCAACGATTGAAAGTGAAACTGAGCTGTTTTTGAATGTGGACAACTGTGACAAAGAATATAATGGTTATCCAAGTCATTCAGATAGTATTGATGGGAATACAGATGAAAACCTACAAAACTTGCTGCATGACAGCATTAGGGTTTCAGAGGAAATTGCAAAAAAAGGTTCTCACAGTAGTGACGAAGATAGCTGGGTTGAAGTTAAATTATCTGGATCACTTGTAGTGGATTCTCTGGGCAAGCCTGGAAGAATGTCTCAACTTCAGTCCATGGGCTACAAGGACTATTCTGAAGACAAAGCTGCACGTACATTGGAGATATTAGCTAAACATAGTGGTCGGAAAATTTCAGAGGACGAGTGCATAGAAACAGAAGAAACTTTGTTAAATATAGGAGTATCCAATCAATTAGAAGAAAACAATAGGAACAATAAAGCTAGAACTGATGATAATCTAGTGAGTTTGTCGACTAATAGGATTGCAAAAGAGGCACTCTATGAAGCAAATGTTGAGATAGTAAATGCTATACCTTGTGTTTCCCTAACCATCCGGTTGCTGTCCTTACAAGATAAGTCATGTGTAGAGATCGACACAATTTGTATTTATGGCCTACGAACTGATGCTGTTAAAGATGGAACTGAGACCATTAGTTTGAGCAGCTCTAGTTTTCAAGGTAGTCCATCTGGGGGTTCTTTACTGGCAATGTTTTTTCCAAGTATGCTTCAAATGTCAAGAGGTAATTTGACTCAATCTCAGGATGAGTTATTGTGCAATGTCAGGAGAGATAAGAGCATGTTGCAAATGGGGTTTTCTGAATCAGAACTATCTAGATCCAGTTGTCCATCGATTCTCAGTACACCTTTATCAGTAAAAGACATGGAAGCTTCGAAAGGAGGAAATTTATCTTCTGGTACAGTGCCAAGAAAAAAGGTTTCAGCTGAAATGCCACTGTATCAAGAGAAACTTTCCCCTTATCTGGATAAGGTCGAGGACAATCTTGAACTGACTAAGAATAATCCAAAACTTACCATGCAAAATACTCCACCTTCCATAGGACCTACAGATGACATTAAGGGAAGGCAGAATGATATAGGAGGTGAAAAGTCTTGTGTGGGAGAAATGGCTAGTGCCAGTGAAAATGCTTTGTCTCCTATGAATGGGCCATATAATGAAGAATCCAATAAACATTACATTCCTGAAGAGTTAGAGAATAATAAGATTGATAACTGCTTAGGTAAGAAAATCAATGGAGAAAACATGTTGGAACATCTTTGCAAGCGTATGGACAGATTAGAGGCTTTGTGTTTGCGGATTGAGGATTATGTGCACAGATCCTTCGATACTATGGATAGGAGGCTTCAGGTTGTTGAATCATGTCAGATGCTGCAGAACCATTCTCCCATGACAAAAATGGAGAGTGATACTGTTTGTTCTGATTTTCCTGTTGTATCAAATTCATTTTTGAGCACTTCCGTTCCTGGCCCAGAAATGTTAAATAATGGTAATTGGAAGCACATGTCTTCTGTAGACACAGCAAATCTACCACGAACCAAGGTTCCATCCTCAATTTCTATGCCAAGGGCTTGTTTGGTATCATCTCCTGACTGTTCTCCTTTATCTGCCATTGTAAGTCCTACAGTCGTACCCTCAAATGCTTCATGTATGGGTATTTCCAAAGATTTGGATTCAGAGAATACAGATTCGTCACATTATAATGAGTCAGCAAAATTTTTTTTGGACAAATCCTCAAACCCTGTACTGGATGAGTCAGCATCCAGGAGTTTGGATCAACGAGATTTATTGACGGAAGAACATTCGGTAGATGAGGATTCCCAGAGTCATGAGCATATGGGAGTATATGCAGGTTCAGAGGTTTCAAGAAAGACAATTGGTGAGTGTCAGATTACTCTTAATAAGACCAGACCATGTTTAGAGGAAGCTTTAGCTTCAGCACTTTCAGCATTTTCAGTTTCTGCTCATCCAGCTCAAGTAGAAACAACCTGTATCTTGACAGAAATACCATCTGGCTCATCACAAATAGAAAATGCAGATGATAAGGAAGGTTGTGACAATGACGGATTTCATTCATCTCAAGTGAAAACAACAGGCTTCTGCATAGGAATACCTAGTCACTCATTGCAAGTAGATAATTTAAATGAGGAGGTTTGTTATCATACTGATACCAGTTTTAATATGTTTGAAGGAGTGCGATACATAAGTCAGGAAAATATGGATTCAGTTCCATACAGTTCTTCCCAAGGAAGTGAGGATGCCAAACAGACTGTGTATAAAAGCAGAAAGATCAATGATGCTCAGGATGGTCTCACTCTCACTATCAAGCAGTCCAGCGCACCTGGTACCAAAATGGTATTTAACCATGAAAAGGAAGTCATACTATTGGAGGATGAAAACGAACACAAACTGTATGACAGTGAAATGACATTGGCTAAGAATGTTTTTTGCACAATTCATGGCAACCAGTCTGCAAGCAGCTGTTTACAGGAAGCAAATATGGTGTATGATTTCCCAGAGCAGTTTCAGCCATTACAAGGGCTTGATGATTTTGAATCCTCAAAATTGTGCCCCAAGTGTACCAAGCTTATCATTGAAAAGGATCGAAATTTGGTTGAAGAGAAGTATGATACATTTAGTCCCGTTTCTGGAAATACTGTAAGTCAAGTAGCAGGAATTGAAAGATTAACTACAAGTTTGGGTATGGAAGATGAAGTTGAAATAACTGTTGGATCAGATAGTTCCACAGAAGCTCATGATATGCATGCTTCAAGGAAGTTGCATATCGATTCATCCTCTTTATTAGATGTTTCATTTACAACATCCAATACTTTACAAACAAAAATATCTCTGGAATCTCTTTTGTATGATAATACTCCCGAGCAAGGCAGAGAAAATGTTCCTCTCCAGAAAACAAAAGAGGCAGAAACCTCAAATTTCACTGAATCAAAGCGGCCACATGGCTTGTTTTTTGTCGAAGATGAGGGCCTTGGAGAGTTTATTATACCAGGTGCATCAACTTTGCTTTGCTCGGTTACTGCAGGAAACACTTCAAATCAAGGGATTATATCAGGGTTTTCTTCTGGTTTTGAAAGCTTACTGTAAGAGGTTTATGTACTATTTTCAGATGTTAATTTCTGTTTATGCCTGTTAGCCCTTGTCCACTTGAATTGCAGTAATTGTATTTATCACCATTGGCGAAATGATGTTAGGTAGCATCAATTTCTGTAAAGTTTTGTTTGATTGCCAATTCACTGGGCATGGTTCTATCCTCCATGCTACCTTTAAGTTTGTTCTTCAAGGGCCGACTCATAATGTCAACCCAAACGATGGTATGTGGTGGGGATCATAAAAAGCACTGTAAAAGTAATTTTAAGTAAGATGTTTCTTAATATATTGATCAAAATGCTGGAGTGCCTGAAGTACTATCTTGAACATTAAATGTGATGCTATAAAAGAATAAGATAAATTCTTCTATACTCGAATTCAGGTATGTTTGCAACAGAGAGCCTTTACTGCAAAAATTAATTTTTCCTTTACTGGAGTTCTATTTGAATAATTTCTTATGCATCCCTTTCGATGCGTTGACATTCATTTATTTGCCATCCTTGACTTAGAAAACACAGGGTTTTAGACATATGCACCACGTGGCCAGTCTTTTGTGCCCACAGATTGAAAAGTGTCTACGATCATAGTTTGATACCTACTTTCTATAAGAGTGTACTCCAGCAGTAACAGTTTCCTTTTCCAAGAAGGGCAAAAGGAAAGTGCATGGTTAATCAAGATAATAAGAGTGCAACTGTTATAAGCACAAGAGAACAATTCTGCCGACTCTTCTTTTCAGATGAATTGTTACCGGAGCAGATGCCTTGACAAACCTGTTTTGCAGATGCTATATTTAACTTGGAATATTGTATCTCAAATATGTTAATGTAGTACTGCATTCTTATATCTAGTGGAAAACAGCATGGTCACAGAAAACAGTGAAGTAATCCCAGACGAAAACAGTGAAGTAATCCTAGACTCTAGGATGTACCTTGAAGTAATCCTAGACTCTAGGATGTACCTTGAAGTAATCCTAGACTCTAGGATGTACCTTTAGGTACCACGAGGTGGAGATTAGAATACTTTTTGCATTGAGTTTTCTTAGTTGCTTTGAATGTTGATCTAGAATACTTTCTGGACATTATTTGTTGTATGAAAATACTTAAATTCTCAAGTTGATTTGAATTTTGATTTCAAGCATTTGTGGTATTGACTATAGGCAGCATTGTGGTGTAACAGATTTTAGGCATATTTGGCTCATGCAATTAAATGGTGGTCTAAAAATGATAAATTTTGACCTTTTAAACAACATACTAACTTTGGGGAATAATTCTCGCATACCATTACACACATCTTTGTCGTAAGTACCTTCTGAAACATTGATCAAATACAAACTCCTAGAATTATTTGACCACTACTTGCCTGGACTACATAATTGCTCAATATCTTGCATGGGTGGAGTAGTTTGTATCATTTCCCTCGGATGGAGCAAATAAACTAATCTGTTCTACCTTTTAAATGTATAAATAATTCTGTTCCTAATCAAGTACAAACTCCTAGAATTATTTGACCACTACTCGCCTGGACTGCATACTACTCAATATCTTGCATGTGTAGAATACTTTTTACTGCATACAGGGAAATGATATAAAGAATCTCCCTTGGATGGAGTGAATAAACTAATCTGTACTACCTTTTTAACGTATAAATAATTCTGTTCCTAGTCAATAAATTTTTAAGCTATACATGACGAATATTTGATTAGTATGCTTAGGGGAGGTAGAAGAAACAAGAAAGGCTCGTTATCATTCTAAATGGAGTGGAGGTGAAAGGTGCTTAAGCACGATTAGCGTATCCTAACAAGTCTTGCGTCAAAGAAACCCTGGTGATACTTGGAGAATATATATTTTGTTTTTCTGGTTCTTGCAATTATAATTCTCACTCCAAATAATTTTGTGATGTGCATATAAGTTAATACATATACAATCTGAACAGTTCATGACCACTTCCAGGTACTTTTCCAATAGCCTTGGGGTTCTTAAAAAATGTTGAATATTTATACTAAAAACCATCAGTTAGACAGTTGGAAACTGCCTCCAACTGCATGTAAATTGAAAACTGAATGTAACCACCTCTCCTAAATAAATATACTCTGCTGCGTCCATTCTGGGCAGTGCAGTTTTGTCCTCTTATCATTTTCTCGGTTATTTTTTTTGCTAACATTGGTATTAGAGCGATTTACCCGAGGAAGCCCTTGAAGGGCACGGGAGATTGACACAATGTTTGAGGAAGCCCTGAGGTGGTCATTTCGTCACATCGAAAGGTAAGGAGGAGGTCGTGAAGACGTCTGATGGATTTCTTACCCGTCTGCCTTATAGAGAGTTGAAGAGAAGGGCATGAGCGCACTATTCGTAAGACTGTTTTGACAGTCACAGACAGATCGCAAGGGCAAAAGACACGTGAATAATAGGGGAGAGGACCCCATAACTGTGCACCCTAACTTTAGGGGCACGTACATATATGTAGGGGTCTCGTCAGCATAAAAAAAGTATATCATCGTGTAGCGTATTATAATGCCACATCAACATTTTCGTTTCACGTGTTTATTTGGAGGGAAAAGTAGTTTTTGAATTGATTTAAAATGAAAAAAAATAATATAAAGCATTTGAAAGAGGTACCAATGACCAAGCGCCCTATGTTTCACATTGTCATTGGCTCTTAAAAAGTGTCATTAATCAAATAGTGAAACTATTAGTCATTTTTTCAACTACCAATGGTGAAAATCAATGTACATATTTTGGTATCTGCACAATTATGGGGTCCTCTCCCCTAGTCACGTTTTTCAACAGAAATACAGTCGCAAGTACCAGGAAATTCTAGTTGTGAGGGTTTGTTGTTTAAAGTCTTCGCAGCAGTCGTGAGGGCAAAAGTAACCAAAATAATCTTTAGTCATGAGGGCATAATTAATTTGGTTGCAGTTCATGCAAAAGACAATTTTTTAGGGCACGTGAATTTGTGGGGTATATTATTGTGAATTCGTGGGTGTTAGGACTGTTGGAAATAATGTCATTGATGTCAAAGGGGTCTTTGATGTCACAAGAGAATGCACAGACAATGATGTCAAAAGAGTCATTAATAAGAAAGGAGAATGCACAACAATTAAAATTATCGTATTTAATATAACTGTGAATATATTGTACAACAATCACATTGTATACCCGTGATTTATTTATTCAATAAAGAGCAGCGATTTATCTATTAAAGGGAAGCTATTTATTTAAGGGACAACATTTAATTAGAGGGCCCAAGAGAAATATCTTTTAGGCCCCCCATTTTGACTCTCATGTTTGGGACAAGTCGTCCAAGTTAAAAAGGATTCATTTTGGCGACCAAGGATTTTAAAAATGAAGGGTCACCTCTTTTTGAAAAGACGTGTCCATTTAAAAGTCATATCCCTCCATGAATAGGTATCAAAGAGCTATAAAAGATAGATGAGAGGATGAAGAAAAGTAAAGGAGTGAAATGAATTTGATACATCATTAAAGAATACGAAGCGTAAGTGTAGAGCAAATTTTTATGAGGAGCAACTCTTAATGAAGGGCAGATTTTGAGTGAATACCATACAAAATTTAATAAGTATGAAGAGGAAATAAAAGTCTTCATCATTCATGGAAACAACACTACGAAGGTGGTATTGTCATCGGTTTGGAGGTTGGTGCCTCATAAAACAAAGATATTGGTGTCTCTTGCTGAGTTGGTGCTCGACATAAAAGATTGGTGTTTGAATTGTTGAGTTGGTGCTTGGCATTGGGGACGGTGTCTCCAATAGGTTGGTTCCTACACTAATAACAATTTGCAAACTTAATAATTTACTAATTTACATTCACCTTGATAATATTTACACATGTAATTATTAGTCACTCGTACATATCAATGGAGCACTAATAATAGATTTTCTAACATTTTCCCCCTTTAGTGCGAACATGGGGAAAACCTACCTTTATACTTGCACCTGCTTTCATGATTTGGTGATTTTTATTTCAGGGTGATCACAAACCCGACGTATGGCTTTCAAAGGGTTAACCATGAACTGAAAATGGTGGTTTTACAAGTGGAGTAACACAAACCAAAAATGAATGTTTTCGAGTGGTTTACTTACAACCACATCATGATGTGCCAAGTACTATTATCAACCCTCATCAATATCTCACTGAAGGGAATAACATAGGAAATTATGTTGAATTATGTTGTTCATACATACAAACTGAAAACTGGAAATGGAACATTGAATCATGTTCCCCCCTCAATGAGAAATTTCCACTTATTCAAAGAAGGGCACTGCAAATTGAAGCATACTGAAAATGGAACACTAAATTCAACAGAAAGCACACCACAAAAAATGAAAGTAAATATTCAACCGAAACAAAATGTGCCACCAAACCTTTGATGCGGCCCAATCGTTGGTGATTGACGAGAGGTCGTTGTTTGACCTCTAACCTCCATTTTTCTCTGTTCTCTGTTGAAAATCTGCTAACTCAGCTTGATTTGGCTTTGAGTCTCTTTGAACAATTCACCCCCATAAGGTGGTTGTCACGTACAAGCGAAAATTTGTTCGATTATTCAAAAGCGAGGCAATTTTTGTTTTAACAGTACTTTTACACTTTTACATAATACTAAACACCAGATATTTTGACAATAACGATATGAGATAACAACTTTATTGACATTTTTGGACTTTGATGAACATTTTTTTGATAAATGACTCACAATAATTCTTGTACTAGAACTATGGACAAATAACAACAAAATAAACTATGATTAATCGACTCTTTTGATGATAAAATGGCACTTCTATAATACAAAATGAATTGAATCTAATAGTTACTTAAAAATAGTGGTGACAAAAAAAAACTTGACATTCCTAAACATTACCAACAAACTAAATACGACTCGATAAATCTCTAACATGACTTTCTTTTAATTTCTAAAACATGACCAATACCTAAGAGATTGAAAGACTCCATGAAACACATTTCAACCAACTCGCCTATACGGAATTTAAAAAACCTATCTCAACTAGCAATCGCATGTGTACAATGCAATGTGAATGTCAAATGGTATATTTTATTTGATTTAGAGGGATAGTTATTACTTTTGTAGTTGATGTTGATAAGGGGTGTGATTGATTTTGTAAGTGTAGGAATATAGATGAAGCTTTACAAGCATTCTCTTGCAAGGGTCATCCAATCTAATGCCTTTATGCCTTTGTGGATTGAAATATATTGAAGGGGATCATTTTACCTATCCACTATACTTCTCATATTTCCAAATTCCTCTTGCAGAAACGCATTCAATCTATTTCCGCTCAAATTCCTTGAATTTATAATTAAGATGAATCATCAAGTCAATTTAATTTTCACTCATAAAAATTGGACTTCTTGTTTATGCTCCATAAAATCCTATATGGACAAGACTTACACTTTCAAAATATGTTCCAAATCCCCCATAGATCGTGGAATGAGTCCACAAAGTTTATTATCAGATATGTCCCTAGGATTTCATGTCAGAACAAAGATCAACAAAACATTTGGAAGTCTTTCACAACTGTCATCTAGACAATAAATTTCTCTCCAAACACAATTCTTAATAGCCTATTGGAAGTAACACCGAAAAATAAAAAATAATTGAACTCACAATGTATCTAAACTTATAATATATCCCGACTCTATCGGAATTGCTCCCTTAATATTGTTTGAGGACAAATTCCTGTAAAAGCAATAACATAATATTGCTAGACTCATTAGACCATGAATGTATTATATATGCACGCTAAATGTGCTTGACATAATCCTTCCACAATCATCATATACATGATCAATCAGCAACAAAAAATAAGGTTTCCAAGCTTCCGAAATTCAAGAGGCATTGTTCCATTCAATCGATTACCATGCACATTGTTATAACCAAAGGCAACATGCAAACTTAGAAAAGCTTAGAGGACAACATTTTTGGTAAACATTTACTCTTTTAATCCTATGTTAGCTAGATGAAGCTATAGAACATTTTCATAAAGAATTTCTGTGTTGGATGGATCACAGAGAGGAAATTTAGGTCTTTGGTTCGTTTCACGGACAAAAACTTTTGCTGCATCTTAGCATCAAATCGGCTCAGAGGCGTCTAATTGCCAGATATAATTCTTGAAGTAGGAAACCACTTTTGTGCCATCCACCAATAAGTTAACCAAGGATCATTATATGAAATACGAAGTGCCCATTGGTCTGGGCATGCTTGCTGATTATAAGTTTGATTTAATAAATTAGCAGGGCATTTAGGCTACCTGTAATTTACAACACGCGCTAGAAGTGCTGCACTTGCTAACCTGCAATGTTGTAATTCATGTGTCAATTATATAAAAAAACAAAAACAAAACAAGAGAAATTGACAACAACTTTTGCGGCTGCGGGTAAAATTTACCCTGTTAGATCCTCTTGCATGGAAGAGGGTTTAGCTAGAGAAACAAAACTAACTGATGCCTAACAATGGAAAGTGATTTTTCAACTTCAAGCCATAGTAAAACAAAATGTTTTCCTTGCAATTTAGTTATAGGATTGGACCCTATATCCATGCCATCGATAATGACAATGTGATTAGATAGGTAAAAGCATAGGCCAGGGGACCAATAGGATATCCCAACCCACGTGATGTGAAGAATCCAAGAGGCATAATAAGGCCAAGAAGTTCAACGGTAGGTTATCAGGGCGCGATTGTGTATATAAATCCAAGCAAGGCCATAGGCCTAAACAAGGATGCACATAATACCGTGGTGATCCAATAGGAAAAAATGGGATGAATCAAAGCCAAAATAGGTGGAGTCGGGATTGAATCACTCTAATGGTAGGAGAAACCAAGGCGTACATGATGATATACCCGAAAGGAGAAAACATCCCAAGCAAGGATGTAACGAGATATTTGAGATAGTGTGTAAAAACGCCAAGGGGGATTGAGATCCCAAGTGGACGAAAAGGTAGTGTGTAAAACCTAAGTGGGGCATGAGAGGCTAAACAAATGTGAGGGGTCATGCCAAAGAAGGAAAATAAATTGTAATCAATGTACTATAGATAACTATCCACGAGGGGGAAAAGATCGTAATGTATCAGTGATAATGTTGTCAACTTGATTCAAGATGTGACTTCTAGCACGAGTCATGGATCCTCGATGGCATGCTATGTAATAATGACTTCCCGATGAACTCTAGATGTTGGGGTGAATAGGGTGTCATCTATCTGATCCTCCATTCCGGTGAGTATGTCATGTTGAATGTCATTCATGGAGGTACGAAGATCATAGTGAGGTGGGAGTCCATAAGTAGGTTGTGGTCTATTCGGTTAAGGGGAAGGTAGCTGATTATGAGAGGAAAATACTCCACGATTTTGATTGCAGGAAGAAGTAGCTAGAATGGGATGTTTGCTACGTAGAACATGACAGTCAACATCAGTGTGTGCATAATACCTGTGATGAGAACTGAAGCAGAAGGATGTGTAGCCTTTTTAGTTTGGTCACATTTGACCTTAACTTCGAGCTTCTTCATGTGGTGTCGATAGGATGTACAGTCATAAACATCATGCCCTGAAGTCTCATGCCATGTGTAATACGACCCAGTCGTAGAAGACCGAGGAACCATAAGGGCAAGATGTAGTGAGAGGAGTCTCATAGGCTGTAGAGCATTAGTGAGAGTATCTGATGAGGGCACCAATGCAATCGGTGAAGATGGTGTCGATAGAGAGGTGTGTTGCTCATTCATTGAGGCTTAGTAGATAAGATAATCACCCATGAGGTCATTGTCTTCATACTTAAAACCAACCCGATCATCTGCTTCTGTAAGGGAAAATGGGTTGACTAGGTCAATGGTGGTATGTGGAAGTGTAGTCAGTGGAGCATTCTGAGGCTTAGGCACTAGTTGGGAAGAAGTGTTCACTTTTTTCTAAGAATCCTCTTGTATTAGGATACCGTTCATGTCATGATAAAATTTGGTGAAAAGGGTTTCTTGGTAAAGCAAGATGTCTCGATCACAAACTTGGGCATAGTTAGCCAAGTAAGGGTTGTTTAAAGTGTAACCATGATCATAATCTAATGTGGAAGCATCCACTGTAAAAGAAGTGACTATGGTCTCTAGTCGAACCGCATGTTCTAGTGGGGGTTGTGATGTACATGAGATGACTACAGGATCTGAAGGATCTTTCTTGTGAGACTCAAGAAGATCGTAAGTGTTGATTCTAAGTGTAATCTCATTGGGCTCATCATCATATGACTCCAAGAGATTGAGAAGCTCAGGAAGATCAGAAGTGTTGATTCTAAGTGTGACCTCATTGGGCTCGTCGTCATATGACTCCAAGAGATTGGGAAGCATGCACCCAACTAATTTGGGATGACTGACATTGTCGTGAAGAGTATCTATAGGATAATTAAAACATTGATATTCTCAAAAGAGAGTACGAGATATTTTATCAAGTTTTGGGAACTTGTATGTTCCCTTCTGTTGAAGCGTATCATAGTTCCAAGGGTTAATGTCCCCTTGAATCTTGTAAATAGCTCTTTGGTGAGTGAATTTGAAATATCCCTAGTGGGCTATTACTTACAACTTGACAAATAGTAAAAAGTTTCTGCAAATGATATATTGATTTTTTGGAATAAAACCCAAATAGGGCAGCGAACTGGAAAACAAAGATAACTTGCAAACCACTTGTCCAAATCACACGAAATTGTATAGCGAGATTGCTGAGATGATAAAAAATATTAGAAAAATATTTGTGGATTTTTCTCAATAATAGATAACTACCAATAAATTTTAGAATGCCCTAAACTGCTAAAATATTTTTAAAATTCATAACTCCCTGAATACAACTGATAAAAATATGATTTTTTGGAAATAACATATACAACATATATAGAAATGATCCCAACCTCTGGATCTGAAAATGGGCACTTGAAAACCCTAGAAATATCACCTGCAATCTCCTAGGGCTGACGTCACCCTATGAAAGGGGCTGGAAATCCTCTGAAACTCCTTCAAAAGTTACACCAAAGTTTCCCTAAGCACTGGGAAAAATATGAAATACAGGTTGCTAAAATATATGGGAAAATGATCTTCCACAACCTCTAAAAGATCTCTGAATACCCTGCCTGAAAAAATTGTAAAATCTTCCTAAAAATATGCTCTGAATGAGCTCCAAAATAGCAAATTAGGGTGGATCTTTCACCACTGAAGAGTGCCCTACTAGCTAGGAGTGGATCTCTCACCACTGAAACTAGGGTTCCTATGCGATTCTACTCCACAAGCAAAGGAAAAGTGCAAACAACAGTTGCTCCAATATTAAGATATGTGTGAGTGTAAGAATGTCCTTCTCCCCAACACCACCTTTTATAACCATCCAATGCAACAAAGGGCCCAAAAAATCCTATCGACCCCTTAGGGAAGACCCCACATGAACATAAAGTAACTTAAGTTAATTTTCTCCCCTAGGCACCAAAAGTGACTTAAATGACCCCAACGAAGGAATATAATAATCAAGTACCATGAGCCCCCTTCCCCTCAACAACAAAATATAACAATAATTCCCACCAAGTTGCCTAATACTAATATCAACGAAAAAATATAACATAAAGCAAGGTGGTAATCGAACATCCATACCCAATATCCTCTAGCGTCATTAGCCCCTCGGGTATGACCAAGGCTAAGACTGAAAAATGGTTGTTTGGCCCTCAGTGAAGGAATGGGGACATTATAGTTCTCCCTTCCCGAAATTTTCTTGTCCCCAAGAAAATGCAAACTAGGATGCTATAAAATCTTCTCTCCCTCCCAAGTAGCATCCTTTAGTGGTATCTCCACCGCACTAAGTACTTTGTGATCACCTTGTTCCTAAGATTCCTCTGTCTCACCTCAATGATAGATTTAGGTTCCAAAACCAACTTCCCCTCATTGTCCAATGGGGGAAAATTCATAGAAGGAACAATACCCATGTGCCTTTTTTAGGCAGGAAACATGAAAAACATTGTGTATCTTGTTGTGCTTAGGAAGCGCCAGCTCATATGCAACTACCCTGACCCTTCGTGCTATCTTTTATGGTCCATAAAACTACGGTTGTAGCTTCTCAACACTGCTTGAATCAAGTGAGGATTGCCTATAGGGTTACAAACGTAGGAAGACTAAATATCCCACCTCAAAAGACCTCTATACCATGTGCCTATTTGCATAAATATTTTTTTGATTCTGTGCTTTCTGAAGGTTCTCATTGAGGGCCTTTAGGATGTCCTAGTTCTCTTGTAACTAACCACGAGCTTTGGGAGCTCGACTAAATGATAATAATAAGTCTGTGAATGATGTAGCATCATACCCATACAATGCTCGAAAAGGAGTCATGCCAATGCTCATATGGTAGGTGGTAGTGTAGTAATACTCACCCATGTGTATCCATTTAATCCATGCATGTTAATGTCGTGTGACATAGCTACACAAATAGCCCGCTATCCACTTATTGACTATCTTCATCTACCCATCTGTTTGAGGATGATAACTAGTGCAAGGATTCAATTATGTACTTGCAATTCTAAAAATATCCTGCCAAAAAGTGCTCATAAAGATTTTGTCCCTGTTGCTAACAACGTTTTTAGGCAAACCATGAAGCCTAAAAATACCTGTATAGAATATATGAGCATCCTATGGTGCCTTATGCCACGTAGGCATAGAAAAGAAATGGGCATACTTAGTTAACCTATCCACCGCCACATATATACAATCATGTCCATGTACTGAGGGAGGCCCTGTGATAAAATCCATGGACACACTCTCCCACTTTTGATCCGGAATAGGAAGAGGTTGTAATAGTCCTAATGGAAAATAATGCTCGGCTTTGGTTTACTAAAAAACCACACACTCTCTAATATGGTTAAGGAAATCATCCTTCAACCCCTTCTATGCAAATCTCTCCCTGATGTACCTATAGTTCTTGAAATACCCAGGATGTCACACTAGAGGTGTATCATACAATACTCGAAGGATCTTCTCTTTCATATTAGATTTTGGTATAATGAAAATCCTATCCTTGTAGTATATGAAGTCATCCAAGATCTCGTATCTATCATCCTGTATAATGTTATCCATGATCTCACATGCAAATTGATTTTTGGAATACTCAACAAGAATGTGAGCCTTCCAATCTACTGAAATCTCAGACATAGAACTAAGCATAGGGGTAAGGTGAGGCCTCCTAGATAATGCATCAACAACAAAATTAATCTTACCCTTTTTGTACTCTATGTTGAATTCATATGTTTGTATCTTATTCACCTATCTTTGTTGGTGGTCGTTGAGATCCTTTTGCCCTAGGAATAACCTCAAACTATTGTGATCTGTACGAACCATGAATTTTCTGCCCACAAGGTACTGTCTAGATTTGGCCATAGCACGCATAATGGCCAATATCTCTTTGTCATAACTCGAGTACCCCCTCTCCACAAGGCTCAATTTACGACTCTCGTTGGTAATGGGATGCCTATCCTACATAAGAACTAATCCGATACCTTTGTCTGATGTGTCACATTCAAGTATGAATGAATGGGAGAAATCTGGCAATGCAAGAATGGGACACAAACTCATCACCCCCTTAAGGTGATAAAAAATATACTTTGCTGATTTTGACCAAACAAAATCCCCCTTCTTGCTTAAATTTCTCAACGGTGTAATCAAGCGAGAGAATTTCTTCAGAAACCTCCTGTAGGATGTGCATAACCCTAAGAAACCTCTCAACTGTGTCAATGTCCGATGGCCAATCCAATATCGCATGAATATTTTCCATGTCAACCTTGAATACACCTCCACCAATCACATATCCCAAATACAATAACTCTGTCATACCAAAATCACACTTAGAAATTTTCACGTATATCGAGTTAGCTTCCAACATACCCAACACCTCATCAAGATGTCTAATGTGATCCTCCTAAGTCCTACATTAGACCAATATGTTGTCGAAGAAGATCAATACAAACTTCCACAAATGGAAGTTGAACACATGGTTCATACAAGATTGAAAAGTGGTCGGTGCATTAGAAAAACCAAATGACATCACTAGAAACTCAAAGTGACCATAATGACATCTGAAATCCATCTTATGCACATTTTCCTCTCTGACCTTTATCTTGTGATATCCAGATCGCAAATCTATTTTAGAAAAATAAATTTCCCCATGTAGCTCATCTAATAACTCATTAATGCGTGTAACATCCCCATTTTAAAACACCAGAACAAGGGAAATTTTTTTTTTTTAAAATAAAAAATAAAAAATAACGTTCTCTGTTATGAATTATAAAATTCCAACACACGTTCGAGATTTAGTAATTGTTCTCTGCCCAAACCACACAGTTTGGATCATACAATTTCTTTTAAAAACGAATGTTCCCTGTTCACATATTTACAATATGGAACACACATTCAATGCCATTCAATCTCATAACAGATTCTATATGCTGCTGTAAATGACTCGATGAACTGCCGATCTTCCATTTTCATGGCTTGGAGTTTCAACGATCCTTCATTTCATGACTCGGCAACAACCGATCCTTCATGTTTGTTTATGCATAGTATATTTTATATACTTGTTCTCATAACCTTCCCCGGTTATCGAAGTGATCCATTTAAGAAGCCTATCTGAATATCTGTTACCGATATTCATCCGACATCCTGCATCTTAAATTAAGTGATAAGGACACGCAACCAGCAATTGCGATACTTTGGCCAAAGATTTTCACATGCTTTGCATGATCATATTCCTGAATGTGATTCACATCTACGGAATACGTCCTTCACTTCACTCCACCTGTTATCTAGAATGGTCTTTCCTGGTTCCTACCAGTCCTCATCGTTTAAGTTCTGTTTTAAACTTCCGATTCCAGCCAATAATATGAGCGGGTATAGGAAGGCACTCCAGGTAACTAAAGATACGCAGACATACGGTGTCGTTACCCCACGACTCCGTGTGTCTGATTATCTTTAGTGTTCCGGAGTCACTCCGTATACCAAATCATACCCTAACTCCACCCCAGCTAAGATCTACACATTCAGCCTATGTATTCTAAATGTTTTAATTCGGGAGGGCATTGCTATATGTCAGCTGCAACAATGTGTCGTCATGAAGACCCCGTCTTCATGAAGACACCTTGCTGTAGCTGGCGTATACCAATGTCCTGCAGAATTCTCCCAACGAGAATACACATCCTGCCCAAGTGACTTAGCCACGAGTTAATAGTTTAAGCAATTTTCAGCGTCCACGCTGATCCCTTGATCCTCGTTTCCGTTGCAGTTGTATATAACTAAGAGGGACTAAACTGTCCATTAGTTCGTTATGTATCGTCTCCTTCGTATCGAAGAGCTACATTTCCTTACTTGGTTTATTTCTTAATCGTTAGATTAAGCAGTCCGTACCGACGGACATAATAAGTTTAACCTATTAAACTTAACCAAGATGTTTCCGACTGCAACATATTTTAGAATATTAACTTATTAGACGTCATTCAAACGAGGTCTAAACTTCAAGAAATGAACTCATTTGTTCCCCTTAACATTATATAGTTAAGGATCATTAGTTATGGATATATATATCCTATATCCTTTATTCTGAATTTTATCAAACGGGATCATTAATGAGGTTTGAAAACGAAGTTCAAATACTCCCAGTTTAAATTGATATTCCTTAGCTCCTAAGCTAATCCTGAATACCCTCTGATTATAAAATCATATTCCTCTTAATTCTTTTTAATGTCAATTCAAAATTCATCTTTACCCAAGTATGAATTAATTGCATTGTTCAACTTAAAGGTTGTATTTAAGTAAGAATAAATATCAGTTTCAACTCAACATCCATCCAAGGATAATGAAACAATTCCAAATCAGGAAATAACACCATATTTCCAATTTAAACAGCAATATCAAACTGATATAATTATTGAAAATATCACACTTGTAACTGTATTCAATATTTCAAGTCATAATTTGTACATTTGCCAATCCAACTGATTGGGTATAGTTTTTACAAAGCATCCATACAACTCATGGGCAGAAGAATATATTTTCTTCTTTCACAATTCCTCAAAGAGGAATAAAAGCAACAGTTACAATTTAATTTATATTTTATCAAGAGGCATCAGAAGACAGCCAAGTCTTCATTCTAATCAAATTCCATCTGCAAAATGAATTGCACGGGTCAGTTCAATGAACTGAGCACATTAAGCACTTATCCTTAAAATAAGATGCTTCAACTAACTGTTTCAATAAAAGAACCCTGCTTTTATGAAACAATAGCAAACATCAATCTAGAAAGTCACAAAAGAGAAATCAGCATAACAACTGAACTATCAAAAACATCATCACAATCAGCCAAGGGACTGCTGTCCCGTTTCCACATAATCATTGCAAGTATCAATTTACAATATTTGTAAAGTTAGGAATACAAGTAGCTTGCTGCCTATATAGCATACAGTTATCCTTTTCACGCCTTTCATTAATAACAAATGCCAAGGATGAAACTAACTGAATATAAATCCATTACTTTCCTTTCCGTTCATGAAGCATGTTAATTTTAAGGCATTCAAGTACAAATAAGAAAACGAACAGCAATGCATATAGTAGCTCTCATCTAAGCACTATAATTTTCTTCATTCACGAATTCCAGGTTCCTAACCGAACGAAAGAAGAAAGATCATTTTCCTAAAACATTAATTCATATCTCTATTTCTTTCCACATGACTGTCCTAACAGTGGAATCCAAACGAAAGACAAATCAAAATAACAGTTCAGAGTGAAACTTACAAAATCCACTCGGAATTCACTTTCTGGCAGCAAGAATAATTTCATTTATTTCCAGTTCATATGAATGCCAAACAGGTTAGTAAGACATTATATTTATCGTGGGAGCAAACCATATCCATATGTATATTAGGTATTTGCTATACTAGAAGATTCCCTACTTCTTACACTGTATAGCTAACCAACAACAATTTTGCAACCACACGAGTATGTATATTCATATAATCTTTTATACCTCTGAACACATATAGTTCTTAATAACAAGTTGTACATTGCTGTTACCTACAACAAGATCGAGGCATATGCACAGTAAACTCCAATGTTACTTTCAGAGTTCCAAATAGCAAAAAAAAGAGAGAAGAATTCATTCTCTACTATTTCATTAAGAGCAATCATTGTTTTCAGAATGAAGTAAAAACATTCAATCATGTTTTTCTAAGCAAGACAACTCAACTCAGACAGATAACAGCGTAAACGTTCTCATTGATAAGCATCTCACATAGCCAATACAGCTGCAATCCAACAGGCTACAGCAATGAACATTCCAGCCACATTTGCATTCTCAAGATAGTAAAAACAAAATAATATCGGAAGGTCAAACTTCGACTGCTAGACGCAATGGGATCAACCTTCGTTACAGCAAGAAGAATTTATAATCATTCATTGCACAGAATACAAAACTAGTTTATAATTGCGTCAATAATTTGATTAAGAAGACCGAACAGTATCAAGAAAACACAACGAATCCATCTTATCTACACCGTAAGAAGAGTCATTTTTCATTAAGGAGTTCAGAAGGAAAAACTATTCCTTTTTCCAACTCTCACGAACATTCATATAAAATTTTAATGTCCATTCCCTTAAATACAAGATACCATTTCTTCATAATCCGAAATAGCAAGGGGAGAGAGAAATCTTATCCCTTTTAAGCAAGAAAGAAAATGAACAACCAAATGTGTCATCCTTTCTTTTCCCAAGACCTTTCGTGTGCTTATAAAGAAAACAATGTTGTATTCATAATAATCAACACAGCAGAGAGAGAAAAGAAATTATTTCCTTTTCAAAAGAAGTTTCAGTATAAAACGACCTTAAACTTCTCATACATCCTGTACCATCATATCACGAAAGACCATATGACAAGAGCATTATCATAGTGGTGAAAACAACCATACAGTCTACCGGTTCAGGATATAAAACTCTAAACAGTGAAAACCCATTCCATGAAGCTCAAAAGAAATGATATTCTTTTTAATTCCAAACAGCATACAGTAACAAAAGATCTCATTTCCTTCAATGAAACTTCAGTACAGAAACAAGCCAAGCCGTTCACACTGCCTTCACCATTTTATCTCAAAAATTCATGTGACAAAGACAATCACACAACAAATAAACAATTCGCACTGCCTGTACTGTTCCTATAAAACATCTATTTCATACACCATACTGTCAACAAACCCGCACGTCGAAGAAGTGTTTCCAACCAATCAATTACAAGGACGGATTAACCACAATAGCAAAGGGGACGACTGTACCCCGTTATTTCCAAAAATGACAGCAAGAAAGGAAGGAAACCCAAATCATAGTAACAAAACACGACTGTAATTCCATTTTTCACTTCACAGGTAATAGCAGTTCCAAGCGCAACATCAAGGAGAACGATTACACTATAAGGAATAGTTTATACAGCCTGTCCATTCCATACCACATGTACAGAGGAAGAAAATGTTTATTTCTTTCTACAACACTGTCAGCAACCACAATGGTAATTCCTATTCCAACTAAATTTAAGCAACCACAATTCAAGGCCGAGCAACCAAAGCCGTTTCTTATCATTTTCCAAGAAAAAGAAGGCAAGAATCAACAAATCCATTTCCAAATCAACTCCATAACAATCATGCAATCCCAACCCAAGAGCAGGGTTGTTTTAATGAAACATTTAAATCAAGCAAAGATTTTAAAGAGAAGGGCTTAACATGCCTGATATCTCTTTTCCACAACTCGAAGAAAGCTTCGTTTTGCCGCGTTTTTCTTCCACAACGGCAACACAATATTCCCAGCACTTTCTTCCTTCTTCTTGGCTGATCAACAGCCTCAAAACTTCCAAGAAAATGTCAAATGCAAGAGCTGGTTCGACTGAACCAGACCAAGAAACCAAATGCAGAGCAACTTTGCAAAAGCTCGAATCAACAAAAAATGAAAATCAAAATTCCCTCATACTCTTCCCAAGGCGAGCTGGTCGCGGGGACCAAGAACCATTAATGCAATAAAGGCTCGCCCTTTTTCCTTATTTTCTACGCCACCTCCATTTGGGTTGGCAAGTCTCCAATTTTAAATTTTTCCATGCAAATGAACTTAGCCAAGCTTCCAAATGGATACCTCCATCTCCTACCTGCCCCGCCAAAACTGGCACTGTCCACGTATGGACTTTTCAATTAATGCCAATGAATACTCCCCTCCATCCTTATCCTCTCCTTCCAAGGGTCTGCGCGCCCTTTTTGATTAGGATTAGTCTAGGTTGCATAAAGTGTTCAACCTAGGCCTTAGTTAGATCTTAGGTTTTAGGATTTAGATTTATTTTTCCCCCTTTTTTTTTTATATATATAATTTAAAAATCCACTAGGATAGTAGTGTAGGATGTATGTTAGGTCTTAGGGTTAGTTAGGTTTAATTCACACTAACCACTAACACTAACAACTTCCTTCCAGCCCCTTGCTAACATCCACGTTAACGCAGAGCAGGACGTTCCGTCCTTCCGATTACATGCCAAGGCCACCCGTGTCTAGGCGTTTCTCGCCCCACGAGGTCCCGAATTCGACAGTACAGGGTTCAAGAATCGAACCCCTGTCGTTGGCATTTTCGTGCTAGCTATTCACACCTGTAATCAGACGCTGCACGCTTATAATAATCCTAGTCCAGTTCAAGTGTGAATTAACACAGAAAACACAAGAGGACCTCAGCATACTTGAATCAATGGAATTGATTCAGGGTATGCTGTCAATCAGCACAAGAGCAAGCAATTATACGACAATCTGTCATCACATCAGCAATCATACAAGTACAATATTTGCTGTCCATGCAATAAGCCACAATATGCAAGAATCCAGATTAGCAACACATTCTCTTAAGATCAAAACATATCTTAACATGTTTGCTTTCATTTCAAGAGCTATAACAGTATGTATAACATTCACCAAGTTAGCATACAAAATCAGAGTGTTACAATGCATGGCACTAGATAATTATTTTGTATGGTCTTCTTGTTCAATGCACGGTAATCTATGCACATCCACATGGTTATGTCCTTCTTCACCAATATTACCGAAGAAGTAAAGGGATTGGAACTAGGTCTAATATGCCCCATCTCTATGAGCTCATGTTTAGTCCTCTCGATCTCGTCCTTAAACCATTTTGGATGACAGTAAGGAGTAGTAACCACCGGGTTGTTGTTCTCAAGCTCAATCACATGCTCAAATCCCCTGTCTAGAGGCACACTTGGAGGTATATCACCAAAAACTACATTTTGTTTTTCTAGTAGGCCTTGTACATATATGTGGTACACTGGTCGACCATTCTCTAAGTTCTTGGTCGTAACTAGGCACTGTACCGCCCAATCCACTCCGTTGTGCTTGTAAATCTTATGAATTTGTTTGGTCGTGACCACCCTGGGTGCATCCGTAGATAATCCCCTCAATATCACATTCCTCCCTTCAGACCTAAGCTTCAACTCCATAGTTTTAAAGTTAGTCTAGAACTCTACAAGAGAGTAGAGCCATTACACTCCCAATACAAGGTTGGTCTCTTCAATACCATCAATATAAAATTCATCAATAATTATATAGTTACCTATCATAATGCTCGGCTGTGGGACTCGTTGTGTGCACCTCATAGACTCTCTGTTGTCTATAACCACGTTGAAGACCTCAAAATCCTCTTTCTAGAAACCCCGTCTCTCCACTAACGATGCATCAATAAATTTGTGGGTAGCCCCATTGTCGATGAGCACCACTTCTCGCTGACCTTGAATGTCTTATACCTCAAGGTACTAGACAAAGTGGCAATAGTATCCTAAGGTAAAATCTTGTTCTCCTCTTCAACACCAAGCCTGCCCAAAACATCTCCATTCTCATCATCCAATCCCTGAATCTCCTGCTCCTCATCTCTGTCACCATCACTCTCCTCAAAGACCTTTCCTCGTGCAATCATGTCCTGGAGCCCAAGGTGTGTGGAAATAAAAACATAGTTTCTTTCACCTCAACTCATATCTGAACTCCTTGGATATGAATGGTTTCTTATTCGTATCCTTCCTATTTAGAGGTACTTTTTGCTGAAAAGCATCTAGGCTAGATGTAGGTACCCTCCGTTGAACTCGAGGTGGAAACCTCAACTTTATAGTAGATAACTCCAAATCTCGTGCTCTCCTAATTGCATCATGCAATGAAGAAGGCTCAAATTCCTTCACAAGTCTTGCTAGTGCATTTGTCAACTGTTATATTAAGAGTGAAGTCAATCTCATCTCTGAAACATCAAGAACCATGACTGACAACCTTTGAAATTTTGCAATGTATACGTTTAAATAAGTTATCTGTCTCAAATGAGTCAACTCTTTAAAATTCCTGTTAGGATACGTCCTGTCAAACCTGTTCATCAACCTTTGTGTGAATTCCACATAGGTACAATTATGCATGTGACCCTATGTAATAAGACCATGATGCCATCAGTCATGTCCATCTCCCTTAAAGTGTAGGATTGCAAACTTAATTGCATCCTCTTCACACATGGGATTCAAGTCAAAGTACGTCTTCAACTTTTGAATCTAGGATTGCACTGCACACTTCTTGGACCCATCGAAGTGTGAAATAAAAATATGCCCCAATCTCCTTTGTAACTCTGGAACCTATGTAGTGTGATCCCTTTTGGGCCTATTACTGATATTCATCTTGCAATACTCGGTAAAAGGAATGTTATCTTTAAACCCTTCACTCAAGGATTCATATTTCAGCCAACAAGTCTCCTCATCATTTTTTTTTATTGTTGTTCCATTTGTGTATTTTGTGAATCTTTCAAAAATGTGGGTTCATGCATGCTTGACTGTGTATTATGGGAACATGGAGTGTGTTGCCATGAATTACTATTTTCACCTCTTCGACCCCGACTGCCCTATGTTACTGTTTTCTCCTTTTTCTGCATGATTCTCAACTTTGCCTTGCGCTAATATTTCGGTGAGCTAGCTCAAATAAATATTAGTGGTCTCTTGTTGTTTAACCATATTAATTAATAATTTTTTCATCATCTCTTCGTTTATCTCATCATTGTCACCCATTTTCTACCCTTCTTTTTGTGGTGTATTTCTTCTGGAATAAACTTTCATTCACACCTAGTAGGCTAGAGGAAATCCAGATCTGATACCACTGAAATATCCCTAGTGAGATATTACTTACAAATTGAAAAATAATAAAAATTTGCAACAAATGATATTTTAATTTTTCTGTAATAAAACCCAAACAGGGCATCAAACTGAAAAACAAAGATAACTTGCAAACCACTTGTCCAAATCACACAAAATTTTATAGAGAGATTGTTAAGATGATAATAAAAAATAGAAAAATATTTTTGGATTTTTTTGACTAATAGATAACTATCAGTAATTTCAAAATTCCCCAAACTGATGAAATATTTTAAAAATTCATAACTACCTAATACAACTGATAAAGATATGATTTTCTGGAAATAATATCTATAACATATATTGAAATGATCCCAACCTCTGGATCTAAAAATGGGCACCTAGAAAACCTAAAAATATCAGCTACAATTTCTTAGGGCTGACGTCACCCTCCGAAAGGGGCTAGAAATCCTCTGAAAATCCTCCAAAAGTTGTGGCGAACTTTCCCTAAGAGTTGGGGAAAATATGAAATGCAAGTGGCTGAAATATATGGGCAAATGATCTTCCACAACCTTTGAAATAACCTTTGAAAGCTCTCTGAAAACCCTTCCTGAAAACCATGTAAAATTTGCCTCAAAATCTGCTCTGAATGGGCTCTAAAATAACAAACTAGGGTGGATCTTTCACCACCAAAGAGTTCCCTACTAGCTAGGAGTGGATCTCTCACCACCAAAGCTAGGGTTCTGATGGGATTTCACTCCACAAGAAAAGGAAAAGTGCAAACAATAATTGCTCAAATATCAAGACATGTGTGAGTGTAAGAATGCCCTAATTTTCCCCAACACCACCTTTTAAAACGGTCTAATGCTAAAAAGGGCCCAAAAAACCCTAATCAACCCCTTAGGGAAGACCCCACATGAACATAAAGTAACCTAAGTTACTCTTTTCCCCTAGGCGTGAAAAGTGACTTAAGTGACCCCAATGAAGGATTAGAATAATCAAGTACCATGAGTCCCCCCAATGGAAAAATATAAAAGTAATTCCCACCAAGTTACCCAATACTAATGTCAACGACAAAATATAACATAAAGCAAGGTGGTAATTGGACATCCATACCCAATAGCCTCCAAATTCGTTAGCCCCTTGGGTATGACCAAGGCTAAGACTTAAAAATGGCCATTAGGCCCTCGATGAAGCAATGGGGACATTACAAAATTTCACACACTGGTAGGCGGAAGAAGCAATGGTGCACATGCGATGAGTCCAAGGCCGCCCTGGGAGAATATTAAAAGATAGAGGAAAGTTAAAGACCATGACTTTGACATAGATAGACCTATGGGGAATGATGAGTGGTAACCAAATACACCCCATAGGAGGCATCTGTCAGTGATCATATCCTTGACAAGTGGTTCATGTAGATTTTAAGTTATCTATGGAGTAACCAAGAGCCTTGATTGTGTCTAATGAGGCCATACACGTGTCAGATCCTTTGTTAATAAGAGCATTCTTGACTGTAGTATGACTAATCTAAACCAGGTAAACATTTAAGGAACATGTCTAAAAAAACTTATAGAAATCGTGACGAATATGGATGGAACCAAATTCGCTGGGTTGGTGAATTATCTTAAATCAACGTTCGTAGCATTGGTGAAATATACTATATTTTTTGAAAGAAATTGTGGATGGAATAGAAAATGGAGCCCCAACTATTTTTATCCTTTTTCACCTGCCTAACCTCACCAAAATTTGGTTATGATAATTCTAAAATTAAGAGCACGAGGATACCTTTCCAACGAGACCAATTTTGCGCAATTTAGAGCTCTTCGGAGGAAGTTATGCCCATTCAAAGTTTTGTAGGTCAGGATGAACATGACTTTGACACATGGTTATTGGAAGCTTCTTGTCGATCATGTGGATTTCCTTTCCTATGTGTTTATTTCTTTGGACTGCCCATGTGTCAACCTTTGATTGGTTACGGGTTAGGATTGTTGACTGCAAGAGGGGCTAACGGACCCAAAACTTATCAAATGCATATTATTCCGCGGGTTGGAGTCCACCTGAGTCCCTTGCTTTGAGGTTCGCTAAAATAACGATACATGTCTAGATCTGATGCTTGAGATTGTGACACGTGTTATCCATTTTCCCTGCAATGTGTTTGTTTGCTAACCTATTGACCTTTCAACCTGCCAACCTGAGCCTGTCGCCTGGACCCGAAAGTTCATTCACTATGTTTTATTCTACGGCTTTGAGTCTGCCAGAGCCCAAAAGCCACGAGAAGTTCCAAATTGCGTCATATGTTTTTTCCCTTTCCTCCGCATTTTAAATGGGTTGAATAGTTAGGCGTTGGATGGTTTTTTAAAAGTTTTTTTGGCATTTAATTTGACTAGCATTTGAATGTCTTGTTCCATTTTAAACGGGTTATCCTGATCCAAATTAATTATAACACCTCTCTCATCTATCTCCTTCTATCATTGCTTGATAATATCATCTTTTCCTAAGATCCTACTTTTTCTAAAGTATCCATGTTGAACTCTTAATTAATAAATCTCCTCCTTTTCCCACCCTTTCATGATTTTCATGCACATAGGAACTAACATGAAGTTAGAATTTTCCAAAACCATAAGCAATCTATGTAAAATCAAACAACATACAATGCACTATTACATCTAATTTCCCTTTTCTATCATATCACACAACTTGACCACCTTGTGTGCTCACTGAGGCATATGAGAAGACCAATTCCCATTAGTTTTTGGATACATCATTATGGTTAATAGGACAATGCTACATATACTTGATGAGTGATAATAGTATGATCATTATAGAAGATAAAATCATTCATTAATACTCATATACTCAATCTAATGATTCTAATCAATCACCCATATGAATGATTTAGAAATCAATATTATTTTATTCAAAATACTTAATTATAACCATAATCACCATATAATTATAATCAACTGACAAACCAATGCAAGAAAATGTTTTTTCACGATGGGGCGTTTCCATTACACCTACATCATCTTAACCATTAATCACAATGACCATTGTGTACCATTTTACAATGGCTATCCTAAAAGTATATGATCAAAGTGCATGTGTAACATATATATGAATGTAGATTGTTGGTAACTTGAACCACTTTGAACATGCCTAAGAGGATTGTGCTCTTGTTAATACTTTGATGTAGGGATCTTGGTGTGCTTGGAAGTTATGTAAGATAGACTGCTTGACCTATTTGAGTACTTCATAATATAGTAATGGATACTTTAAGGATGTGCATTTCCTTTTATAATATTTAGGGATCCTTGAACTTTGAGTGACTTTTGTATGTGTTTGCAATTAGAGTGCCAAGAGATTTCTAGTTTTATCACGTGTGAAAACGAGGTGATGTTAAATTTATTTTATAGGGATCCAAAGGTAAATTATCATGAAAAGGCCGACATTGGAAGATGAAAAGACACAAAAAATGTTGTTACATTAAAAGTAGAGTTATAAAATGCGTTGCTTCAAGACCATATAGATCAGCCAAGACTAGATCATACAACATAACCAATCTGTATAGTTTTTAAACAGGGAGAAGATGAATCAAATCTAAAGTTGCACAATGGAAGATAGATTTTTTGCACTGATTTTATGTATATAGGTTCAAAATTTGTTGACTCTTCAATGTGTGGGAATACACATGTTAGAATAGAGATGGAAATATGTACTAACTGGGGGTAGAATGTGGTTGTTTCTCTTAGCCAAGAAGCAAATAATAATTAGCAGTCTTAAAGGGTAAATTTCCGCATCTGAGTTTCTAAATTTCCTCCCTTGAGTATGAAATTAAAATACATGCTTAAATGAAAAGACACCTAATTGTGTATATAAACTTTGTCTTTTCTAGTGGTTATTTATCTAAATGTGTTGGTTTTGGTAGGATCTATGATGAAACATGCAACACATAGTGTAATGAATACCCATACAAGAAATTTAACTATAACTCAATTATAAACGTAGAATTTTCACTTGCATAAAGTGAATGAAGATATGTGAAA